>OZ038486.1:44720873-45168373 GCA_964036315.1 Acanthosepion esculentum
TTCCTCAACCATTTATTGAAATCAGATTTCTTTTGAATCAACTTGGAAAACATTTTGTTCAACAGAGGCCACTCCCTGGTTTCTTCTTTGTGCATTTCTACCTGAAGACAAATGTGATCATCATTTTAGCCACTGTTCAGTGTGCTGCAAATTCCATTAAGCATTACTTTGTATGCTTGCATTCTCTCTCCAAAAAATACTTAACTAATGAATAGATGACTAATCTCAGTGACCTTGAAGACCTTTTATAATATTTATGTTATAGATCAAAGTCGTGTAAGCATTAAAAATAATAATAAAAAAATACATTCTTTTGAAAAATATTAATATTGTTAACATCATTCAAAAAAGTTAACTTGTCTTGGCATAGATACTCAGCATTCATGTTACTGGTCCAAGCTTAGTGATAATGACTAATCAGGTTGTGTTAAAGCTGATATCAAGTGATGCCATAAATTGCTCTTGGCAATGAGCAAAACTATCCTCTTGTAATTGAGTCAGATGATCAACTCTGGTGAAAGAAGAAAATTAACAATGTGAATTGTTGAGGAAAATTTATATATATTCCTACTTTGTAATAAAACAAAGTCAAATGAATTTCTCAGTACTTTAACAAGACTAATAAGTCTATTCAAACTCTCTCTCTCTCTCTCACTCACTCACACACAATAATGTTTTGGAGTAATAGGAAATATATGCATGATGGATGATCCAAATTGGGAAGTCAATGCTCTTGACTGAAATGGGTAGTGACCTAGTATCCAGGAAATGCAGCAATCCTCAATTTCAACGGTAAATAATAAGAGAAAAGCCATTGATGAAAATATCCGAAAAATTTACATATTTATCCTAGCAGACCCTCACATCAAAGGCCACACTGTGCGACCCTACTGTAACTACCAAGCTTGTCAACTTAACAATGATCTTACCTACACACACTCTAGTAAGTTGTGTCCCAATCAATCTGGACTGACCAGACACTTAACCAGCTAAGTTAGAAAGTACAGACTCCCTAATGTTCAGTGGTTTACATCTGCCATCTGTGTAATAAATTTTGCAAATTACTTGCCAGTGATGCTTATACTCATTTAATGAGTCAACAACCATGTTTACTTTCTCAAGTTATGTGCACTTGCGAAAACTGTTTTAACATGAACTTAAGAATGTAATGCTCTTTATAAAAAGCAAAGAAGACAACCAGGCTTTGACACAATTTCAATCTCCTTAACTATGTTGGTTGTATATATAAATTAACCACAGAATGATAAACTAAGCTATTATCAAGATGTTAACAACTCCAGAATATGAATAGTCAATTTGTAGATTTAAAGTCTACTGTCTTATTCATACTGCACAGTAAACAAAATATGAGTTATTCATTTGAATATCTGCTTTAGAATTATAAAATTTTGCCAATTTAAATTTTTGTTAAAGATTTTTCTTTCTGGTTTCTCCACTTGTACAATTCAATAGACAAATAACCATAAATTCAATATTTATCAATAAATTACAAAATTTATTTTCATGCAACAATAGCTGATTGTTTTCTTTTTCCCCTTATTGAGTTCTAGATTCTAATAATTTTCCTTATTTGTTTCTTTAAAGAAAACCTATGATTCACTTAAAAGGCAATACTTTCATCTTTATATGATAGTTAATAACAAATTTACTCAATGTGATTAAATCATTTTGTCAAATGTGTTAATTTTTTTTATATGAGTATTGCTAAATTAAAACAATTTAAAACTAAAAAAATAATTTGATTGTATTTAAAAGTATTTTTTATATCTGACTTTTTTTTTTCAGCTTCATGCCACTCCATCTCAAGAGTCAAGTAAGTTTTGTGATTTCTAAAATATAAAATTGCTTTAGAATTATTTATATAACAAAACATCACTTCAGTTATTTGTTGCTACCAGTTCGTAATATTTTAGCAAGTGAAACACTGCATTTAATTTAGATAGTGGAATAAATAATCATATTTAAGTCAAAAATGTAACAGGAAAGCAATAATTATCATTCATCCACAGTCTAGAAATGGAAATAAGTCTGGCAGTAAAATGATATATTTTAATTCTTTAGCATTTTTACTAAATATTTACCCAATACAGGTCCCAAGAGTCACTCAAAGTAGAGGATTACTTAACTGACATATGGATGTAAAAGTTAGAAGTGCAGATTATGAGGATAAGGTTAGGAATATTAGAAAGTGAAGAGACGAGGTAGCGAAATCTCAACATCCTCAAGTAATAGTGCATGTAAGAACTAACTGGATCAGTTGTCAGAGTGTATACTTCATGCCATCAAAAATCCCCATCAGAGACTACTGCACTGTCCAGATCCCATTCACAAAATGGCAATACAGCAACTCTGATATTATACAACTGCTGATGAGGTAGCTTCCTTAGGTGTTACCCTAAGGTTCAGATCCCTGACTATAAGTCAGATAATACTCACCTAGAAAACATTTACTCTCAGGAAAGAAAATACAAGAATAATACATGTCATAAACATCATGCCTAAGAAGGGGGCCAGCATTGAGACAAGTTTGCTTGTGAAAACTAAATGAACCACTAGGAGAAGAGGTGGGGGTGAAATGTTGCTCAAGAATGAGCTAATATCTCCTACCTTCATTGAATTTAATATTACTGTAGAATTTGGCCTTGAATAGAAAAGCTAGCAGAGAAATGACAGAAGAGTTAGTGTAATAATAATTTTATAATAATTTCATCTATATTTATATGAACTGGTTTTTGTGATATGTTGTAAAATGATTTTTTTTTTCAGCTTCATGAACTACATTTAACAAGAATGAGAAGTCTCATCACTATTTTTTTAAATGCACACTTCACAATTTCATGCTAAATTTTAAGCTAGTGCTGAGAAAACTTTTCCACACACTTTATAATGGAATGGGGTTACTCCAGTATAAGTTCTGAAATACCTCTATCTTTTAGTGAAAATGATTTATCACACGATTGACACTGAAAAGGAGTCTCTCTCTCTCTCTCTCTCTTGTGTAAGTTCTCATGTGACATTTTAAATTAACTACTGTTTGAGAAAGCCTTTTCACAATGAAATGGTGTCATTTGAATATGGATTTTCATATGCTTTTTTATTTTATCTCATAGAGAAAATGATTTATTACACACTTCATACTGACAAGGAGTCTCAACTATGTTTTTTTAAGTGGCCATTTTGAGTGAAACTTTTTCCAAAGACATGATATTGAAAAGGTGTTTCTACTTTGTGAATTCTCATGTGACTTTAGATTACTACTGTTAGAGAAAGTCTTTTAAAAAACTTCGCAATGAAATGGAGTTATTCCGGTACATGGTAATCTTTATTTAAGGCCAAGTCATAGTACAAGTCATGGCCAGGACTGGGAGGCCTATCTCAAATTCCATTGCTCCACATACAACAAAGACTTTTAGTTTGGATTTGTGATAGTTCACTGCTGTAGAAATTCAAAGAAAAAAAATATTGATTAACTGCATAATTAATTTGTCTTGAAAAGTTAATTCTCTTTATCTTGGTATATTTTTTTCTTTACTAAAGTCTTATTACAATTATAATTTGGTGGAGCTTCAGATCCATCACTTACCACCCTATTAACAAAGGTATACAAAATGTTATATGTATTTTAATATTTGAGCTAATTATCCAGTTTTAATGAAACAAAAATCATATCAGAACTGAATTCTGGAAGAAAAATATGACATAAAAATTATTAAACATGAAAGTAACTTTTTTCATTTATTTTGTTGTTTTAGAATTAAAGTAACTATTGTTATGCTTATTTATTTTGTCATAAATATATTTTTTATGATTAGAAAAGTAAAAGTAGAAAAAAATTAACATTTTAAAAATGCATGGTTTAGCAGCAGGGTTAGGGTTAATATTTTGTACATTTCATTTACAATATTTAAAAATATTGTATTAAATTTATTGAATTTAATTGACATTAACTTTACATGACAACATTCTCTATAAATGATTTTCATTAATTTTGTAGCATAAAATATTTGCTCTTTATGTTTTTTAATGGCAAATTAAACTAAAATTCAACATACACATTTAAATACCTTTTAGAAAGAAAAACAAATTACTCATAAAAAATTATTTTATCAATACATTTCTTGTTATGAATAACAATATCATAGAGGAAAATATTAAATTAACTTTATGTAACAAATAACATTTTAAATAAATTTTGCTGTGTAAATTAGAGAAGAAACATCTGTTAAAAATTAGACAACAAAACATTAAAATTAACTTTCTTGGGAGAAACTTCGTAAGATTTGTAAAAAAAAAAAAAAAAAAAAAAAAGACCAGAAAAAATTAGATTAATTTAATTAAATTATTTCTTTAAATCAAGTAAACATTATAAAAAGTGTAGTAAAAATTATTTTCTCATTTGTTAGAAACAGAAATACATTTTATACAAAAAATAAAGTTGATCACTAGTTTTGTTGCTTTTATAAATAAAAATTTAACAGAAAAGAATATTAACTAAGTGAAAAATGTTAAATTAAGTTCCAAGTAACAAAACTAGGTTTCCTAAGTTACATTTCTTTTAGTGAATTTCACAAAAAAATGTTTCTTTTTACAAAGAAAACATAAAATAATATAGCAAGTCCAAAGGAAATAAAAAAATAAATCTTATACTTACCTCAACAAGCTATTCCAAATTTCTTAAGCTAACTACAGCAGTGAACTACTGCAAACCCAAACTGAAACCAGTGGAATGAGATTTGAGATAGGCCTCCTGTTCTGGGCAAGAGATGCACTATGTATGAGATGATCTTAAATAAAGATCGCCATGCTCTGCTGTGAATTCTTTCTGAGAGATATGTTTGTTACATACATGGCACTGAAAAAAGTCTCACCAGTGTGTATGGTTTTTCAACTGACCATTGAGAGAGAATGATTTTCCACAAATATTACAATCAAAATGTTTCTGGGGCAAATGTGTTTTCATGTGTTCTTTCAAGTGATTAGCTAAAGAAAATGACTTTCTGTACATATCACTCTGGTAAACTGCCACTTCTGGGCAAGATTTCAGATGTTCCTTTATTTTAGTTACAGATACCAACTTTCAATATTTTATTGAATTTTTGCTTTTAATCAATGTGACATAAATGGATAACAGCAATATTTTACCTTATAGCATTTTAAAAATATTTTTGTAATACTTAATATATACTAGTTATCATTGTACTGGCAACACCAATGCAAGGTTGGTAACTCTAGAAGTTGTGGATCATCAATTACCATTGGTGCCGGTTGCAGAATGTTCACTAAAACGACTTAGGTCTTCTCAGAGTTTGCAGTTTTGTGTTGCTCATTTTAATGAGTCATAGTTGAGTTCTGACCAAGGTAATATTTAATCTATAGGTATCGCCTTGGTTCTAACCAATTGTAAATGATGTTATGCAATTTTTTTCCCCTCTTATCTCTCCTACTTTCTGTTGTTGGGTAAAGTAGTATTGAAATGATTATGGACTTGATCAATGTGCTCATCATTTTCTTGATGACTGAAGATGGAAATTATCTTAACCAGATCATGATAAAGCCTAAAATTTTCCAACAGCAAATTAAATGCTAAAAAAAAAAAAAAAAAAGAGAAAATAAAAAAGACAGTTACTTCCCTTAGAAAACACTTCAGGAACTTTTCTTTCAAGTAAAATGATTTTAACTAACTGAAAGTGACATGTGGATGTATAATTTAAGACAAACTTGACTATAGATATCTACAACTATAAGTTTATTTTGACCTAAGATCAAAATATATATTAAATATCCAATAAGGTTTGAATGTACTTTCATTAGCTTTTTTTAAGCTCAATGTAATTAATATTTCAAAGTGAACATGATTTTTCTTAATGCTGTTTGGCATCATTTACCAAGGATATTTTGCTTCGGTGATATAAACAGACTGAACACAAATAGAAAACATTTCAAATTTTATAAATGTTGAACTGAATATTATAATTTCTATCAATGTTTTATTGCCAAGTAACTATGAAATATATAAAATTAATCCAACATTCCATCATGTTGGATTAATCACTGAAAAGTTAAAGTAGTTATTCAAAAACAAGTTAAGATTCTATTACCTTTTTAATAACCCCTTTATTATTTTGTCATATATCGAAGAAATGACTTCATCAGAAAATAGTAAAGATAATTAAGATCTATTTATATCATTTGAAATAAATACAGAATGACTTGGCTGGATAATTTTGTCTTTTTAATTGTAAATACTGATATGAATGAAATTTATTTTTATTTATTTTTCCAGGTTCTGATTCATGGAGAAGCAAATTGTTGTTGTATATGCAACAGCCACGAGTGCTACATTTGCTGGAGAATGGATACAGTGAACGAAGAATTAGGAAGGTGCTCAAACGCCAGCTACAAAATACTGGTAGGCTTTGTAGTATTGATTATGTATACAAACATTTGCTTTAATGCTACACATGTTTTAAAATTTAAATTATAATAACTTAGGAGAATTGAGCAGGTTTTTTAATTTATTTATTAAAAGTAACATAATTGCCTATTTTTTTATTTTTTCAGTTTCTCTTTAGCACCATATATGCTTGTAGTAATTGTATATTTTCTTCTGATTTTTTTTTTCTAAGATTCTAAATATAATAAGTTTCGCCATGAGTTTACAAGAAAGAACAGTTTTTCTCTTGTTGGTTGACACAGAAAACTAATTTTTTGGACAAGCCTGGTAATGAAAAATAGATTTATTACAAGAATCCAAAAAGAAGAAAATTGTCTCAAGATGAAAGACAGTGTTAAATAAATTTCAGCCTAAATGAAATCTAGAGAATAATTTTTTGTTGTGTTTTTTTGTGGGATTCATATGAGATTCTTTATAACATGATAACCTTTTTCTTGGCAAGGAAGTCATAAACTAGTTTGTCATTTATTTATTGCATTTCTCAGTGAACTGGGGGTTACTTGGTTGTACCCATTTCCTTTCCAAGTTACATGTGACAGGTTGTATTTGGTTACATGGTACACACTGCAATGAGGATTTCCTGACCTGACTTATAATCCTTTGGATCCAACCGATCTGCTTTTTAACTATAGCTGAAGGTGTGTGTGTGTGTGTGGGGGGGGTGACAGTGTATTCAGGCCTTTCTCAGGGACATTAGCATAAAGTGAATGCAAACTATCCCAGTCAGTTTGAACTTGGTTTGTTGATAACAATTAGGCCACACAAAATCTGATTGAATGTGAATTGTATCATTTGGTTAAAATATAAATAAATCTAATACTTTTCAAATGTTTTTTAGGTGAAAACTTTGTGAGCCGAGAAGCCATGTATACAGCTCTTAATGACACTGATTCAGAGGATGAAGACCGCCACCAGTGGCCTCACCATCGACAACAGCTGCAACACCTTCAGCAATTGCAGCAGCAACAGCAACATCGGACATCAGTTAATGCATCTCTCCAACACTCCCGGTCTTCTTTACCCCAACACACACGTTCCCCACCACCAGCTGTGCAGCAGACACCACCTGCCCCATCACAGCGACAGATGCAGCACCAGCAGCGGTCAGCTGCACGCCATCATCATCAGCAACAGCAGCAGCAAGCAGCTGTTGCTGCAGCTGCTGCAGTAGTGCAACCACAACATCCTGCACCACCACAAGCCTCACCCCTGACAGCTGTACAGCACCAGGCTGCTTCATCGTCATCATCATCATCATCAACATCGTCGTCATCATCATTACCATTATCATTGCCGTCGTCGTCATCATCGACAGCACCAACCGTGGTCCCATTACCATCACAAGTAGCAACATCTGCTGCAAATGTCCAGCAACAACAACCCCCTCCACCACCTCCTGCACAATTACGGCAATCACCAGTTCCTGCACCTCAGCAGCCGCCGCCGCCACCTCCTCCACCACCACCACCACCTCCTCCTCCTCCTCCAGTGCAACAACAGCAGTCTCCTCCACTTCCTCCTTCGCCACAACAGCAACCAGTGCATCAACCTCCTTCACCACAAGTACCATTGCCAGTGGTACCTACTGCACCGCAGTCCCCATTGCCACAGCCCCTACATGCACCGTCATCACCACAGCCACAGGTGCAACCTGTGCCATCTCCACATGCACCACCATCACCTCATGTCCAGCCATCACCATCACCACAGCAGTTTCAACAACAGAGTCTTGAACAGCAACAACAACAACAATCACACTCACAACAACAACAATCACAACAACAGTCAGCTCCACCACAGATTATTAGTGAACTGCCTCCAGTTTCAGTGAGTGCTGAGAGTAAAGCACAGTCCAGTGTGAATGTGCCTGTCAGTAATTCTGAGAAAGAAGGTGACAGCACAGATAGGTCTTCACCCTTCACTACCAAACTTGATGAGACGTTAGAATCAAAAGATGGAAAATCAGATTCAGCAGAGTCTGAAGAAAAACGAAGTAAGAATTGTATTCAAATTTGTTTCCCTAAGTCTTAAAACATATTTACTTTCTTGGATCATTTGTCTTTTTAAAATATAAAATTTTGGTCATCTTTTATAATCTCAGTATAAATTATCCTAGTAAGTTTTTAAATAACTTAAGTCTGTACAATGATTAGAATCCCATTAAAACATTTGACCAACTTATATATCCAAAAAGCACTTTGAAATGCAACCTGAAAGTCCTATAACTGCTTACTTTCAAATGATTTACATCAGGTCTACAGTTTACCTTGATAATTTTTATGGCAATGTAATTTCTCTGTGTATGAAATATGTTTTAAATATTATTGATTTAGTAAATCCTAAGATTTATCCTAAAGAAATCTAGAAATTAGCAGTGGTTTTAGGCAATAGCTGTATGGTCATAAAGCCTAGAAATAACAAATTGTTTTGTTAGTGTTCAGAACTTAAAAATATTAGTTTTCCAATTTTATCTTACTAAAACAATAAAAAAAAAAATAAGCTAAATTAAATTAGAATAAACTATGAGTAATGACTAGAGTTGTAAATATGAAAGATTTATCATGATTCAACTTGATATTATCTTTCATTTGTCTAAACATAATATATAGACTGTAAAATATCTAAACAGTCACTGACTTCGCAATGAGCCTTGTAAAATATGTTGCCTTAAGATAATTATTGCTTACTCATAAATTGACCAAAATTTCTGAGAAACATGTCAAACTGAATTTTAAATACTGAATTTGCATTATTCGGACTACTGTCCTCATCTTTGTCGCCATATTTATTACAACATTTCGGCTGTTGTACGCTCTGGCCTTCTTCAGGTGGTTGGAATGTCGAACTGAACCCTTTATTTTGCTCACTGGGGTAGACCATTTGAGTTCCACATGCCATGTTAGTTATCTCCTGTTAATTCCCTTCTCCAAGTTCTCCACTGCCTTAACTGGATATTGAACTCACACTCTTTAGGTCCTGTCACTGCATCTAACTAACACCTTTATCCACTGTGCCATGTGTTCTTGAAGACATCTGTGTATGAATTTCTGGGTATTATAAACTTAATGTCTTCAGCAATCATTTTTTACCAGTGCTCATATTACAATTTTTGTTATTGCTTTTCCCTGGCATTCCTTATTACTGCTTCCCATATTGTATTCATTTCTATGCTTGGTCGGCTCAGGAGATTTTTGTGGCCTAGCATATGTGCTGATTCCTTAAGTTTACGAATTTTCCAATGGTGTTCTTTGTCTATGATCTCAACCTGATCCCATAAAGTGCAGTGATGTCCCTTTTCTCTCCATATGTGATCAGCCACGCCTGATTTTTCCACTTCCCCTGGTGTTACAGCAATGATAACAGCAAGTCCGAATAATGTAAATAGTGTACATAATACCTCATCTCAGAAATATAGACAGATACTGAATTTTAAATTATATTAACCTTTTGTTAAAGTTGAGAGATTGATGAACTTAATTCTTCAATGAGATTTTTTTTTTTATTCATTTCCATGTTTAATAAATGATTGAACTTTAAATTTTAAAAATTAGGAATCTCTCTCTCTCTCTCTCTCTATATATATATATATAGAGAGAGAGAGAGAGGTACCTCCCAAAGAAAACACAATACCTAAGGTTTAAAATGAATTTTTAAAAATGAAAAATCTTTCTTGAAGCTTTTATTTTAGTCTTCAAGCTAACAGATTAAATTGAATATTTCCAGTAAGCAAAATACTTTACTGTATTTCAAAACTAATTTAAATTGACTAGGAGTTTTTTGTTAAAATAACTGATTAGCACCATCTTTCATCAAAATGTAATTCTCTTTATTAAAAATCTTCCAAAAATAAAATATACTTTTCTGAAACTTTATTTGAGGAAGAATTTAAAGTTTAATTAATCTGATTTGAAACAAATATTACTTACTTTAAGCTTAAAATATCACAGAAATGCATTTTTAAAACACTGCGGTAATAGTTTATTTAAGGTGTATGGAATTTTTAAGTACTCAGTTATCTTAAAAATTTAGTAAAGTATTCTCTGTAATCTAATTCTTGTAAAAATTCATTATTCATCAAAAATAATGTCTTAGTTTTATTGTATTATTTATTGTACAAATCAAAGCAGATTTTCAGTAACTGGTGTTTCTGTTTTACAAAAAAAAAAAATTGATTTAAATTCCCCAAGTAGTTCTTTTTTAACTAATATAAACAAAATTTAATTCCTTGTTAGAGCAGAATTTTTGTTAACATTAAAACAATAAATCATGTGACATTGTAATTTGTTCCTTGAAAGATGATTTTGCAAGAAAATAGTGTTTTTATTTTTATTTATGATGTCAGTTGTCTCTTTTAAGCTAGTTGTCTATAAATAGAATGATCAAATAAAAATAATCAGGTACTACAAAAATATTTCCCTGTATCAATTTTTGAAAAATAAGTGAGCAAATCACACAAAATGTATAACCATTTATTCAAACAAACCTTGAACAGTTATATTTCCTTCCCTGCCTGAATATAAAAAAAAAATTCTTTTATGATGATCTTTAAAATTACATTTTAACTTGCTTTATTTTGCTACATTATTCAGCAGTATAGATGTTACTTTAACCAAATAATTTTTTCCTGATGAAAATATTACAGTAGGTTACAAAAGTTAACCCACCCTAAGGAAAATTAACAAAATGAAATGTTACTCAAGTTATCCACCTAAAATTTTATAACAATGGCAAAAAAGCTTGATTGCAAATATCTTCTTTTTTTTTTTCTTTTTTTTTTTTAATTTTCACCTCTGGGGAATGGTGAGTTGTCTTGATTTTCTGAATTTAACCAACAAATTCTTTGGTTTCATCTCTGAATCACTGATGCGCACAATTTTGTAAAAGGCCATCTTACCTGAAGGTTCTTTTTTTTTTCTTTTTATACCAACTTTCAAGCTAGTTTTGTAGATGGAGCATTGTACTAGTACGTACTTTAACTCCAGTTTTAACCACAGAAATCTTTAGTTCTTATAGATTACAAATAGATTATTGGCAAAAGCCTCTTGTAAATTTTCTTTATACAACATAATCTTGTTTAGTGGATTAAGATTCCTGAAAGTAGAATTCAAGGTTTTGGCATTTTTCTTACTATCTCTGACATACAGGCAGATTTTTTTGCTTTCCCCATTGTGTCACAAGCAGCACTAGTTGTCAATAATGATTTCACACAAATGCTGCTGCTTGTGGGAGTGGAATAAATGTTTGCTTGTTGATAGAACACACAAAATGCATTTACCTGGACAGTTTTGCACATTAAAGATTAAAAATGTTAGTATGAAGAGATTCTGAAAGTTTCTTGACTTTTAAAATTAAAAAAAAAAAGAAAAGTTATTTGGTTATATTCTTGGGCTAGGTTTTCCCTAAAACATTTCAGCATACCCTCCACCCATTTGGTCTCTACTATTTTCTTGTCTGGAATGGAAATTGACAAACACTTTTGCCTGTCCATTTTGAACAAAAGTAATTCATAATCATAAACTCACTGGGTTTTTTTTTTGTTTTTTCAATAGTTTTGTTTAAATCATTGTTAGAAAATTTTTTAAGATGCAAGGTGTGTTATTTGACATAAAAATACCCTTTTGAGAAAGATTTATAAATAACATGATAATTTTGTTTTTCTAAAATGTTAATCTTAATTCTTTAAAAAGGAGCATGAGATTTCAGTAAAAAAAAAAAAAAATCTCCAGAATTAATGAAATTTTACTTTTATATATATATATATATATAAATTGTCCTTTGTTAAATATAAAGACTTTAATATTTTTCTAATGAATCAAATTTTTTTTTTTTCTTTATCTTTCCAGGACTAGAAGAATTGTTGGAAGAGAATCGTAACTTGAAAGAATTAAATCAATGCAAAATCTGTATGGACAATGACATAAATGTGACGTTTATACCTTGTGGTCACTTGGTATGTTGTAGTGACTGTGGCAAGTCTGTAAGGCACTGTCCCTTATGTCGGACCCCGATTGAACGTTCGTTTAGGGTCTATTTGGGATGAGGTCTTCCACAAACTCATTATGGGGTTTCTGCACACAAACTGAGAGAAAGGAGGGTTGATTTTTATTCTACAGTATACCATTTTTTCATCTGCTGAGAAGAAATGTGTGGAAAAAAATCTCTTTCTACTATGGTATTTCCCTAATTTAGCAAATAAGGGAGATGGAGGAGATGTTGATAACAGAGACAATGAGAAAAAAATAGTTCCAGTTTATAGGTACCAGAAACAGACATTTCCTAAATACAGTGTTTAATCTGGCTGGTTTCTTTCTTCCCTTTCATTACCAAAATTACAGCTTACTTAATCAGCAAACCAATTCTCCATGTCTTTGTGATAATTTTTTTTTTTTTTTTTTTTTTTCCCCTTTTTTTTTTTTTTGTGCGTGTTTATCTAGTTGTCTGTTTGTCTGGCTGTTTATGTAACTTCCCATGCAATAAATTCCCTTCCCATTCTTATAATTCTACCAACTCCCTTACTTAATAAAAATGTTTTCCTGATTGTTTTCTCACTCATCTACAGAAAGACTCAGGTCTACAGCATAATTTATGTTCAAATTTGGCTGACCGTTTAATTTAATTTTTTTTTTTTTAAATTTAATTTTATTTTTAAAGTTTTTTTTTTGTTTTTAATTTGTGGCAGCCCATGTGTAGGCCCATATATTTTTACCTCCATTTTTCTGAATGTAAATACTATCCTCTCTTCAGTATTTCTAGCACACATCTCACCCTGTACAAATCACTAGATCACACAAAAGTGAATCAAAGAGGAAAAAAAAAGAAGAAACTTAAGTAACAATTTGAAATTACAGACAATTTCCTTTTCATTTTTTTTTTTTTTAAGTGAAATACGTAAATGTTCTGTGAAGATATCTTTCTTGTTATTATTTACTCTCCTTGGAAAAGTAGCAAGATATACAGTACAACCTATGAAAATAAGTAGCCCTTATCAGTATGTTAGAATAAATCTTTCCAGATCAGTCACTGTGTTTGGCTAAATTTAAATCAGTTGAGCGATAGTTTTACCTTTTCTTTATTTTGTCACAGCTCTTTTAATTTTTTTTCCATCTTTTTTTTTATACCAGCTCTGTCCCCAAAATCTGAAAAGTAAAAAAAAAGAAAAAAAAAAAAAGTAAAAAAAGAAAAAACCACAAAAAAATTAAAACAAAAAAAACAAACCCAAACCAACATTTTGTGACCAACTGATAAACTATTTATTTATTCTGTAATATATGTGGGGAGTTGGTGTGTGTGTGTGGGGGGTGGTCTAACCTAAAAGCTACCAGTTTTATACATAACATTATCCAGTTAATCTCACAAATTTATAACCTTCATTAAACTGAGCTGATGCTGCTCATACATAAAACTTCAACCATCAAGTTGCTCCCTGCAGTTGGACTAAGATGGAGGCACCCAACACAGCAGAAGGCAGTAAAATTTCTCTGAAGCCACACTCACTATTCTGCAGACAGTCAAGACAATTATTTTTGTGCACCAACCTAGCCTGCACAAAAGAAAAACTTCAAAGGATATTAAAAAAAAAAAATTGAATTTTATTTAAAACTGATATATTCCTGTTATATTTTTTATTTTAAACAAAAATAGCATACTAATATCAAGATTGAAAGAAGCTTTTTTTTCCCTTTGAAATCAACAGTTTATTCATTTAGTTTAGCTTTGTGTATGCAAAGTTTTTATTTTTATTTTTTTTTAATTGGGAATAAGTCACCAGCCAGTCTCTTTAAATATTTGAATTAAATACATCTTGTCTAGTTGACATACCTGAAAACTGGACTATGTGTGGTTACCTCCCTTGTGCTGCTGCTGCTGCTATATCCCTGTAAAGTACCACTGCTACTGGGTCATGTCAATTGGCAGTGCGTGGCAAAGCCAGTAAAAGAAAAATCACTGCTGGACGAAATTGGGCATATTGGTAGAAACGTCTGCTTCATATGTTGGACTACTGGTACTTCTGTCTTTACCAATACAAGTCACATTTATCTTGCATGTACCAACTGGTTGTATAATGGTTTGGCTCAGATTGAGTTTCATTCCTTCAAAAAAAAAAAAAGAAAAAAAAAGGCAATGTATTTACCAAGGAAAAGATTAAATTGCAGAACAAATGAAGTGAGATGAAAGAACCCATAGATATAGAGAAGGGTGCAGCATCGTGCTGATTATAAATGTTCTAAGTTATTGAAATGATCAAGCTGTAAACTATTGTGAAATAATAAATCCTGATATGTGTGGCATTTTACTTGGAGTGTTCCTACAAAACTTTACACACACATACACACACATTGGTACATATAAATTTAGACATGTTCATAATGCAAACATATATGTCTGACAAAGTTAATGATTATACTTCCACATATTTACTGTAATTTTTTTTTCTTCAGAAGTATTGAGTTGAAACCAAAACAGTGTATATGTAAATTGAAACTGACTAGTAATTTTGTCCAATTTAGAATGAATGTTATTTGTCTAGTTCAATAGCACCTATTAACAATGTAATTACTCCTTTTAAATTAACATCCTAATTAATTTTTATTGACAATTTTTAAATTTAAAAAATGTGAAAATGGTTCCAGATTGGAGCATTAATCTGATCCTAAATTCATTTATTTGGTCATTTTTTAAGTTTTTAAAATCAGGTACATAAGTATATCAGAATGTGTGGAATAGAATTTGTTGGATTTCTGTTTCTTTGTATATGTACACACATAAAAACACAAAAAATATTCAATTATCTACAATAATACTAAGTACTCATTTGTGTATTTTCTGGATTTTGAAAATTCAATCAGTTTTTAAAAAGGTCTATCATGAAAATGACCCTACCTGGTCAGCCAATGGGAAAATTTTAGTACATTGTTGCTACTATTGTTAGCATAAAATTTATTTTGAGTAGAAAATACCAGATGAAAACTGCTAAGAATTTCAAATGAGTTTAGTTCAGAAGTTTTTTGTTTTGTTTTTTTTTTCTTTCTCTTCAAATACTTTTCTAATTTATTTAAACAAAAACTGATGTCTGGCCATGCTTTCACTTGGTTTCTTTTTATACTTTCTGCTTACTTTATTAACTTCTCAACTTATTGTCATGCTAAATGAAAAGAGAGTAGTGTTCAACTTTATAAGGGATTAACACTTAAAACAAATGTGCTAAATTGTCTGAGGTGAATCTATAAATCATTGGTATTTTTTTTTTATCATTTTGACATTACTCTGAGCTGAAAATATTTGAGCAATCAGTATTTTTAACACTTGAATAGGGGGTGGGAATAAATGAACACAACAACATTTTATATTCCATGTGATATATATATATATATATATATATATATATATATATATATCTCATCTTTAAAATGGGTTTGTTAAAGATAACATGAGTGGTTGTTCAAAGAAAGAATTTACATCTGACTCCTGTTTATGCTGCCAAAATTTCTGGGAAAAAAGTAAGATTGAACCAAACAAGATATTGAACAGAGGTTGTGAGCTGAGATACCTTTTCTTAATTTGGTTCATTTATTTATTAAATTGTTCTTAGCACTGGAGATAGCTCTCTGGTGGATGTATAATTCTTGCAGGTGATTAATGTGTTTATTGAGAATAAAACTCAAGGAGTTAAATGAGAAGTTCAAATCAACTTTTTGTTGTGATACTTCTTATGTAGACTTCATTTGTATATTCCAGTACTCATATTCCAATAGTTGCTGACTGAAAATGCTGAAGTTACTTCTGGTAAAGATGTTAGTACTTTCCTTAGCTAAGCTATCCTTCATACCTTTGATATTGTCCTTCTTTTTTTCTTTTATCCACAATGGATGAACTATTGTGATAACACACATTACACAAAGTCTCTTTTTTTTTTTTTTTTTAATTCATTGTCAAGTAAATGACTGCCTTACTAGTTAAAAAAAAAAGTTTATTTTGGGTGGAAGAGAATTTATCACAAATATTAAGACATTTGAATTTGCTTTATAAAAACATTTTAATGATTTATTTTTTTTACAAGGCAATCCAGAGGAAGGCAACTTAGGCAGGGCTTGAGGCTGTAAATTATTTTTGCTGGGGTAAGTTAATGAAACAAAAATAAAATATGACCATAATTCCTATTGTTTTAAAATATATGTATGTATTATTTATTATATGCTTCAAAAAAATAGTCTTTGAATTTCAATTATATAGACAGTATATTATGCAAGCCTTCAACTTGTTTGTATTGTATGAAGGAAAAATATCTCACATTCTTGAGCATTACTAATATTTTTTATGTTAAAAGTATTTTTAACCCTGCATTAGTCATGGGGTATTTTATTACCCCCAAATTTTTAAAGTACTCGTAATTCCTAGTTGGCAACTTCTTTTGCTCTCTTCCACTACTCTCCTAATTCAGTGAGGGTGTGTAGCATGCAGTATGGTGCAGTTGTAGCTCAGTTGTCATGGGATGTAGATACCAAGGGACTATCCATTTTCAGAAATCCGCAGTGACTAATGCAGGGTTAAGAGTATAGATATTTATTGTTTTAAGTTAACCTAGGGTTGTCTTTCTTTAGCTTTCACTTTTCATATTGATAATATCACCAAAAAGAAAAAAAAACATGAACGCAATATTATCTGGTATTGCTAGTTGAATGTGAAATAGAAACCATTATTATATAGAAGTAACATTTTTAATGTTAAAGTAATTGGTTGGCCTTTGATGTAAGTTTGTTCTGATTTGGGTTTTTGAGAGCAACTATCTAACTAAAAGTATTTTTGATGAGTACATTCAAATATTTATTAAATTGATCTTGGCAAACTGAATAAATTCAAATGTTTGGAATGTTTAACCCTTTCCAAACAGGTCAGCTAAACACAATATATACTTTATTGTATTTACTTACCACAGAAGCAACCAAAACCAGATATTCATGAGTAAAATAAAAGCCTCTACTATATCACATATACATAATCTTATTAAAACATCTATAGTATAGAGAGATCAACTTGTGTAAATAGCTCACTGATGGTATTATTTATTTACCCTTTTTTTAATATATGGTGGGGGGTGCTGAAAAGTTTTTCAGCCTGACAAACAACAATGTCCTGGAGTTATGAAATATATGCTATTAAATATGTTCAACACACTTGGAAAATCATTTCTTTAACTCTTCCAAAATAAAAATTAAAAAAAGAAGAAATTACTAATCTTTAGTCACTGAAATATTGATTTTTGGGTAGTGGGTGGACCGGGAAATTTTCAGTACCTCCTCATTGCTAACTAATTCAGCTTTGCAACACATTTCAAATTAGAAATGGTCTGGTTTTACTTTCAGAAATGATCTTCTATAGTTCAACTTTTGTTAAACTGCAAATATCATCAAATTAGAAAATGTATGCAACCCTTTGGCTATTTCAGTAATTAACCAAGATTGATGCATTACCAGAATCAGCATTTAAATTATTTTTTTTCTTTGGTTTTGATAAATACGCAGACACACACACACACAAAAAAACAACAGATTCTTCAGTTTCTCAAACTGAATCAAAAACAACTGTATCCTAAAAAATTGAACAGAAAAAAAAAAACTCTCCTGTAAATAGATTTTATAATATGCCCAGTCTTGAAATTAGAAACATAAAAATGGACATTTTATTGTTTACATTTTTTTTTTTTTTTTTTTTTCCTTTTAAATTTTATCTAACACCCCAGCTCCTATTTTTTTTCTACCCACTTTGTTTCTCTTTTTACTTCTATCTTGTTAGGGATGTATTTTTATATTTCTTCAAATGCTACTCTTGTAATAGCAACGAATGATGCCGGATTCTTGTCCTGCTTGCTGTGTGTCAGAAACACTACCACAAACATTCTACAGTAATCTGTATTGCTCTAGACTTCATGGCATCAGAACGGAATTGCAGACAAATGTCATTAATTATAAAATAAACAAAAATCTGTGTTAACAACGACAATCAGTTTGGGAATCTTGGCTTCTGTTACATCTTAAATGTCTTTTCCAGGTGTTTCTGCTCTAACAGTAAACTTTAAAATCTTGAGTGTGTGTGTGTGTATGTATGTGTTTATGTATGTATGTGCATGCATGTGTTTTTTTAAAATTTATCCAGTGAATTATGTTTTCCTTTTTTTATTTATATTTTTTTTTAATTAGACTTTTATTTATTTTTTTTTTCTGAACTGGGTGGTGATATTACCATCAACCAACGTGTAATTTAAAAAAAAATTAAAATATTCCCAAACTCAAATAAAGAAGGATAATATGTAATATAAGTTGATCTCTTTATTGTTTGTCTTTATATGGTCTCTGTTTGTTTGCTTTTTTTTTTATTTTTTTTTTTTTTTTTAGTATCTTTAATATTTAGATCATGATAGAATTTGTATCATTGGTTTGTAAACTTTTATGGCAAGATTTAGTTCCTGCTTGTTAGATTAAAAATAGTTTTCATTCTTTTAAAAGAGTATCAAAGCTTTTGTACTATGGATAACCTTCATATATATAGATTAGCTTTAGACAGTAAAATTGTTCATTATATATATATATATATATATCATTAGTAATTATATTTGTTTAAAGAATCTGTAAATGAAAGAATATAACTGCAGCTTTTGATGATGGTATGAGATTATATATATATATATATATATATATATATATATATATATATTTTACAAAACTGGATAACATGTAAATTGGTTGAACACTGGTATGAGTTGCATCAAATCAATAGCAGTAATTTGAATAATTTCAATAATGCAATTTAGCTGCAGCACTACATTATTTTAAGGTGATTTTAATTTTAAAAATTATTTAACTTTTCTAAGAAATTTTAAATTATGATTATTGAAAAATAAATCCTGAAATCTTGTTATATTCAGCATTGTTTTATTATATGGTAGATCTGATAAAATTTTGGATTGGTATTTACCAGTTTTGAGGGTAAATATGACACAAGATAGTTCATTTTTTTTGTAGAGCTATACATACATGTCTAGAGGCAAAACTTTCATATCAGCCATTTTACAATATCTTTGCGTCTGGGTGATGATTTCCTCATAGAATTTGTCTCCCTTTCCACTCTTATATAAGATTGCTTAAGAATGTAAGGAGAGACAAATCATTGTACTTGAAAACATTTTTCGACAAAAAAGTGTTTAAACCAAGCTGATTATTTCATATTTGAACAAGATAACTATATGATTCCAGTAATAAAATTATTGCAGCTTAATTTCAAGAGTTAAATTTTGTGAAAAAAAAAAAAAAAAAAAAATCAACAGAAAATGATTATCATGGTCTGTATTGCATTCTTGTGCAATCAGTATTACATCATGGTTAGCTATTTGCATCTATTTTATTAATTTTTACATATACTGTATTTTGATATTCACAGCTTGTAAATTAACATTAAAATAACCAAATTACGGTGGTTTTCTTATAAAAAAATGTTGTTTTACATTTGATTTGGTGTAGCAATAATTTCCCCTACTTTATTTAATACATTGAAATAGATTTGTACATTATTATTTGTATGGTTCGTAGAATTCATTGTCTTGCTAGCTTGCAGAACGATTGAGTTCAATTTTTATTGAGTGCCCTACTACAATGATTTTGTGTCTGACTAGGTCAAACCTCCTAAATATCTACTTATGAGAATAAGCTCCCTTTATTACATATCTGATATTAGCAAATGATAATGAAGCAAAAATAACCTTTCTTTTTCTATATTGTGAATACTAATTCTATATTTATTGGATTAATCAATAATGTTCAGCAGAGATACTTATCAACTATAAATATTAGCCTTACTGATTTCAAGACTGCTTTAAGCCTGATAATCCAGTATTATTAGAATAAGAGAAAAGCAGTGGATCATTTTGTATCAATTTAGTTTGCCTCCATGCATGACATTTCTTGTATTTACTTACAAATCAGAGTAAAAAACAATCTAATACATTTGGTAGGAAAGCTAATTTTATGTTAATTTGAGTGCGTGTATAACTTTTGAAAGGATTTATTATGATTATTATTATTATTATAAACACTATTTTTAGTGGTTATGTGTGTTTGAGTTGCTATCCCTGTTTTTTATTTTATCTTAAACAGTGATTTAATAACAACCACTGAACTACTAGCAACCAAAAATTGAAAAGTCTAACTAAAGAAAAATTGTGCCTCCAACAGGAATCGAATCCACATTCCTTTTTCCCTTCAAGGAAACCACTTTTTTAGCCAAAGCATGCTGCTAAAGTAACACATATAGTAATAGAAATTATATATATATATATATATATATACACACACACACACGAGCTTGATTAAAACCAAATGAAAGTTCTGTTACAAATCTTTTAAATTTATTTTTTCTATATTTTGGGCCCAATTCCTAGTTTCCATTACATAGTTAAATATAGATTGTCAAATAGCTGAGTTCTTTTGGTTTTCATAAAAAAAGATGCAATGGCACAATATTTGAGCATTAAAAACAAAACAAAAACTCTTTCATAATGGTTTATGAAAACCAGAAGTACTCACACATTGCACAATTTATATTATATGTAATAGAAACCAGGAAAAGAGCTCAAAATATAGAAAAAAATAACAAACAAATACTTAGCAAAAGACTTATATTAGTCTTTAACCAAACTTTTATAAATCAAAAATTGCTGCTCAAATACACCATACAGTACATTTGCAAAATTCTTAGGCAATTTTAAACTATTGTAAATCTCTAATAATTATCATCTTATAAGTGGATTTTTTTTTTTTTTTATTGCGCTGTCTATAGAGGAAATTTTAGCCATATTGAATTTATTTTCACACTGAATTATCATTTTAAGCAAGAGAGAAGATGCATGGTGACCCCACACCCCCAAAAATATCAGTGCAAAATTCTTCACCCACCTGACCTATTTTTGTTTTCTCTTTTCTGTTCCACTGCTAAAAGGCAAATATTTTTCCTACAGGTAAATTCTAATATCAAATCCTCATATTATTTCATTGTTTAAAATCATAGCAAAAATTTTCCAAAGAAACTAAGATGAAGGTAGTGAAGATGGCCAAGAATATGAACTAGTTAGCAATCTTTAAGGAACTTAGGGTGTCAAGAAGCAGCATTCCTGAAATCCTCTCAAAGCACTGGGAGTGTTTTGAATTGATCAAACTATAGTTGCCTTTGAAAGCTGCATCATCAGATAGTATGGAAACTGATCAAGACAGCAAAAACCTTAGTGAAAGAAGAATGATAGACAAGTGATCAGTGAATGGAATTTGTTCAATTCAGTGTGAGTAGATAACATGAAGTGCATCCTTCAAAAACATGAAATAAAGAGATGCATTTCAACAAAGAAATCAGTTTTAAATAAAAAGCATTTGAAGACAACATTAAGTTGGCCAAAGTAATATGAACTGTGGTATGCAGATAGTTGGGATAAGATCACATTCAGTGATGAAGATTGGGCTACATTCTAATAAATGTATAATTTGTCAGAAGGTCAACAGGAAAGCAAAATGACCCACATTACACAATGAAAAGCGTGATGTTTTGGGGATAAGAGTACTGTTTCAAGGCTGCATAAAAAGATGATTGGTTAAAATTGACAATAGTTTGAATAGTTCCAAATATATCCTGTTGCTCAAGGAACATTTAAGAGCAGACGTTGATGAATTGAATTTTTAGCATTATGGGAGCTCTATATCACAAATTGCATGCAACAATAAAAACTGACTGCTAAATGTGTCATTGTATTGAAAAATTAGCCAGATTAAAGCTCTGACTTAAACCATGGATCAAATGTTCACAGATCTAATAGGATAGAATTTATCAGAAGAATCCATGCAATCTTGAATTGTGGGGGCCCAACCACAGGGAATGGTATAAAATACCTGTGAAGGATTTGTGTGCATTGAAGCAATTATTCAAGCTACAGGAAACCATACAAAATAGTAACAATGTATTATTAATTTATTGAAATCAGTATTATTTAATAAATTTCCATTACAGAGATTTTTGTTTTAAAACAACATCTGACTTGGCTTATATGAGGTGACTGAAATCTTTTGCACAGTTATTTTGGGGGTTGTCTCATACCTTCCACACTACAGAACTTTTGCAAAAAAAAAATATGATAATTAGGTATGAAAATGACTCCAATATGGCCAAAGTTACCTCTGTGGACAGCACAATAAAACATATCCACTCATTAGATGGCAATTATTAGAAATTTCCAATAGTTTAAAATGACCTAACACTTTTGCATGGTACACAGTGTGTGTGTGTGTATATATATATATATATATATAAATATATATAAGGCTGTGTTGAACAGACACACTTCTAGATCATTTCATATTAATTCAGGAGTTCCCCTAGGCTATCTCCTTGGACCTACTTGTTTCTGATCTTCTTCAATGATCTTGTAAATTTGAATACCTCCAAAACAAAACTGCTTTTAATTAATAACCACAGAGAACCTTTTCTACATACCATCAACATGGCTGATTCTAAACTACAGGTGAGCAACCCTTTGTTGAGCCTTCTTGAGCTCATATTTTCCCTGACTTTAATTGGATTGACTATATTGAATCAATTGCTAGGTCTACTGCTAGCAAAGTTGGTTTACTGTGCTGTGGCAGACAATTTTTCTCATCAGATTCCATTTTGCACATTTATAAATTTACCATTCATCTGTGCATAAAATACTGCTACCATATCTGATCTGGTGCTCCTACTATATATCACAAAATTCAAAGAAGGGTGTGTAGTGTAACTGATCTTGATCTGACTTTCTCTCAATGTCATATGGTTTCCCTTTGTTTTGTTTTTTTCTACAAATATTTTTCATGGCAATTGTTCTAATGAGCTTTCCTCCTCAGTACTTTGACTGCATGAATTTAAGTATGCTACTAGATTGGTAACTAAGTCTCAGCATTTTATTGTTGAGCTCTCTAGATGCAACTTTCTAATAGTTTCTTCTCTCGCACTTCTCACCTCCGGAACTTTATTCTGATTTCTTGCTTCCCTGCCATCTATAATCTTCAAAAATTTAAATGCAATGTCAATAGCCACCTTTTGTCTTCTTGAATCCTGTTCCTTTGTCTTTTTTTCATACTTCTCACTAAATCTTTCTCATTCTCTTCTACCCAACATCACCCTTGCATCCTAGTGACATTGCCTTGCTTGGGGTTAAATGATTAATATATATATATATATATATAATATCATTATATATAATTTTATTTAAATAAATATTATATATATATAATCCCATTTAAATGAAAGCCTAAATTTCAAGATATTTTTTTAACTTGATTCCTGTACATAAAAAAAAACAATGTTTTTTAATTAATTAGTTTAATTTACTTCAAGTTTGGTATTAATTTAAAAAAATATTGTTCTATTTTTGTTAATTTGCTTTTAAATAATATTGATTTCAAGAGAATTTGACAGATTCATTTAGGTTAGTCAAGTAAGTTTAAGAAAAGAAATAAAGTGAAATTGAGAAGAAAAAGGATGCAGGAGCTTCACTTGTCATATTTGCTGTCTCAGTACATCTTATTAAAATTACAATAAGAATTTGTTTAAATAATAAAGGTTTGTACTATAAAACCAACTGACCCTAAATCTTAATTGAATCATATTAACTTTATTCAATTGCCATTAAAGAGTAGATAATTTGGCTTTCATCTAAGATTAAATTTTGAATATTATTTTACTTGTGCTTCATTTATTTTTATTTTATTTCTTACAGTCCTTCAAACAAAAAGGATAAAATTTAAAATAGTCAAAGAACAATTTGTTCAAAAATTGATAACAAGAAAATAATTATTTTATCAAGTATTTTATTTCTTTTCCATTGTTTTTGCTTGTATCAAACTTCTTTGTGTTAGTTGGAAATTACAATTATTTGCATATATTTTTTCCTGTAAATATTTGCTAAAATTAAGCTATTTATTTGAATTTTTAATCTAAAACTTTGACACTCAATGGATTGTTATCTTTTATTTTAAATTGTGTCTAATTTGATTTTCAGTAATCTTCATTTTTAAAATTTTTTATTTCCTAGACAAACACTCATATTTCCAATTGTTATTGCTTACTCACAACTGTAGAACAGCTGAAAATAAGATAAAAAGTAATATTTGAAAAGCAGATTTTATGATGTCAGTGTTTCTTCATGCATATTGCGCTAGATAAGTTCAGAAAAGATATTAAAGATATTATAAGTTTAATGTGATGACATTTATATAATCCAATGTCTATACCAAAAAGTATTACCAAACTAATGCAGATTGATTTTTGTACATATTTTCCACAAGTGATATTGTATGCCAATAATAGACTTATAGATAGGGATTCACTTCTCTTCTTCAATGATATAACATGCATTAAGTATGGTGTTAAGTATAAACTTATTTAGCATATTTCTGTTATCCTGTAAATAAAGCCGTTCTGTTGATGCAAGATTTCAAAATGTTTATATTTCAGAATATTTTTGTAACTATGATACAATTATTAAACCTCTCTATTGTTGACAGTATTCAAAATAAATTCTCATGTTTGGTCAAATTTTGAAAAGTGAGATTTTAGCTGTTAATTAATAAGCTTCATATATTCTATCAGTCAAATTTTGAGTTTTTTTAATACTATATTAATTTATTGTATAGGCAGTGATGATTCTCCACAGCTTCCTTTTTTAAATATCTGTGATTTGTGATGACTTCTTGAAAACAGTGAAGTAGTTTCCTGTTGCCTTCTCTATTTAGAGTTCTCATGAATTGGTTGCCAACCAAAGCTAGAAAGCCCTGTTTGCCCTACTATTTACCAATATATGGGAAAGAGTTTTTTTTTCTTTTCACAAGAGTATTAGTGCAAAGTAAATCTGACAGCTTCAACTGGGATTAGAACCTGCCCTGCCAATTTCATTAAGCAAATGGATGTCAAAATGAGGAAGCTTCTCACTTGCTGTTGCATGCATCCTCCTAAGGCTGATCTTGAGCATCTGTATGTGCCATAATCCGAAGGAGGCAGAGGTTAGTCCAACTAGAACTGTCTTACAAAACAACAACAATCGGCCTTCAAGGATACCTAGAGACTACAGAAGACTGACTGAAACCATCATCCAAAGAACGTGGAGGAAATAAGAAAACTTGATTCCATGATAAAGGAAGCCAACAAATTCAGAAGGGAATTTCAAGTGGATGAAGAAGAGCAAGTAAACCATAATCCAATTACTGTAGAGGCAATGAAGCTAAAAACGTAGACAAAAGCAAATGCAATTGACTAAATGCAGAAAAGGGTTGCAAAATAAACCTTTTTTTTTATGGCCAATACCAGACTTCAAAGTTTATAGCTGAAAAAATTATTAATAATAAGCCAACCCACTTTACCTGGTCTGCTGATTTATAAAAAGATGCAAATGATATGTCGTATTTGTTAAAAAATATTTGCTTGTCTTATTATTATCTTCATTGTACTTAAAAGAAAACTTAAATATTATAACCTGTGCTCTAATTTTTTCTGAGACTACTAAAACACTTTAGTTTAACAAACAAGTTGATTGAAAAATATGAGAACCAAGTAATTCCACAAAACTAGTTTGGTAGTGTAGTAATTTTTGTTGTCTGAAATTCTCTCCTTTTTTTTCAAAGCTCACATACATGCCAAAGGTTAATCAGTTGTGTACAAGATTTGAAACGTTATTTAGACTGAATTCTTTCCAACATGTTGATATTGAACTTCTGTTTGCATTCATTTGTTAGACACAGAAATAAACATAGTCTATCCACTTACAGGAAGATATAAATCTGTCCACAAAAGTGTGCAGTATATTTTACTGTATATAAATTTACTAAATGCATCATGCATGAAATATTTATCGTATGATTGTTTTACATCAAAACACATCATTATTATGCCATTAGGCTTTGTGGAATAATGATTAGTGAGTTTGTCTTGCAAATCATTACTACTGTATAGAGTACTATTCTCACTGGGTAAGAATTTGTTGCCTTGTATCAAAACTAAGACATGTTTTGTAAATAACTATTATGCTCTTAGTTTACCTTATCTTTCTTGTCAATGCACTTAATTCACTGGTAAACATCAATTGAGCATTATACAATGAACATTTCAGATCAAAATTCAGCTAATAACTATAGAACTGGGCTACATGAAAGCCTAGCACCATGAAATTTTAATTTATCTTTTTCTTCGTAGCTCAAATGTCAAAAAATAGTGAAATTCAAAATTTAGTCATACTGGGCTTTCAAAAGAAGTCCAAAGTGTGAATTAATTTGAATACAACATATGTATGTATAAATTTTTTTATTATATACAATAAGTGTCATTTTTTAAATATTTTCTTTCAATTATAAATATCTGTTCTTATTTACACTATTTACATTGTTCAGGCAGGCAGTTTTCATCTTTGTTATTATATTCACAACGTTTCAACAATTGTACGCTCCGGCCTTCTTCATGTGAATTTCAAACTGAACCCTTTATTTTGACCACCAGGACAGATCGTTCTAGTTCCATGCCTCTTCCAGATATTCCAGTTTCAGTCATTTTCCCTTTAACTCACCTTTGCTGTGGCCAGGTATTGAACTCACAACTCTCTGGATCAAATCACTGGATTACTTCAACCAATGCTTTTACCCACTGGGTCATGTGTCCTTGTGCAAAATAGTTACAATACCTCAGAAATAGGGACAGATATTTGTTGTTCTTGTTCATAATAACAGAAATTTGATTCACTAACTTCTATATGTTACAAACATTGCTGATGGTGTTTTTAATGTTGAGAATATACCTTTGCCATTGTGGATAATGGTCCACGGTTATCATAATTAAAATTATATATTTCAAATTCCATACAGTTTTTATAAAACAATGAAACAAATTTCATTTTTCAATATAAAAATATTTATCAAATACAGCAAAATAAAACAAATTTCATATTTTTATATTTCAGTTACATATCAAATGATAAAATGCTTTCATTTTGATTTAATATTCTTTTAGAATTAATCCTTTGGATAGTGTCATGATCAACTTTTTTCCTGATGTTATTAAGTATTCATTTTTATGACTAATTTCATGCTATTGTTTGAAAAAGATTTTAAAATATTGGTTGGTTGGTTGGTTGGTTGTTTTGTTTTATGGCATATAAACCTCAGTGGGTCATTTAATGCCAACAAAATTTTGAAATAGATTCATAGCGATAGTTTGGTAAAAAAAAAAGTGTGTATGTTTTGAGTACAATCCAACTTCTTTTAGGAAATTTACAATCTTGGGATGGATTTATTTTCATAAAAAGTTTTTTAAATTACTCACTTGGTAATATTTTATTCACACTAGATCAAAATCTACACACTCTAACAGTATATGTTTCACTGTAAATTTCTCTTGGCATGTAGTGCATATTGGGGATTCTGTGCCCTCTAGTAAATAATGGTGGCTGATGTAGGTGTGACCTATGTGAAGGTGGGTCAGCACGACCTGTTCTCTTCTATTTTTGTATTCTGAGTTCCATTCTCCAATAGTGGGTTTAATGTTTTGGAGTTTGTTATTAATGAATGTATTCCAATGATGTTGACATTATTTAATGATAATTTTCTTTACAACTGTCTCATAATCCGAGTATGGAACCTTTGTGTTTGTTATTGCATCCTTCATGGCTTTTTTTGCCTCCGAATCTGCCCCGTCATTTCCCGGTATCCCAAGATGGCTTGGGATCCAACAAAAGATTATTTCTTTATTTTTAGACAAGTGGTAGATTCTGTTTGGTACTTGTGTGGTTAAAGGGTCACTAACATTTTTATTTTTTAATGCAGTAAGTGCAGATAAAGAGTCTGTGAAAATTATGAATTTATTGTGGGGTGTTGTGGTTATTATGTCAAGTGCTAAATTAATAGCAATTATTTCAGCATTATATATTGAAACTATGTTTATAATTCTTTTCCATTGCTTATTCCGTTTTAGTATGGCAGCACATCCTACTCCATTTTCGCCTTTTGCTCCATCTGTGTGTATATATATATATATATATATATATATATATATATATATATATATATATATATATATATATATATATATATATAGTCTGAGTGGTTATTTTTAATATTCAGTATTTCAGACTGGTATACAATAGGGTTTGTTTTGAATTTTGGATATCTTGTAAGGTCTAAAATTATTTTAGGTTGGTTTATGATCCAAGGGGATGTAGATGAAATAATTTATTTGTGAATTTGTGTTGTATCTATTGGGTTTTCTCCTATGATTTTTTAATGTGGAAACCGAAAGGTTTGATGGATTTTTCTTTTTGCTGGAAAAAAGTTCTGTGTATTGTGGTTGGAAAGTATTACTGTAAAGCAGAGTTTAGCAGGCATGATGATAGTTTTAGGTAGTATTGGAGAGCAAGCTTTTCATGTCTTAGTTTATGAGATGGTTCATTTGCTTCCGTGTATAAGCTTTCAACAGGAGAGATGCCGTATGCTCCAAGAGCCAGTCTAAGTCTTTGGTGCTGTATAGTATCAAGTTCTTTCAAATATGTTTTTCTGGCTGCTCTATATATAAAGCAGGCATAATCAAGTTTTGATCTGATTAAAGAGCGATATAATTTTAACAGTGTTTCTTTGCTTCCTCCCCAATCAGTGTGTTCTATGGTTCTAAGTAATTGTATAGCTTTATTACATTTGGATCTCAAGTATTAATATGGGAAATAAAGGAGAGTTTGCAGTCAAAAATGACTCCTAAGTATTTGTATTGTTCTACAACTGGAAGTTCAGTGTGGTCAATTTTCAGTACTGGATTAAGGTGGAGCTTATGTTGGTTGCAGAAGTGGACACATTTCATTTTTTCTGTTGAAAATTTTAGTCCATTCTCTGTGGTCCATTTGTTGAGCTTATCGAGGCATATCTGGAGTTGTCTTTCTGTATGGTTCATATTTCTTGCTCTATAACATATCAGGAAGTCATCCACATACAAAACACAGTTTGTTCCGCTATTTATGTTTTTTACAATATCATTTATTTTGATATTAAACAGTATAACAGATAATACACTGTCTTGAGTTACACCCATTTCTTGTTCTTTTTCTTCAGAGAAAATATCTCCTATTGTAACTCTGAATCTTCTACCTTGCAGGAAATTTTTGATAAATATTGGCATTCAACCTTCTAGCCCAAGTTTTTAAAGTCTTTTACTATTTACGTACTTCTATGTTGTGTCATATGCCTTTTCAAGATAAAAAAAACTGCCACTAGATGCTTTTTTTTTTTTAATAAAAGCCTCTCTGATAAATGTTTCTAAGCAGATCAGATGATTCATAGGGCTTCTTTGACTTCTAAATTCAGTTATTAATTTGTTACTTTCTAAATAACCAGATCAACCTTTGCATTTATTTTTGCAGATACAACTGCTAAGAGAAATGGGTATGTAGTTTTTTGCATTTGTATTGTCTCTCATAGGTTTAGGTATTGGTATAATTGTAGTTCGTTTCCATATTTTAGGGATGTCACCACTCTTCCATATACTATTGTAGATTTGTAGGAGGTAATTCTTTTAGGAATTGATAGTGAATTTTGTCTGGTCCAACTGCTGTATTGTGGGCCTTGTTGAGGGATTCCATCAGTTCTGTAGTAGAAAAAGGTTGATTGTAGCTTTCAGTATTTTTGTTTTGGAATTTGATTTTTACTTTTTCTGCTTTTGCTTTGATGGTTTGAAAATTTTTGCTTTGTTTTTTTGTGGATGAATTTTGCGTGAAAGTTTTGGCAAGATAGTTTGCTATATCTTTCTTGTCGGTAATCTTTTGGTTATGGTGGGTAAGATGTTTGGTAGGGGTATTGCTATTTTTGCCAGTTATTTTCCAAATCACCTGTCATACATTTTGGGGTTTTGTGTTGTTATTTATTTTGGCAACGTAATTTTTCTATGTATTTCTTTTGGATTCTTTGAATTTTCGGGCTTTGGCTCTGCTATTTTTATAGGTGTTTAAATCTTCTCGTGTTTGGTTTATTTTAAATTTCTTTAGTGTCGCTCTGAGTAATCTGACAGCTTTTTTGCATTCCTCATCGAACCATAGCCTATTGTATTTTGAAGAGATGGAGCTTTTTGGTATGTTTTTCAGCTATTTTTAACAGTGTGTTGGTAAAATATAGGAGGTCTTCTTCATTGTTTTTATTGGCTTCTGTGATTAGTTCAACTAGACATGAAGTTTTAAATCCATCCCAATTAACCTTTTCTAAATTCCAGCTCAGAGTTTTTTTATTTAGTTTGTTGGTGGTATTTTCTAGTAGAATCGCAAAGTGGTCACTTCCACATGTGTCATCATGTACTTTCCAGTTATAATCCAAAAACAGGTTAGGGTCACATATTGTTAAATCTATTGCCGAATATGTGCCTGTTGCTGGGTGTAGGTATGTGTTTGATTCATTTTTATACATGCATAACTGATGTTTTTTTTTTAATACCAATTCTATTATTTTGCCCTTTTTGTCCGTTTTCTTGCTTCCCCAGATCTCATTATGGCTGTTGAAGTCCCCCATTATAATAAAGGGTCTTGGTAGTTGTGATATCAAATTGTTTAGCTCCGATTCTTTGAGTTCTTCACTTGGGGTAATATATAGTGAACACACTGTTATTGTTTTGTGGAGGGTTGCTGATATAGCAGCTGCTTGCATATTGGTATTTAGTGTGATTTCACTGTGTGGGATATTGTTGTTAATGAGTATTGATGATCCGCCACAAAGTCTATCAGCATGCTGCTTAATATAGTTGTACAATTGATGGTATTGTTTTTGAGATGAGTTTCTTAAAGGCATATGATTGCTGGGCAGTGTTTTGTTATAAGAAGCAATAATTCAGAGTGATTGACTCTTGCTCCTCTGATATTCCATTGGATGATTTTATTGTCCATATAATTTTAATTTTTGGGGTCTTTGTGGGTAAAGGCTCCTCAACCTCCATTTTTTCCAATAGATTATGCCTGTTTTTAAGCTCTGGGTCTTTTGACTGGCCTGATGTTTTCTCTGTGGATGTATTCCTCTTTGGGGAGGTCTTTGTCACCTTTTTTCCATTGTTCACCTTGCATTTTTTCCATTGTTCACCTTGCATATTGATGGACGGATGGGAGATCTTTGGTGTTTTGGTTTAGAGGTAGTCTTCGCAGGAGAACGCGGTATGTTTTCATCTTTCATTTCACCATCCGTTTCCAGCTCCTGTCATTCCTCTTGAGCTCCATAAGTCTTTCTCAGGTGTTCTTGAAAATTTGGCCACTTATTTGTAGTCAAATGCGGTAATTTGTCTACCAGTTCACAGTATTTGTTTTCTTGAGTTTTTTTTGTTCGTTGATATTTGTTTTTTGTCTGACATAGGCATATGGCTGCACTCCCATATAGGAGTCGACAATCCTTCTAGTCTCTGGGAAGGACACATTTCTTTTGTGTTTAATTTGCACCACCTCTTTTTCTTTCCTATAAACTACAGTCTCTAGAGAACGCAGGGAGGTTCTCATTACAATTGGTGCATCTCCTTTCTCTCTGGCATTCCTCTTCCGTATAGACTGGGTTTTTTCTGCACATTTGCCACAGACCTGTTGTCCTCGGCATATGTCTTTGTGGTGTCCAAATCTCTGGCACTTAAAACACCGCAAGGGAGCTGGTACATAGAGTTCCACTCTTTCGACCGTGAAACCTATTTTAACTTCCCTTGGGAATGTGAGTATATATGTGTTGGTCAATATACTCTCACCATTCCTCTTAATGCTAATTCTTTTGTAATCTTCGCAGTGCCGTTTTTATCCCTTCTTCTGTTGCTAAGCTCAATTCTTGACTTATTATGATTCCCTTACAAGAGTTCAACCTCATGCAGGTAAGCCTTACATTTATACTTATGGAACTTTTCCATTTTTAGTAAATTTTCGGCAGGTTTTTTCTCAGTTACTTCTACCAATAGGTTTCCATTTCTAATTTTTCTTAACTGATTTCAGATTCGACCTGCTAGTTATTATCCTTTCAATGAGAAAGGGTGATAATTTACTTAGAGGTGTATCTTCCATTGATTCTATGACTATAAATTTTGAGAATTTGTTATTTTCTGGGTTAGAATCTGATTCTGAAAGTTTTTTTTTTTTTTTGTTTTTAGAAAAGCCATATTTTAAGTTTAGTTATTCATTGGTCCTATGCTCCCTCACCCATCATGAAGTCCACCTTGAGTTGGGAATTAACTATGGGGGAAACCCATTCGCCTTGGTTGAGATGAGGGATACACTACAAGTATACTCGAGATGGGGAGTAAAACTCTGAGACCCTGTCAATTTCAGGTTTCAGTAACCAATACCAAGTACTGTGTAACATATCAGTGGTGAAAATCTCACTCAATGCAATTGACCCTGAGCTACCACCTTCTAGCACCTATAAGATAAGAGGGTTGGGTATTTGCCATAAATGCAGATCAAATAATACAGTTGGGGCTAAATATATAGATGCTAGGGCTTGTCACAACCAGCCGATTGATTGGATCGGCCTATCCGACCACCTGTTAGACCAAGTAAGGGCCAAAGTGGTGTGTTGCTAGTCATTGACCACACTGTCGCCGGATCAATGAAATACCAGGATTCCGTCCTAGTGCCTTATGGGTTGCCACCCACGGCCAACAGGTGGCCCTACAGAGGTGCAGTCGGTGTATTCTACAGTCCCAGCCGACAGGGCGTTTAAAATATTGTGATCATATTTTTCTACTTAATAGAAAAATAATTCTCCACATTTAATCTAGTCTCACCACTTTTATGTAGAGAAACTGTTAAAACCTTTTAGTCTATAAATGTTAATTTTCTTTTTATACCATTTTATTTTGACATGCTTAATATAAAAGGTGTACCTGGTCTATGCACTGATATTGGAACAAAAATCTAGTGACATGTTTTGCATTAGAAAGCAATAGACACAGGCATTTTATATAATTTATTCAAAAATTATGACGTAACATAAATATTATAAACATATAATTATAACATAACATAAATATGTTATAAAATCACTACAAAAATAGCCATTTTGTTTCAACACTTCTGGTGTTGAATGAAGTGTATATTTCATAACTGCCTAAATTATTATATTTGGTACTGAAGGGATATTTTTCATCCATATAAAATTTCAGAAAAATATGTAAAACCTGGCAAAATAGATTTAGATATCTGGGAAGAATATTAAGAATTGGCACCTGCTGATAGTTTGATTTTAATAGAATTTATAATCACTTCATTACAAATATGAAATACTTGTGTTGCACTCAATATTTAAAGCCAGTCTAGGTGTAATGAATAACAGTTGGTTGTCAATCTGTTTTTTTTTTTTTTTTTTATACAGTTTATTAACTTTTTGTGGGTTATTTTGAAGCCAATATATATTTGGGTTTTGCTTTTTTGCTATTTTTTAATTTTTGTGAAAGAATATTGTGATAACAATGGATTTTCCAGTTCCAACTCATAGCTGGTAGGAGAAGTAATGGATTCATACCTTTTACCAAAGGTATTTCTGTGTAAGTGAATGTAATGAACTTGGCTGGGATTTGAACTCAGGTCTCCAATTTCTCATTTGAAGCCACTATCTATAATGAATAACAAAGAGTGTACATAAACTGTGATGGATGGAGCATACAAAATGCTTGCTTCTTTCTCTCATTGCTGAGGATCAGGTATCATGGACAGTTATGTTTGTGAATTCAGATTTGTTGTTCTAGATTGGTTGCCAACCATGACTAGTAAGCTCAGTTTGCATTGCTATTTAACTCATAACTGGGGGGGATGTGTGGGTAGTGTAATGTATAGTAGCTCGGAATAAGAAACTGGGGAAACTGAGTTCAAATTTGAAGCAAGTTCATTACATTCACTTATGTGCAAATACCCTTGGGAATGGCATGTGTCTATCTCTTCTCCCTTCTATTGGCCAAATAGTAGTGTAGACTGGGTTCTTTAGCTGTGGTTTGTAACCAGTTTGCTGGAGATGGAAAACTCTGAATTCAAACCGGTTGGGCATGTAGCTAGCAACTCCATTCCATAAAGAATCCTCTACTTGTATAAGTCCAATGCTTAGCGTGCCGAAAGCTGTGGCCCCACACTCCTTATTGAGTGTTATGGGATGGATTCATACCTCTCCCAAGAGTATTGACATGTAAGTGAATGGAATTTGAACTTGGATCTCTGTGTTCTCTTTCCAAGCTGCTATCCATTACATCATCCACATGTTCTCATCGGGGGAAAAAGTGACATTGATAGATCTTGAATCCTCTTCCGATTCATATGTGGAAGCTAACTAACAAGTTGCAGTTCATCAGAAAGATGAAGCTGTTGGCCATTTGAAGGATTGTTATCAAGGTGACTAAAGAGTCCCATCTACTCCTAGACAGACTGTCAAAAAAGGTTAATGAACTTTGTCTATCTATTATTCCAAGGTGTAGTGAACTATGCAAAGTAGGGATGTCCAACTCCATGAGGTATCTTGATAAATCTTAGAATAAAGGATGAATCAATTGAATAAAAGCAATTTTTCACATGAAGAAACAGAACAAGTCACCAGGCCTTGGTTTAGAAAGTATTGTTTTGTATGAAATACAATCTTGTAACAAGAATAAAGAATGAAATGCTAACTTATTTTGGCTACTCTTGGTAGGAAGTTTTACAACCATATCACATTGAAACACTGGCTCTCATATGACTGAAGTTAAGCAATATCAAACCTGGTCAATAACTAGATGAGTGAGCACTTGGGAATATCATGTACGGTGCATTTAGATAATGGCTCAGAATTGAAAATCAGAGAGCCATGTTCCATATATTCACTGATGCACAAATACTCTTGGGAAAAATAGGAATCCACCTCTTCTCCCGCCCCCCCAGCTATGGGTTAATTAGTAAGACTTGTATCAATAAATCATTATTATATCCATCAAAATTCTTACACTCTAAAAATGTTTTCTGGTTTTAAAAAACTTGCAAAAGGTTGATAAGCCATAAAAAACAAATCTTGGTAGGAAGTTTTTATTTCTTGGAATACGTCCTTGAATTTCTTTTACTTTTTGACTTAAAATACAAAAATGATATGTAAATTCAGGGTTATTTTTTATTTTATTCCTGCAGATTTTTTATGAAGCAATAAGACTTCACCCATGCCAAGTGATATGGCTATGGTTTCAGTAAGAAGTGAATTTTTACAAGGTCAAGATACTCGTCTAACATCTAAGATGAACTGCCTTACAAGGCTAAAGAGCAACAACTGCCCAACTATTTACTCATAACTAGAGAAATAAGTGTATTTATGCCTTTTCAAAGCATATTAATGTAATATGAATGAAAACTATCACAACTGGAGTTTTAACTCTGTTTGCTGATTCCATTTGTCATACTGTACTTTGTTGGATCTCACTGAATGGCAATATGTAATCACAAATAAAAAATACATAACACTTGAGAACTTCCAACAGCAACAACAGCTAAAATGAATAGCACATGTAACTAGAAGGGAAAATAAAGATATAATCATGATGTAAACTTTCTACACTACCAAAAATAAAAGGTTAGGAAGGAAACTCCCATCAGTACTAGAATGAGTGATAATAGCAAATTCGAGAAACCAATTTTCCTGAAAAACTTTTCAGGAAAAGATTTTTATAAATGTGAACCAACAGTAATGCTGTTTGGTTAATGGATACTGAATATTGTTTTTTTAATAAAGGAACAGCTAATCTCACCATTATCATTAACTGTTAAGCCACTCACACTTACAAATGCACAGTGGAATAAAGAATATTTCTCTTATTCTAATAATTGTAGATTAGAAACTGAAGATATAACAATTTGTTTGAAATTGCAGTCAAAGAAAGGTATGCAGAATAAAATTAGAAGAAGAATTACTTTCATAAATAACTAATACAAAATTTCCTTTTGCTAAGACAGCCGCAAACAAGAAGAAGAAGCACCTGAAGGGTTAAAAAGTTGCACTAATAACAATCGGTAGGAGGACTAGTTTGAAGAAATCATATAATCCATCTAATAAAATAAATCATTTTCTATGCGGCTCATTTTTGTCAGTGTTGTCAAAGTCAAGATAGAAAGATACAAAAAGATAATATTCAAAATTTGTGAAGTTTACATTTAGCAATAAAATATTATTGTGTTAATTATGTAGTAAAAACCCAATTGTAAAGATCTATCAATGAAATTACTCCAGTGTCCTTTAGATAAAATAACGACAATCTAAATAAATATGGTTGAAAGTGAAAATTGGTTTGATAATATGATTTTAATACTCAGTTAAATTTTCTGATAGAAAAAATACAATTTTAAACTGTTCTTAAAAAAAATTAGACTAAAACTTTGGATATTGTTGAGATTAACATCCCAAACAATTTTCACATGCCAAATACTGAATTATTATTATTAATAATTGCTCTAGCTAACCTCAAATTCTGAGTACACATTTTTCTGCATAAGTGTAAAAAATGAAATATAATTCAACATTTGTGATATAGATAGATATAAGTCCTAGTGTCTATGCCATAGATATAAGCTATTTGTGTTTTGTTTGATTATTTTGTTTTTGCATTAGCCACAAAACCTACAAGGTTAAAAATAAGATTTTTGTATTATGCAAGAACTGAAATCTCTAATAAAACTGAAAATTGTCCCAGTTTGGAAATAATGCTAAGTTTATTGTTAAAAATTTCAATTTGTCAAAGCAAAATAAATATTTAATATCAGAAAAAAGTTAAACCTATTTTGCATCAGAAATAAAATTAAAAAATATAGCATCCAAAATGCAATATAATTTATTTATCTGCATCAAAACAATTAGTTAATCACTGTGAAAATTTAAAGGCTTGCCAAAAGATGACTTGCACAACGTGGCACCATGATGTTTGTAGAATACTTACGAAGAAATAATGTGCTCAAGATAGGAAGTGAGGTAAAGCAATATATAAGTGGCAATGATACCACCCAAATTTAAACTTAATATGTAAACGTAACAGCAAGCATTAACATGTGCATATGTTTTTTAAATGCCATGTCACTTCAGGATGTAGGTAATCATAGCTTTCCACTGATTCCTTTTTTTTATTTTCTATGAATTCTTGGGAGAGATAGTTGAGTGGTTTCCTGTTGACTTTTTCTGGACTGGCTACCCGTTTATGTAATCCATAGCCAGAGGTGGGAGAAAAAAATGTATTCATGACTTTCCCAAGGGTATTAGTGTGAAGTGAACACAACAAATAGCTTTACTTAAAATTGGCTTGTCAAATCTACTTTCTGTGCCAACACTGCCCACATATCCTCTATGCATAGTAATATATAAATATAATAATGAGAAGCTCATATGCATTTAAAGAACAATATGATGTGATGTTGAAAGGTTCCTGCAACATTTTGTAAAGATCTTAAAAGATTAGATAAACAGAATAAAAGTGAAAGAATTAGATTTGTATGACAAGCACGGTCAATACATTTTTGTTTTAAAGAAAAAACCTAAAAGTTAATGTTACAGTTGTGTTCCTATTGCAGTGAATTGTAACAATAATTGTTAATGGTTAATGATTCTTTCATGAATTTACCAAAATTATACTTGCATCTTCTTGTTCCAAATTATTTTTATACATAGAAAGAATGACTGATAAAAAATTCAAGATATTAAATAGTTTTATGAACAGTAATTCGACATTTTCTTTTTTTGTTTTTAATTATCTTTTTTTTCATCAAGAATCGGCGTGGTTACAACTAAATGGTGCGAGATAAAAGAAGGGAAATAATTCCCTTGTATTAACATTCTTATCTCCCTTACTAAGTTAACCATTTCACACATCATGTTTACGTGTTGTATTTCAATTTCATGCAAGTCTGGCAGAAGATCAAAACACTTCTTTTTTAATCATTTCACATCAAGCAAGTCAATGAAGCCACTAAGATGCAAGGAGTTACTGAGTGTTAAAGTATATATGAAAAACTATTAAAGAGAGAGGACGATAAAAACAAGAAGACAGAAGATAACAATTGACTACTGTTAGATTCATTGTTATAGAAAGATATTTAGCAAATCTGTCAATAGCATATGGTATTTATAATGAATGCTTTATAGAAAAATATCTTTAAAAATAACTGTCTTTGTAGATGCCATTAAATATTTTTTTCTCACAAGTAGAAAGAAAGATAAATGGACACAATTCACTGTCAAACTTGGTTGATAAGACTTACAGTACAGTAAAAAAAAAAAAAATGTAACTTCAACCATAAAGTAAAATGATGGAACCTAATAAAGAAGTCTTATCACAAACCTACCTATGAGAAGAAAATCTTCACAGATCATGTTTATAAATGTGATACACATGTGGTAGTTGTAATGGGGGTGGTAATAATAATAGAATTAATTTTCATGCTATAATAACTTGTCTCTCTTAAATATTGCTGCTATACAAAAATGATATTTTTAGATTTTTGTCATTCCTTACTTTTAATCATTGGTATGATTATTTCATTATTCTTTTTTTTAAAGTTTTTGCTATAGAAATATCTTTGAATTATTTCAGTCTGTATGCAAAGATGTTGTTTATAAAGAAATCACTTGTTAAAAGTTTTAAAGAACTAAAATTTCTGAAACAAACATTTAATGGCAAAAAATTACTGATGTGGATGATGCGTTGGCCTTGACTAATTGTATTTTTTATCTGAGCTGCAGAAAGGGTAGAGCAGCTCTCAGTATGTGAGATAAACAACTACTGCTAGACTTATAAAATATGAAGTAAAGCACACTTCATAACACAAATGATAATAAAAAATATGTTAAAAAATTAAATTTTCCCCTTTCTCTTTTAATTCAACTTCTTTGGCATTAATGATTATAATGGTTTTTCCAAGACTCCATGCAAAATCCATACAACATTTGGTTGGTGAGTACAATTTAAAATTTTAAGTAGCATTTAGTATAAAATTAATTAAGAGTTGTTTAGATTGTTGAACTCTTTATATTGCTTTTGTTACTACAATTTCTTCAGGTGTACAATCTGTAAGGAAACAAAAGATTTTCTACACTGAAGAGACCACTCACTTCTGAGATATGGCAACAACAAAAGCAACACAAAAATGATAATGACTCGTCTCAAAATCATAGTATATGACTAGAATATTGCTCACAACTTATATACAACGAATATCAGTTGGCATGTTCAATTTTTATATAAACATGTATTTACCTTTTTCTAAAAATGTAACATTTACATTGTTAAAGCAAAGGTAAAGATAAAAAGTACAAAATATAAAACTGGGACATTTTATCAAATAAGCATAATTATATATAACACAGCCAATTTCTTTTGATACAATGTTTGAATTATGATTGATGAAACATAGAAATTGATTAAACAGCATGTATTTCAATTAGAAATTAGCAGAAGATGGAAGTAGAGCTTACACTACCTTCTTCACTAGCTCAGTCAATGTGTACTTGTAAAATTCAAAGATAATCAAGAAATGTATTGACCAATGAAAAAAAAATACTACATTATCTGTCTATATTTCTGAGATGAGGTATTATGTACAGTATTTACATTAGTCGGACTATTGTCCTCATCTTTGTCGCCATATTTGTCACAACGTTTCGGCCGTTGTACGCTCCGGCCTTCTTCAGGTGGTTGGAATTTCGAACCGAACCCTTTATTTCGATCACTGGGTTAGGTTTATAATACTCAGAAATTCATACCCAGATGTCCTCAAGGACACATGGCACAGTGGATAAAGGTGTTGGTTAGATCCAGTGACAGACCCAAACAGTGTGAGTTCAATACCCGGTTCAGGCAGTGGAGAACTTTCAGAGGGAAAATTACCAGGAGATAACTGATAACTGACATCCCTCAAACATGGCTCGTGGAACTAGAACAGTCTACCCCAGTGATCGAAATAAAGGGTTCGGTTCGAAATTCCAACCACCTGAAAAAGGCCGGAGCGTACAACGGCCGAAACGTTGTGACAAATATGGCGACAAAGATGAGGACAATAGTCCGACTAATGTAAATACTATACTACATTATGTTGTTAACTTTTAATAATGAGTAAATGAAAATTTTCTTTATGAGTATGTTGCAACACATATGTATCATGGGGAGAATTTATTAAATAAATATGTTAGTAAAGGAAACAGGAAACCATCATCACAGTTGTATATTACTGCATTTTAACTCAATCCTAAACGATCACTCATACTGATCCTTTATACTGATCCTTTCATACTAATGCAGGTGTCCCCCAACACTCCATCTTTAGTCCTACTCTATTTTTAATTTTCATTAATGACATTCCTGATGACATCAGTTCTCAATTTGGTATCTATGCTGACAGCACAATAATTTACTCCTGTCACAATAGTAGGGTTTATCAGTTTGACAATGTCAAAATGGCAGCTGATGTCCAAAATGACTTCAAGTCCATAGTTAACTGAGGTAAAAGATGGCTTGTTAATTTTAACACCTCCAAAGCTAAACTTCTCTCCCTTAATCATCTGAGAGACCCTCTCTGCCTTCCATCAGCATGGCTGATGCTATCCTCCAGGAAAGTGATTTGTTACTCCTTCTCTGGCTCACATTCTCTGCAGTGGAAAGACTATATTGAATCCATTGCTAGCTCAGCCGCTAGAGAAAGTCAGTTCACTATGTAGGGTTAGACAATTTTTCTCTCCAGAATCTAACTTACATATCTATAAATCTTCCATTCATCCATGCTTAGAATATTGTTGTCACATATGGTCCAGTGTCCCTACTATTTACCTTGATCTCCTTGATAAGATCCAGAGAAAAATGCACAATGCTATTAGTCCTGATCTGGTGGCTCAGCTTCAGTCACTTTTCCACCGCCGTAAGGTTGACTCTCTATGTCTTTTCTATAAATACTTTCATGGTAATTGTTCGAATGACCTCTTCACTATGGTACCTAGAGTTGTTAAATTTAAGCACAGCACTAAACTGGCATTGAGATCTTATCAATTTACAGTTAATCTGGCTAGATGAACCCATAAATTCTATGCTAACAGTTTTTTCTCTCACACTTCTTGCTTGTGGAACTTCCTTCCATGCTTCCCAGCCAACTTTAATCTGCAAAGATTTAAATGAAATGTCAATCACTATCTACTGTCCACCTGATTGCTATCTTGTCTTTCTGCTCATTATTATTGTTTCTGTTCCTAATTCTTCCATACCCTGTAACACCTTGTGTTTTAGTGGCATTACTGACTTGCTTGAGAGGATTCTGATTAAAAAAAAAAAAAAAAAAAAAAAAAAAATCCATCAGTAAAAATTTGGTTTTTCAGTTTATCATTCACTGACTTTACTGCATAATTTGTTTTTGCCATTTTTCACACAAAATATTTCTCATGGTAAAAAATAAATGATTACAAATAACATTCTGCAATTTCTTGCTTAAAATGTACTTGAGTTAGTCATTTGGTGATGCCCAGGGCCAAGTCCTTGATTATATGCCCCTAAGACTCAAGTAGGAAGTGGGCCTACAGAGCCTAGTACTGAGAAATGTGAGAAAGGAAAACATTTTAAATATGTGAAAATATGAAATAAACACTTTATTCAAATTAAATATAAACTAAATTATTATTTCACTTTTTGATTAGATGCCTTTCCGATATACCCCCTACTGATTTAAGTAGTCTGTATGCTATGCTTTCAAAAACATAAATAAGTGAATCAATATATTATCATTAGCCACGATTTAGAAATATTACTTAATCCAAATGTTTCAGATTTTATGACTAATAAAAAATAATCTTTTTTTTTTTAACCCATATATTTTTAATTACATTAAAAAGAAACTGAATGCAAGGGAAGTAAATTCTTTTTTCAAACAGAATTATTTCCCTTGAATAATTTTATCCATTTTTCTGGTTAAAGTAGTATATTTGGTTTCAATGGTATCACATCTTTTTGGCTAAGATGTTTCATAAAAAATCCTAAATTAATGTCTAATTGAGTAATGGATATTTTCAATTTTGTAGTAGATCTGGTATATCTCGGGCAAGATAGCCTGATGAAGCCCAACTCTTTCCAGGATGGTTTGAATTCAGTTTTCCTTCTAGACAGGTTGCTACCCAAGGCTATAGAACTGTCTGTCCTGATATTTTATCTATAGCTGGGGTGAATAGATGGATTCATACCTTTCCCAAGCTTGTTAGCACATAAGTGAATATAATGAATTGAACTGGAATTCAAACTCAGCTCTCAGATTCCTCAATCTGAGCCACAATCCATTACTCCACCATACCTCCTAATATAAAATATGTCCAAATGCAGCCTGATAAGAAATAATTATTTTGTGTTTCAAGAAAGAAATGGATATTCATAATTTTGTTCCTAAATCTTTTAGTAACCTAAAATCAAATGTATAGGAAGCAATGCGATTTACTTGAAGGTCAACAGAGGTCACAATAGATCCACCCAAAGTATAGGCTAATCAACAAAGAACAGTCACTGATCTCAAATATCATTCAGTTTATACAAACTGAATAATAATGACATTTTGTAAAGTAAAATAAAACTAATAGGCTATTTGCTTTAAATAGAACACTGATTGATTGGTTGATTTTGTTTTTAAGGCTTATCAACCCTTTGCAGGTTATTTAAAGCCAGAAAATATTTTTAGATACTAAGATTTGTTTTTGAGATAATAATGGTTTAGTAATACAAGTTTTACTAGTTAACCCATACCTAGAAGGAGAAGAGGCAGATCCATACCTTTCACAAGGGTGTTTGCACATAAAAGAATATAACAAAACCAACAGAAATTGGAATTCAGCCCTCTGACTAACAATTCTGAATCATTACGCATTACACCACCCACACATTTAAGCTTACAGTACCTGGTATTCCCAAGTAATCACCCATCTGGATACTGACTACGCTTCACATTGCTTAACTGCAGTGATCGTACAGGAACCAATGTTTCAACATAATGTGGCTATAAGCCCTTTTGAATAGGACATGGTTGTATAAATTTGTTGGCCACACTGCATTTAGATATCACTAAGAATTACATTGGAATGATTGAAATAAGAAATTAACATTATTATATCACTTGCCATTTAAACCAGCATGCTTATCTTGGTTCTTATGTTTCAACCATTGTGCTGTATGACCTTCTTCAGGTATCTATTGTTGGATTCAGTAACCTTGGAATTTTGAACCAAACCCTTTATTCAATCCACAAGAGTAGATGGTTCACATTTCCTTTTCTGTTTAAGGGATATTTCATATAAGTTGATACGCACCAGTTGTATTTGTCTTTGTATCATTTGTCTGTTTCTTTCACTGAACCAGAGTAACATGTGACTTTTCACTGCTATTAGATGCAATACTGCCAGGAAACTAAATGTTTTTTAACTAATGATTTAATCCACTAACAACTTTTTCAGTAGATCTAGTATAGAATTGAATAACATCTGGGAGACTCTGATTATGAAAGAAAGGACACTAAAAACAAAACCATATTCACTACTTGAATATAGACATTAGGTTTAAGGTTACAACATTTCCCCACTTGATTGTCCAAGAGAAAAATGGCCCAGTGAATCAAAGTGTTAATTCCCTGTCAGTTGTTAGTTCAATCCCTAGGTTTCGTAGTGTGATATAAACAAAACAAATGTGAATAAGACTAGTGAGTATTAATTAATATGAAGCATCTACAAAGCATGTGAACTTGAGAGCATTTTTTAAAATTTAAAGTGGAGAGTAAAAACACACAAGAAAGCTGAAAGTGCTTTATATATAGGTACATACAATGCGTATCCTAAGCAAATTTATTTTGCACCAATACTTATTTTCAATATAATTTCCTTCCTTGTCAAAACACTTACCCAACACTTCTCATTTTACCATGCAGATCAAACATTATACAGTGGAAATTTCAGAAGGAAATTCAGCTGATAAATGTATCAGGCTACAGACTTATTGATCCGTCCTTGTAAGGCTTGAAAAATAGGATGAACACATGGAAAAAAAATAATGTAGTCTTTGTCTAAGTACATAATCTTGTTTATTCTCATCTGGGATGGGCTAACATAGTTCACTGAGATGAGTTTTCCAAATTAAGTTAATTTAAGCCTAATGAAATCAAACAAACTTTTTGTAATGCAAGCTCGTCTCATTGATGTCTATCAACAAGAATGTTTTGTTATGTTTTTTTGTTTTTCTTTTTTACTTTTGGAAGATGCTAAAAAGACATGATCAACATGTAAGATAAAAAAGAAAATAGAAGTAATTTTTCATGTCATTTATACAACAGGCTCACTAAGAGAGAGGATTAGCAGGAGAAAGTGCTCTGGGGATCATACAGGCTTAATAGACCATAAAAGGTGTAATATAAAATTAATGTATGAGGTGACATTAGAATGGTTTTGATCTTGGTCACCCAAACACATTTATTGCATTTCCAATAACGGACTATGTTGCAATATACTGTGCAAAAATTTAATATATTTTAATCATTTCACCCAAAGGAAGGCGATACTGACACTAAGACACAAGAAATTACAGGGAGTGAAAGAAAATGAGAAGACTTTAGGAGATTAGGAAAACAAGGGATAAACCTCAACTTCTTTTCAAAAGATGAGGAAGGCGTGTCAATCAGCATCACACTCTTCACAATTCTTGGAACCAACAGCCTTGCATCCATATCCAGAATATTTCCACTGATAATAAAATTACAAAATACCAAATTATTTTTCTCCAACAATTGTGATGCATTTATGCACAAAGCATCCATGACAAAGAATTTGTGTAATAAGACCTTCACCATAAATTCTGCCTTCTTATAATTAATGTTTAGTCCTTTCTTTTCATTTTCCTTTACTACATTCTGTAGGAGTTCCTGTAGTTTCCTTGCTATGTCTGCTATCAACACTGTGTCATCTGCATCTTATTAAGATTGTGACCACCAATAATGAATCCTGGTAGGACTTCTAATTCTTTCAGGATTGTTTCACTATAAAGATTGAATAAGTCTGGCAAGAAACCAGATTCTTGTTTTATGTTCCTTTCTATAATACTGAAGTTTGCTCCCATTATAAGTTCTGGATTATTCCAATATCCTTCCTAAACAAATCAAGCTAGAAGTTCAAACAGTTCATAGAGATATAACATTAATAGTTATAAGTGAAATAATGATGGATTAAAAAATCCATTAAATTGCTTAAAAATAACTTGTGTGTGTATAATATATATATCCATCTATACAGCTGACCCACATTAGCTGGGATTGTCTACATCAATCCACTTGGATCTATGAACTGAAGTAGCCGAAATTATAGATGTAGGTATCAGACTGAGGAATTGCACACTGTGAATTCTTGTATACAGACATAAAGAGCAACATGGCTGACTTTTCATTCTTATATTTCTTCTCTTTCTTGTTTAAATGTGATTTGTGTGCATATTCATTTTTGGATGATTTTTTATTGTTTGTATTTCTCCAAACATATACTTGCCAGTATATTTGCTTTCCTGGATGTGCCACATTCAAAATATAAGCAAATGTTACTAAGAGTCTCTCTTTCCCTAAAAAGAAAAAAAATATAAGTAGTAAATTGCTGATAATCCTTGAAGAGTGGACAGACAGGTCTGCTTTTTTTTTTTTTTTTTTAAGCGTATCACCCCAAGCAAGGCTGGAGGCCACTATCACGCATGGGGTTACAGAAGGGTTGGAGGAAGAGCAGATAGGAGTGGTAAAGGAGAGAATGTGGAGAAAGAGAAAGACAGTGGGTCGATCCAAGCAAGGGGGTTACAGAAGATTTGGAGCGAGAGCAGATAGGAATGAAAAATGAAAGGATGTGGAGAAGGGAAGTGGATAGATCAAGGCAACTGGAGATGTCGATTGATGCTACACTTAAACCGTTGGAGATTGTATTTGTCAGGGAAACAGTAATAGGGAAGGGAGTTCCATAGGCGAGATGTGCGAGACATGAAGCTATTGGAGTAGAAGAGACGTCTACATCTAACAGTTTCAACGGTGAAGGGGTGGGAACGGGATGCCAGCCTCGTAGGACGTTTAAATTCACGAGGCCTAGGGACAAGCGAAAGCAGCTCCTCGGAGCAGTTACCGTGAAAGTACTAGTAAAAAAGGCAGAGCGAGGCAACATCGCGTCTGTGAGAGAGCGACTGCAGACAAGATGACAGACAACTCTGTAGTCAGGATGCTGAAGGTAACATCAAGCAGCTAAGTGACAAACTTTTACTCATATTAATCCTCTCTCTCTCTCTCTCTCTATATATATATATATATAGCATATGCAATACTTTTTTCTGTGACCAGAAAAATCTACTATATAGAGATGGGCAAAGTGCCCATTTCTATCTATCTGACTTTTTGCAATGTCAATGTCAGCTGCCAGTGCCTTTGTTATGACAAATTCAGGTCAAAATCCCAGCCTTATGAATAAAAAATCTCATATATAAGAAGAAACAAATTCAACATTGAAAATTCAAGGAACTTTTAATTTAAATTTTATTGTCAAATTGAGACAATAATAATAATCTCCAATATACAGTGTAACCCGGATATAAGAGAGTTGTTGGGACCGGAGAAAAAGTATCTTATATCCGAGTGTCTCTTATATCCGGGTTTGGTCTATTATATATAAATTAACACAGGCTCTAATTTGGGACCATTATAAAATATCTTATATCCGGGTTTCTCTTATATCCGGGTTACACTGTATAAACTTATTTCATGCTCACAAATTTATGCTCCATTTTTTATGTATACATATATATTTTTGTCTCAATTTGAATTAAGAGTTGCTTTGATTTCCAATGTGAAATTTGCTTCTTTTTATATATGAGACTTTATTTATGTAACTGGGATTTTGTGGTAGACTGTTACTAGATATTTATGAAGCCAAGAGGTGAAAAGACAGATTCCATGAAAGATAAATAAAAAACTAATAAGTAAAAAAATGGTGTTAATTTTTGATGGCATAAATAAACTAGTTTGGTTATATCCAAACAGGTTTAGCTGGAGTTGCCAAGCTAAAATGCTTTTAAAGATAATCATTCATTTGTTGGAGCCACAAGTGGAGTAGTAGGTTTTTTATTTGTTTTGTTTTTTCCTGTATTGGCTTTGTTTTTATTCTCGCTAGCTAATCACTGTCATCCTTTGCCACAATCTGGTTTGTGATTTTTACCAGATATCACTGCTGAAAATACAGTGATTATAGCTTTTAGTTGAGTATAAAATACACAAGAAACTTCTCTTAAATTAAGATATTTAGTATCCTAAGGTCACTCTATTCTAAACTATTATATACAGTGAGGAACAAGATTATCTATATAGTACAACCTATTTCACTTCATAGAATTCAGTTTTCAATTTTTTTTTTTATATATAAAGTTAGAACATGATCTTAAGCATCTGATAAATACTCTTCCAAAAAGGTACCTGGTTGTACCTTTCAGATTTTCCTTTAAAATATCACAGTAATTTCCCCCAACACACCTACCAATGGTTCTGGTGAAACAAACAGTCTATTTGATTTCCACTAAAGCACCACCATTGCACAAGATTTCCACCCCTGTGTTTTACATTAGAGACAGTTTTCCTAGGATACAATGGCTTTTCAGGGATTGAACTCATGACCACCAGGTGACAGCAGCACATATTTTAACCAACTCCTATATCCATTACACCACTGTCCATCCCTGGATCAGATTGTACACTGGTTCAGCAGTAACAAAGAAGAAATGGCAACACAGTGACAAAACAGCATAATAATCAATCAAACAATGGACACATGAAGATGGCCACAGAGTACTTGGATGAAACATATCTATAACAATCAAGATAAGAACAATAGTTTGAAATAATTAAAGTATTTACATAGATTACTCCATCACATGATATATATTTTATGAATTTCATAAATAATTAAAATAATTTTCTGGTGTACAGATAATTTTGTCTTTGTCAATTTTTTAATGTTGTGTTTATTGAATAAAACATTTCTGAAATAACTTATGAACATTTGTTCAGTGTTTAAGATTATATCCATCTTTATGTATATAAAATAATAATTGTCTCACTATATGAGCAGGGAATTATATTATCTTAAATGAAACTGATTGTACTGTATGAATAATTTTGCATCTCACTACAAATGCCAATCATTCAGATTCTACAATTGAAACGACGATTTTTCAAGAGCTGAGGATATTTTTACATATTTGAAGTTTTCAAAAGTTTCTTGGAGTAATAATATCCTCTGGAGAATTTCAGAATTATTACCAAGAATTTTTATTCAACATCAACTGAAGGAAAGAGATAGGCATTCTCCTCAAAGTTTTATCATGTACCAAGATCGAATTGTTCAGCATCAGTATCAGGTCAGTTCTGTTGTATGTTGTGACCATCACCAAGAAAGTCAAACCTTCATTAACTCTTATTTCAGAAGAATTTTTCAGCTACACACTTCAGATATCAGCAACAATTAAATTTAACAATGAACAATTCAGTTCTCAACCAAGCATGAGATAATGAATCAAAGCTGGAGTTGGATAGGGCATTTCTAATAAAAGAGAGACTACAAGACAAACCCTAACCTGGAATGGCCAAGAAAAACAAAAAAAAAATAAACATAGATGAAAACATTTAATGTTGGGACATTGAAACAGATATTAGAAAGCTGGGATACACCCAGAGTCAGTTGGTGAGAAAAGTTCAAGAGTGTTGGGAGAACTCTTGTCAATGACTTATACCTCAGGTGGAATGAAAGGCATTTTCAACAATATTGAAAATCAATAGCAATTAAATAAAGTCAATCCTTTGTCCTATTTTTTTATAAGTAATTTTAATCTCTTTCATGGTGGACGTGCTCATAGCTTAACAGTTATTGCTATGGAAGTAGAGTTGGTTCCAGCCTGGTGGGATACTTTTGGGAAAAGGCATGAATCCATCTTTTCCCTATCTTCCATTCTATGGGCTAAAGTAAACTGAGCCCTTGGATGAGAACCAGTCTAAGAGAAGAATTATTCTGAATTCAAAACCACAGAGAAATCAACTGGGAATCCCTCACTATCTTTCCCCAGAAGTCTTTTTAAAAAAATATATCCAGATTTACAAATATAGACCAACATTAAGCAAACTTGGAAAACTGCTTTTATATAATTTTTGTATTTGCCTTTTTTTGTAGAATCAGGAATTTAATAATGTTATCCTATCCATAACATATACCTCAGTTACTAACTGCTAGGTTAGTAATTGAGCAAGTTTTTTTCCTTTTCAATTTTAAGTATATTTCTAATAAAATTATTACTAATTTATTTACATATAATAGCACTATTCTGTCAGTAATGCTTATCCAAATTCCCGATCACTGAAAGTTCTTTTCTTCATGTGTTTTTGATGCAGAACCTATAAATTACATATCAAAACTTTCTGAAAGAAGTTATATGTAAAAAAAAAAAAAAAAAAATTGAAAAACTCACTGCTTAATCAGATTCTATTCCTGACCACCACCAGAAATATTGCACTGATAGAATGATTTGTTTTTTTTACAGATTATCAACCTTTCACAGGTGATTTAAAGCTAGAAAATATTTTTAGATTGTAAGAATTTTTTTTTGAGATAATAATGATTTCAGAATACAATTCCTACTAATGAAACCCAAAGCTGGTGGGGAGGGGAATTTATGTGTTTCCCAAGAGTATTTGCACGTAAGTGAATATAATGAACATGACTGGCATTGGAACTCAGCTCTCTGATATCCAATTCCAAGTCGTTATCAATTATACCACCTGCATATCCAAGCTTACAGCACCTGGTATTCCCAAGCCATCACCCATTTTGGTACTAGCCAGACTTGATATTGCTTAACTTCAGTGATCTTATGAGAACTGGTGTTTCAATGTGATATGGCTGTAAGCATGGTTATTACAGATGACTAAATAATGACTTTAGTAATGTCAGTGGGCAATAACAAGAAAAGTCAATAACTTTATATATTTGTGTACTTAGGCAGCAAATTCTCTTTTAGGCATGCCTGATTGAATAAATTACAGATATTATGTTTGCTAATTTTTAACAAAATCTGTTCATACTCATGAATAACCTTCTGTATATTGATGTTAAAGGATGAGAGAAATGTGCTATAGCTGTTTAAATTTTTTATTTTCATTTCTCAAGTACTTTCGATCTTATATATATATATATATATATATATATATATATATATGAGAGAGAGAGAGAGAGACACACACACACACAGTGATTATTAAATTATTTGATTATTGTTTAATTTTTTTTCCTCTTTCTTTCTGTATTTAACAACTCCAGCCCATGATATCATTGGTTACATAAATAATGAAATATATATATATATATATATATATATATATATATATATATATGAGAGAGAGAGAGAGAGAGAGAGAGAGAGAGAGAGACACACACACACACACACACACACACACACTGATTATTAAATTATTTGATTATTGTTTAATTTTCTTTCCTCTTTTTTTTCTGTATTTAACAACTCCAGCCCATGATATCATAGGTTACATAAATAATGAAATATATATATATATATATATATATATATATATATATATATGAGAGAGAGACACACACAGTGATTATTAAATTATTTGATTATTGTTTAATTTTTTTTCCTCTTTCTTTCTGTATTTAACAACTCCAGCCCATGATATCATTGGTTACATAAATAATGAAATATATATATATATATATATATATATATATATATATATGAGAGAGAGAGAGAGAGAGAGAGAGAGAGACACACACACACACACACACACACACACACACACACACACACACACACACACTGATTATTAAATTATTTGATTATTGTTTAATTTTCTTTCCTCTTTTTTTTCTGTATTTAACAACTCCAGCCCATGATATCATAGGTTACATAAATAATGAAATATATATATATATATATATATATATATATATGAGAGAGAGACACACACAGTGATTATTAAATTATTTGATTATTGTTTAATTTTTTTTCCTCTTTCTTTCTGTATTTAACAACTCCAGCCCATGATATCATAGGTTACATAAATAATGAAATATATATATATATATATATATATATATATATATATATGAGAGAGAGAGAGAGAGAGAGAGAGAGAGAGAGACACACACACACACACACACACACACTGATTATTAAATTATTTGATTATTGTTTAATTTTCTTTCCTCTTTTTTTTCTGTATTTAACAACTCCAGCCCATGATATCATAGGTTACATAAATAATGAAATATATATATATATATATATATATATATATGAGAGAGAGACACACACAGTGATTATTAAATTATTTGATTATTGTTTAATTTTTTTTCCTCTTTCTTTCTGTATTTAACAACTCCAGCCCATGATATCATAGGTTACATAAATAATGAAATATATATATATATATATATATATATATATGAGAGAGAGAGAGAGAGACACACACACACACACAGTGATTATTAAATTATTTGATTATTGTTTAATTTCTTTTCCTCTTTCTTTCTGTATTTAACAACTCCAGCCCATGATATCATAGGTTACATAAATAATGAAATATATATATATATATATATATATATATGAGAGAGAGAGAGAGAGACACACACACACACAGTGATTATTAAATTATTTGATTATTGTTTAATTTCTTTTCCTCTTTCTTTCTGTATTTAACAACTCCAGCCCATGATATCATAGGTTACATAAATAATGAAATAATACTGCATTGTTAAATATAGAAGAAAAGAATCCTCACATATAAAATGCAATGTGTATTCACCTATAACTATGTTGTAGACTGTTCTTTTGATGAAGCAAAAATAATACAGCGCTTTTAAACTAGAAATATTGTTGTAAGAACTCTTAAATTATGATTGGCTCTGTAGATAAATTAATTTTTAAAGTAAGATACGTTTGAATATATGTTCTAGACAATTTTTTTTGCCAGAATGTATCTTACATATTTATAAGTCTACCATTCATCCATGCATTGAATATTGCTGCCACATATGACCTGGTGCTTCTGCTATGTATTTAGAGATTCCAGATAAAATACAAAGAAGAATCTGCAGTGTTAATAGTCCTGACCTGGCTTCTCGGCTTCAGTTGCTTTCCCAATGTTGTAACATAGCTCCCATTGTGCCTTTTCTATAAATATTTTCATGGTAATTTTTCTGGTGAGCTTTCCTCTTTGCTACATAGACTTTATGAATTTAAGTGCAGTACTAGATTGGCAGCAAAGTTTCATCATTTTACAGTTGAAATGGCTTGATGTAATCATAAGTTCTATGCTAACAGTTTCTTCTTTCAAACTCCTTACTTGTGGAACTCTCTTCCAGCTTCTTGCTTTCCAGTTAAATTTTATCTTCAACAATTTAAATGTAATATCAATCATTATCTCCTGTCTTCTTAATTCTTGTTCTTTAATTGTTCTTAATGTTTTTGTTTTTCTCATATTCTCCCACACTCAGCAATCTCTTGCATCTTAGTGGCTTTATTACCTTGCTTGTATTGAAATGACTAAAAAAAAAAATGTCTATATTAAAAATAGATTTCATTCATTATAATCATTTTTACCGATCACATGACAATGAGCAATTGTTTCAGTCAGTCAGTTATGTGCCCTGTGTGATACATGCTTAGGTGATCATGTATCGAAAGATACATGACTGACAAGGCAAATTTTTTCCCCACAGTAGGTTGCCATTTCTTTCTGCAGTAGACCAGTTACTATCCCAGGCTATAGAACCCAGTCTGTCCTACTATTTACCTACAGATGTGGGGAGAAGAAGATTCATACCTTTCCCAAGGGTATTACTATGTAAGTGAATGTAATGGATTTGAGCGAAATTTGAACTCAGCTCTCCGATTCCTCAATCTGAGCTGCTATCTATTGCTCCTTTTGTTTACTTAATTGTACTTTTAGTTTGGTTCAATATTCATGAAATATTGAATATAAACAAGAAAATGCAGAGCCACATGACACTTTTCATATTATATAATTACAACACAATTGCAAAACTTGTAAGGGAGTTATAACTCTGAGTAAATAATTATAAACCCCTTAATATTTATATATACAAAAAATACTCTAAAAAATGAGAAACAGCAAGACATGGAAACAACAATACGAGTATTATTTATTATCTGGTTGTTATGTAGTATTGGAGAAAAGAGAGACAATAATACTAAGTAAAGTTGTCAGTTTTTGGCCAAATGTAAATCAAATATGGATCAGAATCCAACAGAAGGGTAAGATAAAGAATAAGTAAAGTGTATACAATCTTTCTTGTAAGTTTTTTTTTTTATATATAAATGTATGTAATGAGTGTCCAGATAATAAGTGTCTGAGGTTTTCTTACCTCAAATCTTTGTTGTGTGCTAAGAGATAAATGTTACTATTATGGCTTAAAAAAAGAAAGATAAAATTTTCATTGATGCACGTGTTAACAACCTGTGCGTGTGAACTGTTTGTCCGATAGTGAGAATGTCACATGTTCATATTTAGAGGAGAAAAGTGAGGTCATTTCACATTGGTTTAGAATGAGTGAATTAATGGTAATTATAATTATTATAATTATTTTTGACACTATAATTAATATTTTTTTATGACACAATAAAGTATTTCATTTTTTGATAGTATGATACATATAAATATTACAGATAAATAAATTTTATTCATGATATGACTGGTTCCATATAGGACCAGTTTTATATACAGACTTACATAACTTTAACATTTGTTTTTCTAGCACAACCAATCTATAAGAAGAGATTTTAAGGTTGGATAAGCTGAATCAATCTGAAGCATATTTTCTACTTTAATGAATTTCACAGAGAAAGATCATTTTTCAGTACTCTCAAAACTACCTTAAGATTATATCATGTTGTAAAACAATCAAATAGATCTCTTATTATTTATTGATAACAATTGCCAAGTGTTTTTTTTCTTTAATTTGAATTCTGTCAGATGTAATCTCTATCAAATAAAAAGTGGAAATTTGAGCCTTGCCAATGGGCTGACCTATTTCCCCTTTATGAAAATTCTTCCAGAAGTTTTAGTGATAATTTATTCTGTTGATCAGATAATTAAGATTCCAGATATCCAGACAGTACAAGAACTTAATAAAAATAGAAAAACAACTCATGTGAATCTGGAATAAATTAAAACAAATGGCTACCAACAAATAAATAAGAGCAACTCATCTTTGCATGTATATAGCAAATGTTTTTCTTTTGATTTATTTGTTAAGATCTCAAAATTTGTTTTTTGCTTTTTGAGGGGTCCCAAGAACTATTCAGAACTACAGCACAGCTACTGTAAATATGGGCAGGTAAGTTAATCGTTACCCATTGAAACTCTTTCCAAAATGTTCTCAGATAAATTTGAAGTATTTTGCATAGTACTTACATAAGAATTAGAGAAAACAACCTGATAGACAGCTCTGGAATTCTAATAGCTGATTTTACAAGTTTAAAATTTCTTGCATTTACTTTTATGATGATGACGACAGGAACACTTTGATTTTTATTTGTACATAAGAAAAAATTATCTTTAAGCTGCACATATATACATATATAGTCATGTATTTTAATTTTATTGAGGCAAGATCACGATTAATTTTACAACAAAGCAAGGTGGGTTCTGCCTGACAGAGAACCTTTTGTCATAATGATTTCAAGCAAGGTTTTACAAGGCCGGATGCACTTCATGTCACTCAACTCACAGTAGATAAAGTACATCAAGTGTTTTTATCAAGATACCATTTCTAGGAAGGTTGGCATTCAAGACTAGAAACCCCATCCTAACATTATCATATATATATATATATATATATATATATATATATATATATATATATATGATAATAACAAAAGATGGTTCATGTATGCTTCATATAATATGTAGATTTAATAGGCCAGTTAATGAAATTTGAAAAATAAAAAGACAACAAAATGATAGAAATATTGTCACTAAGACTGATGACATTTATTTTATTTTAGTAGGCCTTTTGACTAAACTGAAACACAAAGAAAAAGATTTTAAAGTTGGAATTTTCAGACACATTTGTGTCCTTTATAAATACTAGTATAATTTAGTATATAATTTAATATATTTATATATACTATTATAAAATAAATATCATCAGTCTTATTGACAATATTTTTATTATTTTGACTCTTTATTACTTGAATTACATTAACTGGTCTATTAAATGTACACGTGTGTGTATATATATATATATATATATATATACACAAGGTAACCAAAAAAGTTCTGACCGTTTTTTGATTAGTCATTGAATGAAGTTGAAATATATACAAAATGCGTGTAGCAATTGTTTTCAAATTCGGACAGCCGGTAGTAGGAACATCAGACGTTATAAAAAACATGCGCACTGTGCCCGGCCATCAGTTATAAGCCGGACAGCTGTGAGAAGGATGGAAGTGTCTAGAGATCTCGTTCGGAGCTGTTTGCTTTACGACTTCAAAGTGGGCTTATCAGCAGCTGCATCAAGTCAGCGCATATGTCAAGCGTTTGGGGATAGTGCTGTGGATGAACGTAGTGCAAGGTGTTGGTTTCAAAAATTCAAGTCGGGAGATTTGTCTCTCCATGATGAGCCTCACAGTGGATGACCACAGGTCTTGAATGACGGAGTCCTGAAGGCGGCCATTGAAGAGGACAGTAGTCTAACGTGTGGTGAACTTGCAAGACAGTTCAACATTTCCGATGAAACAGTTAGACTTCAGACTGGTAAGAAGTACAGACTGAGCAAGTGAGTTCCGCAAACGCTGTTGGAGGTTCACAAGGGACAACGAGTGGTAGTCTGCGTATCGCTGCTTTCTCGCCACCGTACCGCATCCTTATTCAATCGAGTGCTTATCAGTGATTAAAAGTGGGTTCTGTACTAAACTCCCAAGCATTCCAGACATTGGTTGTCTCCTCAGGATGCTGTCCTTCACACCGCAAGACCGCCTATGCACCCATGCAAGATTATGCTTTGTGTCTGGTGGACAGGTCGTCAAGTGGTTCATTATGAACTGCTACCAACGGGCCAAATGGTCACTGGAGACCTATACTCACAGCAATTGAAACATGTGCAACAGGCATTGTGCCAGAAGGAGCCAGCACTGGTGAATCGCAAAGGTGTGCTTTTCTTCCATGACAACGCCAGGCCGCATGTTGCGCGAGTGGTCACGGATACCATACAGCAACTTGGGTGGGAGACTTTGTGCCGTCCACATAATTCACCTGACCTTGCACCATCCGATTACCACCTCTTCCACTCTCTGGATAATCATCTTCGTGGGAAATCCTTCACTAATGAAGCAGACTTGTGAAAAGCCCTCACAGACTTCTTTGCGTCAAAAACCCCCAAGTTCTACCGCAAGGGCATTGAACAGCTGGAGATACGTTAGCAGATGGTGCTGGATGCCGATGGCGATTACTTCGAAGACTAAATATAAGTTACACATACTGTGAAGCGTTTTATTTTTTTCCTTTAAAAACAGACAGAACTTTTTTGGTTACCTTGTGTGTGTGTATATATATATATATATATATATATATATATATATATATATATATACACGCGTGTGTGTGTCTGTGTGTGTCTTATGTATGCATGTTAGCCATTGGCTCCTATAAGAAGCTCATCTTCTCTTTAACTGGTCTTGTTTTTTGTCCAGTGGAGTGACATGCCACCCTCCTCACAAGCAGAAAAACCAGTGGGGAAGCTGGTTTAGCTGCTAACTACCCATCCAAGTGGCAGGTTCTACTGGGTTATGTGTTACCAGTAGCAGGCCTAAGCCTGACCTGATCACATGCTGACACATTTATAAAATTGTTCATAATTGGTAATTAACAAATGAATTATTTTAATACTATTATTATGGAGATGCTACAAATTTCTGTTGATAAAGATTTTTTCCCAACCAGTAACTTTTTTTTTACAACCTAAATTTACCTGGATTAAAATATTTTGCCATTCTATTGTAGCAACCACTACACCTGGTTTGGCCAGAGGTGTTGTAGATTAATTGGCCATGTAATTAATAGGAATGCTCAGCAAACACATTTGACAAAATTTCCAATAAACAATAACAAAAAGAAAAAAGGCAAACATGGACAAACGTGCCCACAATAAGACATAGTGTGAAAAGGATGTTTTTTCTCATGACACAACTTTCTTAGTTAGGGAGAAATCCCAGCATGCATCTGTATGATCTGTCTATAAATATGGGGGAAGGGGAGGTTTTTGCAGTCATTCCTAAGAAGATTGGAATCAATAGGTGTATATGTTGAAAACCCTATTATCAACAGTTACTCTTTTCAGCTTTTAGGCAAGCATAAAACAAAGCTGGGAGCATGAATTTCAAGATGTTAGCTCTCTTCCATTCCCCACAGTGGATGAGGTAGGGCATGAATCTCCATGTTCCCAGGATATGTACATAGCTTAGACATGACATTTACTCACTCAGCAACAGTGTAAGTTCCACCATGTTCTTTTCTTCTTTTTACAGACACTTTCTTTGAACATTCTCTTTACTAAAAGTTACTGATAGAATAAAAATTTCTGTCTCATTTTGTCCATTCTTTTGTTTCTCTTTTTCTTTCTACCAACTCAATGCATATAATTTTCATTCATCATCACACAACATCTCAATCTCAAAGGCAACCCCAAAAACAACAACATTAAGTTTTTATTAAAAATATAGATTATTTCAACAATGGACTACTCTCTAATTATCAAAGCAATTGACAGTCATATATGAAGTTTCTACAATACAATCTGCTGCTTTTTCTTTCAAAACCAAGTCTAAGTAAGCTGATACAGGGGTGCATGTTTTCACAACTATATTTTAAAGGTAGTTTTGTTTTTCTTTGTATTATTTAAAGTGCAAAATGCTTTTTCCATATTAACTTAGCTATAAATAAATTAAAGCATTTGAGTGAAAGTGAATGAAACTGAATAAACCAGAATCTGAACTTTGCTCACCAAAACTACTACTTCTGGCACTTATAAACGCTACACTACCCACATATCATGTCATATTGCCACTACAGCCAATTTAACCAAACAGTCATGCCTATTAACAGCAGCTACACGTTTTAGCTTTTGGAGCATGCATAGCACAGATTTCAAGAGACTAGCTCTTTTTCATAGAGCAATGCAGATAAGGGAGGATACAAATCAGGACTCATGCATGGCATAGAAACTACACTTCTTTCACTTACTAACAAAGTTCAACTATGTTCATTCCTTCTTTTAAAGGGACTATCACACAAGAACATTCCTTACATTTAGACATTCTTTCAGGAACTATCCTTGAACATTCTCTATACTAAATGTTACCAATATATTCAAAATTTCTATCTCATTTTGTTCATTTTTTTTTTCTATTTCTTTCAACCAATTCAGCATCTAAATTTTGTTTGTCAACTCATAACATCTCAATGTCAAAGACTACCCAAAACAACGCTATATTACTCAACCTAAAAATATATTTTCATATTAATTGTATGTATGTATGTTAGCTGAAGTGTCAAATAATATGAAATTTCTCACTTTGCTGAGATAACAGCAACTATGTTATAACACAGAATGAGGTGCTGGATTGGGCCTGGAAGAAACCAGACACATTCCAAACCTGCCTATAATTGAGTTGTCTTTGTTGAGTACGGCTGCAGTGAATTTAGTGAGGTTTGCAATATGTCTGATAAATGCTCAATGGAGTTTAAATCTGGTAAGTAGCTGGACATCAGTTGAGTGTTCACAGAAACAGTTTCATGCCACCTTATTGAAACAAACCATTACCATTGGGGAAACAGGACAAATATAAAAGGATGCAAATAGTCTGTCACAAGATCTGTGTATATCAAATCCAACAAAACATATATCACTTCCTGACTGAACCACCACCAGCTTTCACAAGACCTTACTATAGCTGGATCCATAAGACCTGTGGAATGCAATGTTGAATTGGGATGTGCTTTAAGGTGATACTCCTGTTTGTTGTGGGCTGGGAGGGAGTCACACTCCTTGTTAGTTGCTGGCAGACCCGTTCTTGTCTCTGCTGTGAGTAACTGCAATTTTCACATTGCTGATTCCCCTATTTCATATAATTCTGGAACACTCTTGCTACTATTGCTTGAGAAACATCCCATGGCTGCTACAGTTACACTACTCCTTTACCCATTACACTGGACATACTTTGTCCAGTTGAGCCCATTTCTACAGAAGTATCTTGGCATAGGGGCAATGATTAGTGAGGCTTGTCTGGCTAGTTACTTTGATCCTCACTGAATGCACAATACAAAATTCAACATCAATAACCCAATGTGAGTTGACATGCTGCAAAATCAACCAACCAAACCTAACTACAAATGGAGTAGGGTAAAGCCATCCAGGGTACTGCTGTCATTTTCCTGCACTTCTGTTTATAAACAGAATACAAAGATGCATCAATCTCCAAAACTTGACAAGCAGCTTAATTTTGATATGGAATTTTCACTGTATATTGTTCAATCTCTGTGATTAATATTCACTACTGAATTAAGTGCATTGACAAAGATGATGTTGAAACGCTTTCTTCATTATTGAGGTACATGAGGTACGTTCACTTATTGGTATGAAGTAATGCCACTTGTTGTCATAACAATGGTAGATTTCATTACTAAGATGTTAGGCCATGTGAATGATAAAGTTATATTGCTTTATGTTGCAGAAAAATGACAGAATCGATATCTGTTTATACATACACACATGTACACACACACTTATACTCATGGGGTGCACTAGGTAGTTGATAACACACTTCCATTGGAAGAAACATAAATACATATATGCATACACATATACTGACATAAACACATGTATATTTATACACACAGATGGTGCACCAAGTATTTGAGAACACACCTTCAGTGAGTCAAAAATGGAAGACAACCCAACATAATGTTACATAACATGCACTCTGTGTTAACATCCTCATTTCTCTTTCAGACATACTGAGAAGCGTTTTCTATGGCAGCTTTCAGTCAAGGAAATGAAAAGCACTCGTTGCTTGTGACACAAATTGCAAACCATAATAATTCAGAGATAGCCACTTTCAAAAGACCGGCTAAGTTCTCTGCGTTCGTGGTCAAGAATCAGCTGAAAGCCTTTGATGGGGATGCGTTACATATGTCAAGGAAAAAGAAATCAGACATTGTAAGGACAGTTTAGTTCATCTACTGTGTCTAGGACATCATAAGCCATTAATCCAGCAAGTCAAAAGAGAGCTATTGCCAAGCAACTCAAAGTGACAGGTTGTACTCAATGTTGATGCATGGTGAGTAATGACATCCGGTGCAAGTCCTATGTAATGAGGAGAATGCAGTTCATGTTCAATAAGACATGAAAGAACAGGGTGATCTGATTGAAGCACTTGCTGAACAAGTTAAACCACTACACGGAATCTGGCATGTGCTGGTTCTTCTATGATGAGGATAACTTCAACCAGAAGAAGGAGGTGAACAGGAAGAAAGACAGGTGGTTCTGTATAGATCTCACAGAGTGATGCACAACTGTTTGTAATGATCCTGAACAAAACATAAGGCATACATCAAGCCATCCCATTTTTTCCTACAGAGTCAATGCTATATATACATATAGATGCCAGAGACAGTAGTCAATCACTGGATTGAAAAGGTTGCCATACATGTCACAGCAGGCTTCTGCTTCCATGTAGTCCAGGAGTGGCTGATCAGGAATTTTCATGACAATGCTTCCCCAATATGTTGCCTCCTATCATTTGAACCCTCTACACTACTACATTTAGAGCATTGTTGAGAGACAGACATACAAGTGGCCACACAATACCAAGAACTTGTTAAAGACTGACATCATAGAAACAAGAGTTAGCTTAAATGAGAATTAACTGATATGAGCATTCAGTTGCTACCACAACCATGCTAAAGGGTGATGACAGAAAAGAGGTTATTCAATAAAACTATTTTAATAAGTTGAACATATGTATAATTTTTTTTAAATATACTGATTTTTCTATTGAATATCTTCCTTTATATTATAATTTGTTCACAATTACCCAGTGCAACCTGTCTCATACATATACAAAAATATACAGAGGAAGTGCTGAAGAGCTCTTTGCATAACTTGCCTCCAAAAATTTAACCAAATATATTTTATAAAATCATTTCGTAACCAGGCCAAGAACTTTTCAGCACCTCCTTGTACACACACAAGCCAAAATATTGTGGCAAGTAACATGAAGTAAGAATAACAGCTACTGTTTTAAAACAATTAAATGCTATGGTCAGAAGCATATAAGCAGGTAAGACAGTTGTAATTCTTCATTTTGATAAGATGAATGCTGCAGTTTTAGACATGAAGAGAGATCTGATTGACTTTCATAAAGGCTAAAATTGTTATAGTCAAAAGACTAGGTCAGAGAATTTTTGTAAAATGTCTTGTGCTCAACTGTCAACCTATCAGCAATGATCCAATAACTAAAAAATATCACCAACTATAAACAAGGTATTGGGCAACTAAGATTTATTGATGCAAGAAGTAAATAGTATCTTTCCTCAATAACTATGTGGCAACAAAAAGGCTACTGTGGCAGTAACTGCAAATAGCTTTAATCAAGGTTAATGAATCATAGCACATGGATTCTTACTGTATATGGAGCTGCATAGCTGTAAGCATGTCAGCAGAGCCATGCTAACTAATGTCTATTGTTGAAAGCATCTTCAATAGGCATGTTATTATTGGAACAGAACCTTGTCTGATAAGTTTTAATTTCTCTTGAGTAAGATAGGTAGGAGGATAGTTAGGAACAGTTATCTCATGGAAGTCTTGGCACCAAAATGCACAATGGGAAAAAGGGTCAGCACCAGAATTCACATTGGAAAAAGTCTTGTCATCAGGATGTACAGTGGAAAAATAACAAGTTAAAGAATGAATTAATGATGTTTTGGACAATGTTATGCAGGGAGACACTGTGTACTATCATTCCTATGAAAGGTATTTTACTGCATATCATCTAACTCAGCACCATTGAAGATCAGGTTCATATGTTCATTGCAACACTTTTCCGGGAACAGTAACAACTTTCAGCTGGACAATGCACCTTGCTACATTGGATGAGTTGTCCAGGAATGGTTTCAGGAAGTTGAAGATTTCATTGTGTTCTACTGACCATAAAAACCTAGATCTAAAACCTACTTCATGTTTATGGAATGCATTTGACAAAAAAGTTCACTCTACAGAACCTCAACCATGTAAGTTGCTGCAGAGGAACAGCTGATAACACTCGGGTATCACATGCCAGAGGAAACCTTTCTTTAAAGCTTTTGTAGAGTTCATGACTGATTGGGAAGAGTTGTTTCATGAGCACATGGAGAAGCAAAAATATATCCATTTCCAGCTTGTTGTTATCCAAATCTTGATCTGAAATTTTCACTTTATAACCTTTGATCAATATGATGAATATTCAAGTAAGAAATCAAGTGCATTGACAAGGAAGAGAATTATATTAAAAAATGATTATTGTGTAAAGCAAATGCTTTTTTCATCATTAGGCTATTGATTTACTGATGTAAATGGATTCTATAAATTTTGCTTCTTACTCTCATGATTACTTTTGTTTGTAATCAATGAATTGATGAACAGAAAGTGAAACAAAAATAGTATATTTCATTTCGGAATTGGTTTGTCTCTGATATTAAAAATTCCAGAAATTAACGAAGAATTTGTAATGAAGTTTTATATTCTAAAAATGTTTTCTTTCACAAAAGGACTTGAATTGAGGAATATAATTTTCCTTTTGATAGTTCAAATAAAACTAAGACATTAAGTTGGAATTTTTGAAACAAAGAATTATCATTATTATGTACCATATTATGTTTTCTATTCAGACAAACAGATGCATCTTGGTTGTTATACTCATGTTTCAGCTGTTTTACTTTTTGGCTTTCTTCAGGTGCTTGTCATAGTAATCTTCTCAGAATTTTAAACTGAACCCTTTATTCAATCCATGTGTTAAATGGTTCTTCTTCCACATCTCATGCTTAGGAGATATTTCATTGTCAGTTAATACTCATCTGTTTTACTCACTTTTGTGTCACTGGTCTGTTTCTTCCACTGTATGTAGAACCACCCCTAAACATAAAAGTAGAGGAACATCAAAATTTGTTGTCTAAGGAGAAGCATTAAAATCGGGCATTGCTGATCATATATGAAGGAAAAAGGTTTGGTCATCAAACCCTGTGGAATGAAGTCAAGATAATGGGCAGAGACTAAGAGGACTGAAAGAAGCAGCACATATGTTATATGCTGGCATTCTCCTCAGTAAATCCAGCATAGATAAATACAATCTGGGAGTTTCTGAATAAGAGAGAAAAAAGGGCATTAAAAGTTTCATCACCTAAATACAGACATTAGATTTAGGGCTCCAAAATTATATCAATGGCCTAGTGAATTAAATGCTAATATTAGCTGTTTCCCTACAAGGAAACATTTTTTATTCATTGACTGAGCGGCCAATACTGCTTTCAGTTGAAATTTATGAAATGTTTCTCATAAACAGTTTTTCAGGAAAATAGGGTTTTCAAGTTCAGTAGCTGTTATCACTCTTTTCAGTATTGATGAGGATTTCCTTCCTATCATTTTGTGTGAAGTAGTGTGGAATGTCAAACATCTTGATTATGTCATTATTTTCTTTTCGAGTTACATGTACTATCCATACTAGTTGTTGCTGCTGTTGGTAGTCCTCAAGTGATGCGGTTTCTATTATTTGGTACACATGTTTATTTGTGAATCCATAGTACCAGTCCTCAATGTTCAAAGGAGGGTGATCTTTGCCAAGACACTCAGGCTTCACTTGCTTAAAGTTTTTTTTAGCCATTGATCTTAGTAGTGTTGCTCAAAAACAGTAGAGGAATCAAACTTTTCTGGTTAAACAGTAAAAACAGACAAGCAACACAAAGGTGAATAAAACTGGTGAGATATTCCATAAGCATGGAAAGTAGAATGAGAAATAATTTACTTCTATGGATGGAATAAAGAGTTGGGTTCAAAATTCCAAGAAAGCTATCAAGAACAGATACCTGAAGACGTGTGGAGAGTAGAATTGCCAAAACAAGACTATAGCAACCAAGACAAGTATACTCATCCAAATAAAAAGGCATATAACAAGACCTAAAATTGCCTCTTCTCTCCTTTTGAGGAAAAAAATGAATATGTTAGTCACATCTTAAAGCCCCTACCAGAAAAAATGGCATCTTGTACTGCAGAGATAACAGACAAAATGAGATCCATTTTTTTTTAAATTATATATTTCTATGGTTTTTTTACATGTTTAATTAACACTATTATATAATAATAATATTAACCTGAAAGAGAAATATGAATCTCAGTGTCTGTTTTAACCAAAACAGCACTTTTAATAGTAACCACAGCAGAAAGGATAAACTATAGTCATTATAATGGTAGTGGTTGCATTGGGATGTCTCAGAGGAAATGTAATTATTGACAGTTGTGGATGACAAATGAAGAGGAAATTGTTGTCAGCCAAGCATGTAAGGCAGGTGCAGCTGATGACAGAAAGGTGCACAAGTTGATAGTCAATAGATATTTTAAGTGGGTTGGTTTACTCTGTGGGTTATCTCACTTGGCTTTACCAAAACGCCTGTTGGGGGGGTGGGGGGGCACTCTTTAAGTCTATAAAAAGTGATCATATTCTTTCTATTCATCTTTTTAACTTGCTTCTAGATGTAGTTGATGTTGATTAAGAACACTGCCGACAGGCTGTGTTCGCTTTCTTGGTCCTCTGTTGACTTTTTAACTCTCTCATATGCACATACACATACGTTTGTTTCGCAAGCATATTCTTATAACTACCTGGTTAAGGCAGTGGAGAACTTGGAGAGGGGAATTAACAGGAGATAACTGATAACTGACATCAGTAGTGAGAACATGTCTTGGCTATAAGATCGAGCACACTGCTAATTGGTGGTTTCAGCAATTGGTGAACCTGATACATTAATGCACCTATGTAAATTGCCCACCTTTCCTTTGCGAATATTGACTGGAACATGTTGGTTAATCTGTTACTTTTTAGCCATTGTGGACATTTTGTTGATTTTTGTTCTGATGAGAGAGGACCAATAGATCGTTTTAGCTGTTTTCAATTGTCATATTTCAGTATTACTAATTTATGGTAATATATATATTTTGCCACCCCTCTTTTTCATTATGAATGTTTTCTTAATATGTCTGATTTTTATTGATGTAATAAAATTTTGTACTCTTGCAAAAATATTTCAATCAGGTTGTACATTTTTATTCATTGGTTATGGTAGGACAAGAACACAATCTTACCCGATGATCATGGGAATCAGCAATCTGAATGGCAATGCAAGTACTGTACATAGGGTGTAGAGGAATCAGCAGATTCAAAATAAAAAAAATGTTTTCATAAACAAATAATCAGAAAAAAAAAAAAATAAACAAAATATCTGTGAGCAGTAGAAACCTGTCTGCCTTGAAATAAGAATGTGATTTCCAAGCACAGCAGAAGTAAATTTTGATGCCTGGGATACATCATGCCATATTTGGTGCCAAATATGAACTTTAGCATGCCGATGGGAAAAGTTTTTTTTTTAACTTTCAGTTTTCAGAAATTTGAATAAGAGATTATTCACCTTAGTAGCATTAAAAGGAGAAAAAAAAACTTGCTGTTCTGTGGTTGATAACATTCCTTATTTTATTTGGACATAGAAGAGAAAAAAGAACCAGTTGTCCAAAATAACATTGTTTCTTCAGCTAAAATTCTCAGATCATTTCTAATAAGTTGCTATGTGTAATAACTTATTTTTTAATAATCACTGTAATATTTTTACATTTCAAGAAAACTGAAATTGTTATCCCTAAAATGTTTTGATGTGAAGAATTCTTCTTACTTATGATCAGAGTATAACTGGAATGTTGGAATGCAATGCATTTAAATATCTCTCTACACATATTTTGTCAATGTGATAATTTGCACTAAAGTCCAGAATGATATTATTTTCCTTATTAATAAAAAAATAAGTATATCTTTATCAATAATATTCAATTGTATCTTTTATTTCAGATGATATAATAGCAGATACAAGTATTGAGATTATAGCATTTTGAGGTATTATTTTAAACTGGGCTTCAATGTTTCTGAAGCTGATGAAAGAATTCAGAAAGTGGAAGGAAATGAAAAAATATCCGTGCAAAACTGCTTTAAGTATTTTATAGGTAGTGACTTGTACCTTGAAATAAAGCCCAGAAATGGATGCTCATGAATTGCTGATTATTATGCATTAAAATGCAAGGCAAAAGAAATAAGAACAGCAAAAGAAACATATTTATATTAACTTTATGAGCAAAAGGAAAATACTTTTGATATACCCTGATATCTATATCCATCTACAGATCTCTCTCCCTCATTTTATATATATATATATATATAATATATATGTGCTATTGGCTTATTTTTTGTTGCTTTCAGATAATTTATAGTCCTGACCTTGACTATTTATTATTTTATTTTTTGTATATTTTGTTCTAAAGTTTTGTATTTGTTAATTAGTTTTAGGTTATGTGTTGTTAGTTTTTTAGTCTTTGCAGTCATTATGTAGTTATAGATGACAGACACACACACACATATATATATATATATATTATATGGTTTCGCAAAAAACTGTATACACATTTTGAAGCTTTCTCAAGAAATAACTCAAGCAACTAGAACCAATTACATCTAATTTAAATAATGCATATGAACACAGTATTTATTATAAATGCATGCTCTTAATATTTTGCCATTGCATGTTTTCAAATTGATGTCCGTTATGATCCAGACATTGCTGATATCATGATGCAATGGAATCATAAGCAGAAATCAACATTTCAATAGGTTTTTTGGACTTCTGTGAAAACTTTCCATCACGCTTTCTTGCTTGTTGATATCCATGAGTTTCCAGAATGGTTCTTGTGCACATCATGTACAGTACCATCACCTTCAAACTTATCTCTAATTCATGAGATAATAAGCTGCATGAAACTATCTTTGATACCAACTTTGAACTTCAGCTGCAATTTTGTACTTCCAGTAGCATTTCAGGGTGAACTTTCTTTGTTCAAAGCTAAGCCTGGATGACATTAGTAATACTAACATTATATATATATATATATATATATATATATATATATATAGCTGGCCACTCATATTCTAGGATACCCATCTATTAGGGCGGTTAGCCAATTCCTATTGCAGATGCTCACTCAGGCACATTTGTGTTTGTAAACACCAACAAAGGCAACTATGCTAAGTAAACCTTAGTTACAGTTTCTGGGAGAGAGCATGTTATCTAACATGATCAACAATCTGAACAAGGCCAGCATGCTCAAACCCTTGTTCCCGATGACTTGTGACTTTGTGCTAGCACAGTTATCAATTAACCCCCGCTATGTTCCATCTACTCAATTTCACTCACAAGGCTTGGGTAAACCTGTGGTATGGTTTTCAGGTACTTACCAAAGGTGCCACATGCTGGGATTGCCCCCTCCAGACCAATAACATCAGGAAGTCTACTTCCTGACAAATCAACTGTGGTGAGATTCAAACCTGGGTCAGAAAGCAAACATTCTAATCACTCAGCCACGCGCCCATATATATATATATATATATATATATATATATATATATATATATATATATATATTTACTTCTCCTCTATATGCTGGAAATATGATTTTGAGTATAGCATAATTTCTAAATGTGGGACATTAATTAAAATCAATGACATATGAATTAAGGGGAGGAAGTGTGGGGGGACTAGTGGTTAACAGCATAAAAAATAGAATCAGCTCAGCAAGTTAAATTTCTGTTGAAACAGTTTGTGTTCACTTCATACTGATGGCTTTAAGAAAGGCATTAATCTATATCTTTTCCTCCCCGCTATGGGTTAACTAGCAGGGCATAATGGACTCTAGCTTTAGTTGGCAACAAGTCTTGAAGAATGACAACACAGAATTTAAACAGTAGAGAAGGCAGTGAACCCCTCCTATCTTTCCAAAGAAAAACTTTGGCAATATATAGTTAAAAAATGAAGCTGTGGAGAGCCGTGATCATATATTTTTTGGAAGGATGTGGCATTAAGAGCTTTCTAATCATAATCATAATTATAATTAATAATGGGAATTTTTTGAAATATCTGCAGAGCAATAAATGACATATGAGTCAGCTGAATATTCCCATTTTCATAAAGAAACAAAGAAATTTGCATTTTTAAGATTTCATTTTGTATATACTTTTCCCATAATTGTCTATCCTTGCTGAAAATTCATAATTAAGCAATGTTATTTTAAGCTGATAATGAATTATGGATCTTCCAAGTACAAGACTGATAGAAGATCTCTTTTCTTTTTTTTTTTTTGCTTTACTTTAAAATCAAATTTTCTGCTGATGACCTTCAAGAGTCAGGAACTTGGAATGCAATCTCAAACGTCCCTACTACCATTCCACATCTCTAAATACTTTGCCAAAACTGAAATAGTTAAAGTGCTATATAAAAGGTATCACAGCTCTTGATTCTCTCTAAGATATTCCGATGGATATTGGCTTGATGCCTAGCAATGCTAATTCTATTGCCAACCTTTTACATGGAGCACAGTATCCCCCTTGTGCTTCAGTGACTGACCACTCAGGCCAAAGTAACTGGAATTATGTTCAACTGGTTTTGCTCATATCTCTCTGACCATTAACAGTAAAAGACCATGGGAGGTTTGTCCTTGTATGAACATTAGCTTCATTATTAGTTTACTTCTGCCATAGAAAAAAAAATTATATTTTAAGTAATTTTATAGTTGCATTGTACTTTTTATAACATCAAAAACTTTATATTGCTCTGCATTTAACTATGTTGAATATCTTCTCTGCCTTGTCTCTAAGCTATAAATAAAAACAATTATAATAACTCAGACTAATTTTTAACATATATATATTTAAGTATATCTTGCTTTAAATGTTTTTTTTTGTTAATCTTTGGGAGCCAATTGCAATTAAAGGTTCCTTCCACAATGTTTCTAGTATAAACATTGTGGCAATAAAGACATTGGTATTCAGCATCTTCAATTTTTAACTGGAAACTGGATTCTTGTACATAAAAACTTAAAGAAAAGATATGCAAGAAACAATATTGCATTTATTAAAAAGGTATTTGTTATTTTAATCAATATATATATTTTTTTAAATAGTGGGAGTATTTTGTATGTTAAATGAAACACTTTTAATTTTCCCCCCAAAATGAATGAAAATTTATTGTATACACCCTAGTAAAACGAACCGTACTTTACACTTCTCCCCAAAATTTTCTTTTGATCAGTCAATGTATGGTTATTTTAGAGGGTGTGATGGATGGGCTAATGGCAGTCACAGAATTTTATAAAATAGATAGAGTACTTAATCAGAAGAGTCCACTATTACATACTAGACACTTCAGGTAACATAAAAAGTGATACATATACATGTTTTTTTTTTCATTTTTTAAAATCATTTTAACCCTAGCAAAGGGATAAAGTCACTAAAATGCAAGGGGTTACTGAGAGTGAAAAAGTAGAAAGAACAATAAAACAACAGAAATTAAAACAGAAGACAGATGATGACAATTGAAATTGCATTTAAATTTTATAAGATCAAAGTTGACTGGAAAGCAAGCCAAAAGAGAGTTCCACAAGTGAGAAGTGCAAGAGAAGAAATTGTTAGCATAGAACTTATGGTTACATCCAGTAATTGAAACATTAAAATGATGAGACCTAGCTGCCAATCTACAGGTTAGTCTGAAAGTCTTGTCACCCCATATCAAAAAGTAATGAGAACAACAGAAGAACAAGTAACACAAACCACATGTATTGGATTCAGTTTATTTACTTTCCTTGACACTGTCACACATTGAGAAGGTCTCTATGGACACCATCGTTTTTTTGTGGCGCTATGTCCTGTGCAATATTTTATGAGGTAGTGCTTTGTTGATTGTTGCGAAGGCTCTCTGAATGGCATCCTTCATCTGATGGGTATTCTGGTATCGTTCATGTGAAACTCTCTCTTTGATAATACCCCACAAAGCATTGAAATAGAAAATTATATTAGACTTTCGGACCACCCTGTAGTACAGTGCTTAAATTTGTAAAGTTGAGATACTAAAGCAAAAAGCTCATTAGAACAATTACCATAAAAATATTTATAGAAAATGCACAGGAAAGATACATTATGAGGTGGGAAAAATTTACTGAAATGATAGATCAGGACTGATAACATTGCAGATTCTTCTTTAGATTTTATCAAAAATCTTAGATACATACCAGAACAGATGTAGTAGCAATATTCAATGCATGGATGGAAGGTAGACTTATAAAGTGTAAGATAGATTATGGCAAGAAAAATTATTTAGAATGACACAGTGAACTAACGTTCTTGCAGCAGACCTAGCAATTGATTCAATATAATCATTTCATTCCACTTGATATCAGTAGAAAATATAAGCCCGAGAAGGCACAATAAATCACACACTTGGAGATTAACATCAGCCATTCTGATGGAAGGCAAAAATGTTCTCTAAGATTATTAAAAGAAAGCAGTTTCCTTTTGAAGGTATTAAAGTTAACAAGCCATTTCTTACCCCAGTTAACAATAGATTGAAGGTAGTTTTTGAAATCAGCTAACAATTTGACATTATTGAACCTATCAAACTTACCATTAAGACAGGAGTAAACAGTTGTGACATCAACATAGATAATGAGCTGAGAACTGATGACATTGGGAAGGCTGCTGAGAAAAATTAGGAACAAAGACGGTCCAAGGATAGAACCCTGGGGGATACCTGCATTAATATAAAATGATATAAAAGAATGGTCATTCAAAACAACATTCATTTCAAAATTTTATAAGAAAGATTAAATCAGATCAAAAATTTGGCCAGAAATACTATAACCCTTCAAATTGTGAAGAAAGCCAGCATTCCAAAGCTTGCCAAACACCTTTGAGATATCTAAAGCAACAGCCTGAGATTCAACATTCTTATCTAAAGCTTGATAAACACTTTTAGCACTGTTAACACTTCAGCCATTGACCTAGAAAAGCGAAAGCCATATTGTCTGTCAGATAAAAGTCCCTGTGGGGTGAGATGCTTAACCAATTCAGAGTTGATTAGGGATTCTAGTACTTTGCCAAAAAGAAGTAGAAAACTTGATAGAAGAATCAGATGGCATGTGTGGCACAGATGTGGATGTTTACATGAAAGTCTTTCATCTCCATAATCAAAAAAAATTTTTGATTCTGTGAGAAATACAGAATCAGAATTTAGTTTGACTGGTTCTGCTTATATCTCTCTAACTATGAACAGTAAGAAGTCCTACAAGACCATCAACTTTATTAATAGTTGCATAAAAGGGTTTCATATCCAAATTCTTTCACATAAGTCTTTTTCTGTTAAACTGTTAAAACTGGATGCATCAATGCTATCATTATACATTTAGTTTCGAATGCTGGTTCATTAAACATAAGCCAAATCTAAACAGAATATAAATTATTATGGAAAGCCTTTATGACAAAATAAGATCAGGTTGTTGGTATTTGCTCAGTTGGTAGTTGATATTGTATGGCTCAGTGTTCAGTATTTGATGTCACATCCATTTTGAACAGTAAACAAAATCTGAATATATCAGAAATTAGTGTAATTTTGACTTTTTGGTTGTTGTAAATTGACTAAATTTTGTTCGTCATGCTGTTTTTATTGCTGGTGATCGTCATCCTGCTATTATCAACATTTAAAGTTCATTTAAAATAATGAGGCTAGGAACTTTCTTAAAAATCAAACTAGAAATTTTGCAACATAAAATAGTTAAGATAGTGTAACCAAGTGGTTATTTGGGGTATTTTTATACTATTATTCACTTAATACAAGGCCCAAGTGCCATTCAAGGTTGAGGGTTAGTGAATGAGGTTGTCATAAGAATGTAAACAGAGTAAGTATGAAATACATATTATGAGGATATGTAAGATAGATAACAGTTGACCTTATTGTAGTGATTGAGGAAGCATCGTCTCACAAGTCTGTTCCACAAATTAACTTGAAATTACTTCAAGTTTATTTTTTTTGCCCAAATCAAATACACTAGGTCAACATGACTATATAGAATTACATCCAAATTTTGTAACCATTAAATTTTTCATGTATCAAACAAAATAAATGTAGCAGTTTTTGTTCTTTTTTACAAATAATTCTAGTGTTTTGTGATATTTTTTTCTTCTGCAGGTCTTTCTGTGAAGATTATAATTGTTATTATTTATATCTTATTAGATTTGTACCAGTTCAGGAAATTACTTCCATAACGCTGTCCAAGCAATTTCTTATACCAGCATTTGTTTCCATGAAACAATAAACTCTCATGGGCCTTATTTTCTAAAGAGATGTGTTATTCATCAACGTAACTTTTCTCTCTTCTCATCTTTCGTATTTAACTTGTTCCTTTGTTTACTTGCTTTTCTCTTTCTTTGTGAAATCATTCTTTTTGCTCATCCTAATCACTTTCAGCAATAATGGTTTGGTTTTCATGTGTTGCAAAAATAGCTGAAATTATCAACTTTGGAGTGGGTTTGGGTATGTCGTGATTTAATCAGGGAACCAGAACTATCAGAAATTGATTTTTAAATTAAAATTCCATAATTGAATTGAAATTGGGAGATTCTGTCAAACTCTTCACAGGCTGATTTTATTTCTATATTTTACTAGTTTTAAATCAAATGAAATTTAAATTTAATTTTCAGGCTATTTATACAGGGTAACCCCCCTCTCTCTCATATATATATATATATATATATATATATATATATATATATATATATGTTGGTCTGAAAGTAATTCCTCCTATTTTATTACATTGGCCTACAGATGTGGATGTTGCCATTAACCTATAATTTTTTTGCTTTTTCACAGTTAAGCAGCAGTCTGGCAAAATGTTGTCTGACAATTGTACAAAACATTGGTATCATTGAATTGCTCTATGTATAAAAAAAATTGCATCATAACACTTGTTGAATGTTTACAGAGACCACAGTGGATGTAAACACATTTAGCTAGTTGGTAATGTTTTTCTGGTGATAGCAATGTGTGTAACAAGCCACATTTATAAGTGCAGAGTGTAAGCTATTGTTCATCACTGGTGAAAATGCATGGCCAATAGAGGTGACTATATGAAAAATGTGTTTTGTAACTGAAAACCTGTCTTCTCCAAAAGTGTTATTGTAATCCTGGTATCTGCTGTAGTTTCTGGCAATCAATTTTGTAATGAGAGATTAAATTTATAATTTTTTGAACAGCACTTTGTCACTGTTGCAAAAAACTTTGATAAAGCACAAATGCTGTTATATTACCACAAACTATCACTTTCAAAGTATGAATATTGGTAACCTTTGTGGTATCATGAGATTAAATGCCAAGAATATATTGTAGTCTGTCTATATTTCTGAGATGAGGTATTATGTACAGTATTTACATTAGTCGGACTATTGTCCTCATCTTTGTCGCCATATTTGTCACAACGTTTCGGCCGTTGTACGCTCCGGCCTTCTTCAGGTGGTTGGAATTTCGAACCGAACCCTTTATTTCGATCACTGGGGTAGACTGTTCTAGTTCCACGAGCCATGTTTGATGGATGTCAGTTATCAGTTATTTCCTGGTAATTTTCCCTCTGATAGTTCTCCACTGCCTGAACCAGGTATTGAACTCACACTCTTTGGGTCTGTCACTGGATCTAACCAACGCCTTTATCCACTGTACCATGTGTCCTTGAGGAAAAATTACCAGGAAAATAACTGATAACTGACATCCATCAAACATGGCTCGTGGAACTAGAACAGTCTACCCCAGTGATCGAAATAAAGGGTTCGGTTCGAAATTCCAACCACCTGAAGAAGGCTGGAGCGTACAATGGCCGAAATGTTGTGACAAATATGGCGACAAAGATGAGGACAATAGTCCAACTAATGTAAATACTGAATATATTGTAGTTTTTCCAAAAACTTTTCCAGGTTATTCTTTAACTCAACTTCCTGACATGTGTTCTTATCTTTATAGTTTTATTATACCTATTTACATTTGTGATCTCCATCAAATATAATAATTTATACATGATAACCATTGAAGATATATTCTTGGTTAGCCAGTAATGAATAACAACTGACCATATATTCCTTTACAGCCAATTCTTTATCTCATTAATTAGAACCATAACATGGCAGGACTGGCCATAAATAAGATATATATATATATAGTGGGGGAAAACAAATATTCATACACATATAATTTTTTTAATTTATTGTATTTCCAACTAATGAATAAACATACTTTTCATATCTGTACACAGATGCATAATAACTAAGTATGCATAGAAAACAGAAAAAAATTTGATTTAATAGAAATAAATCCTACTTATCTATTTTAATAGGTGAAAAAAGTATTCAAACAATACAAAAAAGAATACATAATCTTCATTTAATATTTTGTAGAATAGCCATTATTCACTTCTACAGCAACCAACCTCTTCTTGTAGTGCTCAATTAATGATTTGCAAATTTTAGTTGGTATTTTGTTCCATTCTTCTTTGCATATGGTCTTCAGATCCAGGATGTTTGCTGGAGCTCTCGATTGGATTTGAATTTTCAAATAATGCCACAGATTCATGATTGTGTTTAAATCTGGGGACTGACTTGGCCATTTCAGGATATTTACATTATTTTCAGCAAGCCATTTCTTCATAGATCTTGCAGTATGCTTAGGATCATTATCTTGTTGGAAAATCCAATCAGGAGGAAGTTCAAGATTTTCAACCGAAATCATTAAATTTGCTTCAAAAGTATTTTGATATGCTGTGGCATTCATTCTACCATCTATTACTGATATGTTGCCAGTGCCTTTTGCAGAAAAACATCCCTGTTGGAACTGTGTTCTTTTGTTTGAAGGCATCGCCATCTTCCCTCCATACATGATTTCTAAAGTTACATCCAAACAACTCAATTTCAGTTTCATCTATCCATAATACTCTTTCCCAATATGATTTTTCCTTATGCTTATGTTCACAAACGAATTTCAACCTGGAATCTCAGTGTCTTTTCAAGAGCAGTAAAGTTTTAATAGGGGGCGGTGTGACTTTAGATTGTTTCTATGAATTTCATTGCTTATTGTCCGTTTAGTAACACAGATTCCTGATGAAAGCAAATCATCCTGCAACTCTTGACAAGTAACCATTGAATTTTGTTTAATTTGACACCTTAATTTCTTCAAAAATCTTGAAGAAATCTTGTGTGGAGCACTTGTTGTTCTTTGGTTTTCAACAGTTTTGTGTTTTTCTATACTTTGCAATGAATGAACTAATGGTAGTAAATGGAATATTCAGGTTGTCTGAGATTTTCCTGTAACTTTTACCTTCTTTCCAGAACTTAACAATCGGTTCTTTTAGTGAATTTGTCAATTCTTTACCTCTTGCTCTGATGGTAACTTTCTTGCACGAATATCAATTACAGAATGTTGTTTGTATTTTTTAGGCTAAAAATAACTACTGGTAACATTATTGGAGCATTCTAGAATATTCCCCTGAAATAATCTAGCATATTAAAGCAATTTAAAAGTTTTAAAATCTGAAATTTGTATTGTACAAATACTTTTTTCACCCATTAAAATGGATAAATGGGATTTATTTCTATTAAATCAATGTTTTTTCTGTTTTCTATGCATATTTAGTTATTATGCATCTGTGTATAGTTAATTATATGAAAAGTATTCATTAGTTGAAAATACAATAAATTAAAAATTTGCATGTGTACGAATATTTGTTTACCCCCACTGTATATGTGTGTGTTTATATAAGTGGACACCGAGGTGAAAACCAGGTGGCAACAGTCTGTGTCATTCTTTAATACAACCTTCAGGTCATGTGTTTTGGCTTGACTATATATATATATATATATATATATATAAAATCAGTCGTGAAGAGTGACTTGGGAAGCAGGGCATGCAGTCCATTATGTAGACTAATCGCCAAGGTGGAGAAGGAAAAGGAGAACCTAACACTGTGTCCCCGGAAAATTATTTGCCTCCCCCCTCAACCATCTGTGAGTGTGATATAAACTAATTTTAATTTGAGAAAATATACTTCTACCAACAGGGTCCACTTCAAATTTGATACCCTTTTCCAGTGAACTTGATGCCCCATTCTTTGCTCCCGTTAGTAATACCCTGGTGACAATGATGACCGCTATTGGTTATGAGAGAAAATAATAAAATCTAAAAGTAATGAATTATTAAAATGTATTTGTAAATCAATGCAGTTTTTTGTTTCTTTTTGGCAAATTCATTGATCACTTTGTTGTAAAAAGTATCAGCCCCAACCTCTAATTTCATCTTCTTCAAAAAAAATGGAAATAAAAACCAAATTACTTAATCACTCTTCACTTTGGGAACACGTCATAATTATTTATACCCTTTAATGAAGAAAACTATCTTTCGCAGGAAGCATATGTAGTAGGTGTGGTCAGAATCAGATGTAAACATTTTTAAAAAATGTTTAATTAAGTTTCTTATCACTTAATGACAGGTGCCAAAAAATGGTGTTGATTGATAACGGGAAAAATGAAAATTTGTAATTTTTATGTAAACTAAATTAATATTGCTTTACTTTAAATTGTTTTAATTACCCATATGTTTTTTAAAGATAAAGTTCAACCTTTTTTCTTTAAAATAACACCAACATTAATATGTAATTTGAATTTAAATACTTTTAATTTAATTAGGTATTGCAGTGATTTATTTTTTTAAATGTCCTTTAACAAAAGTTAACATGTTTAATGAAATAATATACAATATTCTCAAGAAAGTTTTTTTTTTACATAACTTTAAAAAATAATTTTGAATATTTAAAATTAAATCTTAAGGCATTGAAACGGAAGAAAATTTAACTTTTAAACTCAAAAACTGGTCAAAAACTTTCTAGGTAATGTTCACATGACTGAATCTAGGTTTAAGAAGGGGTCAGGAATGCTCTCTATAGGTTAAAAACTTTTTAAAAGTCAGTAAAAAAAAAGAATTTTTGATGTGATACTAAAGTCATCAGATGCTCCAAATATATATTCTTCAGAACCGAATAATGCAAATTTTTCATCTAAACCTGTCCGATTATAAGTCCTTTGAATAAACAAATCTTTGATTTCAGATGTACACAATAAAAACATCATCACTTCAGTAGATAGTATCTGCTGGCTTTATATTGCTGGAAAGCAAGCAAAAGAATTTTTGCTTTTCAGTAGCTTTCTCTCTATGACCCTCTCTCACTTTATTATTCTTTCTCTTTTTCATGCACCCAGGTTGAAGGGAATAATAACATAGGGAAGACTAAAGCCATGGCTTTTTCTAACATAAGTAAAAGAATTTCTGCTTATCGGTGACTGTTTTTCTTTCACCCACTTACTGTTATGTTCTGTCTCTCATGCACCCTACTAAAAAGACTAATAAATTCATTGCTTTTACTTGCGTATTTTTTTTTATCTCAATAAACAACAAGCATTTTCTCTACTTACACTCTTTAAATAATATTGCTTGTAACAATTAATAATTAATTTTATATTACACAAAATTATTTATCCTGGAAAAAATGTAAGGCATACATGGACCATTTTCCCCTGAGGTGTAAATTGGTAATTGTTATGTTTCAAATTATTCTAGAGGCTATTGAGTAGAAATAATTGTGGATCTGAATGCAGTTATTTATTATTTATTACTTAATTATTATTATTATTATTACATTTATTTGTGTTTATGTGTTCATTCATAGTTTGTTAATCTTTTTATCTATTTAGGTGTTTTGTTTATTTTTTATTTTGGAGGATTGGTTATATTATTTACTTAATTTAAAGTATTGGCTTTTTATAAAGTAAGTTACATTATCTGTATTATTTAAAGACATTTATGATATGTTTAACGTTCTTTTCATAGATACAAGTATTTAAGCAAATGCTCTGTTTTATAATAAACAGTATTAAATAACATTTACCGGCCTGAATGTCCGAGAAATTTTCATAGAAAATTTTCATTCTCTGACAGGAATCAAACCTGTATCCTATACGGAACCGTCATTTCACGTTAAGGCACGTCACGCGAAATGACGGTTCCGTATAGGATACAGGTTCAATTCCTGTCGGAGAATGAAAATTTTCTATGAAAATTTCTCGGACATTCAGGCCGGTAAATGTTATTTAATACTGTTTATTATAAAACAGAGCATTTGCTTAAATACTTGTATCTATAAAAAGAACGTTAAACATATCATAAATGTCTTTAAATAAATTGTCAGACCTTGTCCAATTCAAAAATATATTATCTGTATTGTATATAGTGCATATATTTGCATTTTTCAATGTGATATTTTATAAGGTACTTGTTTTTGGTCTATGATTTTAAGTAATGTAGTAAAAATGCGTTATTGTGTCTGCATTTTGAGATATGTTCTGATTGTTTATTTAGTAATTTGTGTTGGTCTGGGAAGGTGATTATAGCTATTTTCTCCACCAGACAAGGTTTACAGTTTTTTGATTTATTGTTGTAAATTGATGCTGTTTTCCTTATTTTCCATATTTTTGGTGTAATTTGATTTTTGTTTTTAATTTCCCATATATATTTATGAAGCATTGTGCTGTTCACATATTTACTGTTTTTAAAGGATGTTTTATGTTTGTAATTTCTCTGCTTTCACAGTCCTTCAGTTACTCCTATGTATATTTTTCTTCATTATCTGCAGGTTTTACAGTGGCTTTGTACATTATTTTGCAAGCAATTGCATTAAATTGCTATCTGTTTGTGTATATGATTCCATCAATAAAAACATTTAATCTGAAGAAATAATTTTGAATTTTTTAAAATATGTCATATAGGATTTATTTACATTTTGTGATTTAATTATCCAACATATCAATAGGAGTATTAATCATATTATCATGAGAACAGATAAGATTGGAGGAGACAAGTGAGTCTGCTTTTATGAATGAACCCATTTGGTTGTTCCCTAGTGTAGAGAGTATTAATCACTTTTCAGTGTTAAAGCTGAAGTTCTTCAAATGTCCTTACAATGACCTCTGATACAAGATAACTTAATTACTAAAATTGGTTATTGCTTTGTTTTTTGTGTGTGTTTGGTGGGAAGATACAGGTTTTAATTGATATTAAAATCTGCACTAAGTTTGTTTTTACATTCATTTTCTGACAAAATAATACATGAAGCTTCTTTCACTTAATAGAATTTCCATGATTGTTCTGTATCTATTGTTATTATTATTATGTTTTTTAACATCATTCTAGAAGAGTAGTATATTCTGCATTCCATTCATGCATGTTCTGCTATGCCTGATAGTGGAGTTTCACCTTGAAGAAGGTGGAAATACATTTTGATTGAAATGTGTAAGAAAAAAATAAAGTAGACAGCAGTCTGAAAAATAAATATATGGAATAGTAGAAATAACATATTTCAGATGATACTCAGTCGGCCAAAAACAAATCAACCAAAAATAGTTAAAAGCAACAAAGATGAAGAGACTAGTTTGAAAAAAAAATACACAGAATAAACAACTGAACATAAATAGGTTTTATCTTCTATGAATAATTTTTGTTTATTGTATTTGAATTAAATATTTTGGATACTTAAAAACAGTCTTAGGCTTTGAGAACATAAGTAATTTTCTGATGACATCTATGAAAACTAACAAATATTTTTCACAAATTTCTGCTTTATATATAGATGTATGCTGTAAATTATTCAAATATTTTATTTTAATTCATTAATGCATTATATTTTATATATATCCTGTTGCACATTGTTTTATTTTCATAGAAATCAGCTGTTTTAAACATGCAATGAAGACTTCTTATCTTTATCAATTATCTTTTTTTTTTACTCAAGATAGGAATTAAAAAGTAAGATACATGACATTAAAAAAGTTAATCTTCAAAGTGATTAGTTTTAAATAGGTACCTCAACCCCCCCCCCACCAAAAAACAGAAAAATAAGTGATACCTAATCTTTTTTGTAGCTTTTAGTTTAGTTTTGATTCCAAGCCAATAGATTAATATTTCTAATAAGCAAAATATCTTCCTGTATTTTAAACTGAATTTAAATTGATTAGAATGATTTTTTAAAACCACTAAAATTGCTAAAATCAGTCATATTGACAAGCCTTTATTAAAAAATCTTTCAAAAATAAAATATACTTTTCTGAAACACTATTTGAGGAACATTAACTGATTTAAAGTTTAATTAATCTAAATTAAAACAAATATTACTTTTAGTTTAAAATATTGAATGAAAGAATTTTTTAACATGGAGGTGGGTGTTTTTATTAGGTGTTGACAGGTTTATTTATAGCTTAATGTTTGGCATATTTATGTAAAAGGTACATAACTGTAAAAATTACATGAATGCCTTTTTTATATATTTTTTTAACTACCCAGTAATCTTAAAAATTGATGAAAATATTCTAAGTAATCAAATATTTTATCAAATTTTAGGTACTTTAACCTGATAGTCTTAGTTACAAAAAAGTTTGTTGAGGAAATGTTTAGGAAATTACCAATAAATTTTAAATTTACTGTAGCTACTGCTCTTATTTTCTAATAATGTTGTATATGGATGTCTGTATTTACAAAAATTGGCACATTTATATAAACACAAAGAAAATTAAATTGTAGTAATCTTTTCCATTTATGATTAGTTTTTACTTAGTAATCTCTACAAATTCATCAGAATTTTAAAAGATTTAAAACTTTATAAATTATTAAAATTAGAATTTTAAACAAATGAAGACAATTCTTGTAGAAATTTATTCATCAAAAAAAATTTTTTTAAGATAATACTGTCCATATATCTTATTCATAAAAACAATTAGAAGCTTTTCTAATTAAATAATGTCTTAGTTTTATTGCATTTTTTATTTTATGATTCACAGCAGAATTTCTGTAAATGGGGATTTTGTTTGACAAAAAAATTGAGGATTTAAATTATCCAAGGACTTGTTCTGATAACAATAAGTGCTACAAAAAGGAATTTCTTGAAATTTCATAAAATTAAGCAAGTGGTTGATAACATAAGTAAAAAAAAAAAATTTTACAATGATTTTCTAAATAGGAAACCTTTCAATAACAATTTGAGTCATTTGTGAATAAATCCTGAAAATTTCATTAAAATCCAACATTTATCTGAGTTTTGCAAGAATTTCCAAATTAATGTTTTTCACTGCAAAAAGACACTCAAATTTCCCATACTAATTTATGGTCACCTGTTGACACAAAAAAAACAAGATTTTTAACCAAAATTTCAAAGGTTCTAAAAAGGATTAAAAATATAATTTAATAAAACATCCGTTGGTCTTTCCTTTTAATAATAACAAAGAGTTTGATGATAAAACTTTGTTTTTATTAAATATGCTCATTTTTTGTGGATCTTTGGAGGCACCTATTATTTTGATAATAACAATGTGACTGTGTTGTAATGTCATTCATATTTCACACAAAAGAGTAAATAATAATTCATATATTTTAAATAATAATAAAAAAATATACTAGGTTTTCTATTTTGTCTTTTTGACAAAAAATATAAAGTTGAGTTGATGCTATTACAATATTTGAGGTCTACCATACTGTTGTATGAGGACTACCTCAGTATTCAAAGTCTACCATATTGTGATAGGTGTTTACAAGTCTTAATATTTTAATGTTTTTTTTTTTTACTGATTTTAAATTTTAAAAAAATTGGCATGAATATGTAATAAAGTTTTACTTTGTACTAAATATTAATTCCTTAAATCAATTTTGAAATATAGACTGCATGCATCATTAGAATCATTGTGGTAGACCACACACTACAATAGCTTTGGTGAGGTTTTTTGTTTTTTAAGAAGGGTTTTTACTTCTTATCATGTACAAAACCATCACAGTATTCAAACTATGAAGTGTAAACAAGCCTATAAATCTAATGTTGAAAGCCACCTGAATCCAGTGATAAAAATTAATAATAAACTTATGTTGTTGGTTAGAGTCTAATAGGTAATGACTGCAAAACATGCCCCTTTCCAAATTTTAGACAAATCATACAGATACAGGCTGGGATTTCTTCCTAACAAATAAAATGGATCACTTCTCAGTCTCATTTGCCATATTATTGTCCTTTCTTGTCTTGAAGTCAGAACACTACAATCACTTAACTGTTTCCATTTTGTGTGTTAGCATTCTTGGTGAATTACTGTTGCCTTGCCTAGTTTTGATTTGCATATACATTGTTTGCTTAGTATTATTTTGCCATGTTCTTTTTCTTTCTCTTGTTATTATTTATTGGAAACTTTGTCAATTCTGTTTGCTGATCATTTTTGCCAATTATACTTAACCATGGCCAATTACTCTACAAAGGTGAATTTCCTTTTGAACAAATATACTTGTTCAATCACTAAAGTTTTTTTTAGCTATTAGCTAAGTTACTCTGTATTGTCCAAGCTAAAAATAACTTACAAGAACTTTAATATCAATTTGAACTATAGAAAATATTACAGAGAAACAGAAGAAAAACTACTGAACTATCGTATGACAAAATAACATTTCTCAACCATTTCTTCAGTCATAGCATTTATTCTTTACTTCATTTTTTTCTCTACAACAAAGATATTGCAGAATAACTTAATAACAAGAGAATAATAATATTAACTTATTATGAGAACCTGTTTTTAAACCAGTCATCTTGACTACAATAGGCTTATGGCCACATTACATTGAAATGCTGGTTCTCGTATGAGCACTTAAGCAACATCGAGCCTGGTCAGTACCTAGATGAGTGACTGTTTTGGAATACTAGGTGCTATAAGCTCGGATGTTCTGGTGGCGTAATGGATAATGGCTCAGAATTGGTGATTAGAAAGCCGAGTTAAACTTCCAGTCAGGCTTGTTATATTCACTTAGTGAAAATACCGTTAGGGAAAGGTATGAATCAACCACTTATACCCCCAGATATGGGTTAATTAATAAATTGACTTGTATCAATAAATTGTTATTATCTCAAAAAAATTCTTACAATCTAAAAATATTTTCTGGCTTTAAATAACCTGCAAAAGGTTGATTGGCCATAAAAAACAAACCAATTAACCAATCAACTACAATGAATATTTTTTCTGCATATTTTACTTATGATTACCAAAGACCAAATTAATATATTTACTATTTTTTAGATCAATGAAGCAGAGAACGAAGGATTGCTCAATCATATCCTAACTTACAATGTCATTAGACTTTTTTGGTTAATTTTGTCTGATTCATGATTAAAAAAATACCTTTAATTAGCTCAGTGATTAGTGAATAAAAGTACTAGTTTTCCTTATTATCACATATCATTTTAATTTCATCACAATTAACTTGTTCAATTGTATAATTGTACAAAAAAAAGAAAAAAGCAGCATTGAAGCCCTGATGCTGAAAATGCAAATATTATGAGCATTGACCTACTGACTTAAATTCTGCTCAAAAACTCAATTTATCATAGATCGACCAAAAGAATTAGGACATTGATTAATGATTAATCTCACCAGAGCATTACTGCCAAAGTTTACTGTCAGCAACTGGATGGAATACACATGCAGTGACTAGCACTGGTTAATCGATGAGGTCCAATTCTTCTTCAAGACAATGCTTGGCCACATGTTGCCAGCTTGACACTGCAGAAGTTCACTAACTGGGGAAGCAAGACTTTGCCACATCCACCATATTCCCCTGATCTCTCACGCACACAGACTACCACTTTTTCAAGCATCTTGACAAATTTTTTAGGCCAAAAGACATTCCACTGCAGAGAAGCTGCACAAAATGTATTCAAAGATTTCCAACCTTTAAAGTTTTATCGTAAAGGTGTAAATAGACTTGGCAGAAATGTATAGATGTTCAAGGTTCCTATTTTGTTGGACTTAAACACTGTTTAAATACATTAATTCAGGAATAAATATTGATTCTGAAATCGGACATTATTTTCCAAACAACCGAATAAATACAAAATAAAATATCAGAAAGTGATTGGTAAGTGTAACTGGAAGAAATTTTGTAATAAAAACAAAGATGCTGATCTTAAATACAGAATTGTGACAGAGTTGAAGTGAGGCTTGTGAGAATTTGTCTTGCATTAAATTTTCATCCCTCTATATTACACTTTATTTAATCTCTTTCTGTAATAAATTAAAATAAACAAAGATATAAATATATATGTGAACATTGAAAGAATTGAAGCTATTATGAAATCATAGCATTTTCTATTAAAATAACAATGAAATATACATGTGTGCAGGAATAAGTGTTTCTGCTTTTCTTATATCTAACCAAGTTGAGATAGCTGACAATGAAATATTAAATTTAATTTCTCAATTTATAACTTCCAAATCATAACATCCAAACTTGAAAAATATTGCAGTGATAGACTTTGACACTGTAAGAAACTTTCTTTTCTTTTTATGTTGTTTCAGGACGTAGGAAGAGATCAGTATGTCAGTCAAGTATGAAATGTGAAAAAGAAAAAAGAAAATAAAAAGGAGCTAGCTATGGCTGGTGATATTGCATGCCAGTGTATCTCTATTGGGATCACAATAGTTAACAAACAAGTACCAAAAACAGCGCTCTAATTTCTCATTCCGAGCCAATATCCATTAAGCCACCTGCATATCCACTCTATAGCTTCAAGCAGTAGTTTTCATTAACAACTTACCTGATGATCAACAGTTTCCACCTAATGTTTGGATGTACAAGTAGTGTAATGTATAATGGCTTGGAAAGAGAAATCGGAGAGCTGAGTTGTTACATTAACTTATACACAAACACCATTGAGAAAGGTATGAATCCATTTCCTTCCCTCATGTATAGGTTAAATAGTAGAACCTGTATCTGGAAAAGTCATTGTTATTCTTAAAAAAATTGTTAATGCACTCACAAGAAAAAAAATTCTTACAATCTAAAATGTGTTTTGACTTTAAATAGGTAACTCCACGAAATCACTAAAAAAATGGAATAGCATGATAAAAAAGTCGCCAAACTTGACTAAAACAAAATTTTATTGTCTAAATGCTTATGTTAATATGAAGACGAAAGACAAAGAGAAACAAGTTTTTTTTAATTATTTTTTAAAATTTTTACTTTTTTTAGAACATTCTAAATTTTGATTAAAAAACCTTATTTCTCTTTGTATCACCAGAACTACTAAATAACATACAATTTTTAGTACGTTTTTTTTGTATGACAGACATTAATTTGGAAAATCTTGCAAAAATAAAAATAATTGTCGAAAGTTAATGAAACTTTCAGAAACTATTCATAGATGATGGAAATTATTATAAATATGTTTTTTTTATTAAAGTCATGGCAGAAATTTTTTTTTTTAATATTTATTACCCCCTCCCATAACTAATTTTATGAAAACTCTAGAAATACGATTGCATCAGGTTTAGTGATTACAATAGTTAAAAGCACAAGGCTTTGAGGAATGCAAATCATGTTTTTTTTTTTTAATTGGACTCCACGTCGTACCTGGAAATCAGCTCTGAATTGTAATATACAAAACTCAATAAAACAAAGATATTATTTAATTTCAAATGCTTTTATTTGCTTTTAGTTGTTTTTATGAATATGAACAATATTTTCTGAAAGCAAAAAATTTGTTCGATGAAAAATGAATTTTTAATACAATTATTTGTTATTTCTTTAATTATAATAGATTTTTACATTTAAGTTGTTAAAATATTATAAAATTAGTTAAAAGCCGCATCGGGTTTCCTAAGTGTCCTTATGAGATAGATGTTTTTTTGTATACTGTGTTGTTTTGACTAATCAGAAGATCCGCAGTAATTAAGAAATGTAATTTTGTGTTTATAATCGGGCTGTAATTATAAAGTACGGAAGACCAACCAGAATACAATTAAGTTGTGTTATTTGAGTTCAGGATTGTTCTCCGTTGTTAAGGCCTTTACTTTTGCGAAACACGTATGGAGAAGTTAATTTGATTTTTCAATTTCAACTGAGAAGGGTACCTAAAAGTATCAGTATCATCTTATGAAATTTATATGATCTTATTTTTATATTAATCTCAGTTATGATATTTTTCCATAAATGAAATATCAAAATGAATAATAAAAAGAATGGAAATACAAATAACACAGTAAAATGTAATAAATGTACATAAAATTATAATATTTTATGTACACTTCTGATAAAATTTCATAAGAAAGGTACCTATAAATTAATTAGATACCTTTCTTATGAAATTTAATCTCACTCTTAACAGTCTTATTTTTTCATTTCTTTATAATATATTTTCCATAAAGCATCGTAAACATAAAGGTGAAAGCTAAGTACAAAAAAAAAATTAGAGCGCTGAAAGTTTTCCTTAAAAATAATGAGGTAAATAATTTGTTCACTTAAATCTAAATAATTTCACTACCTTCCATCCGTAGAAAGAATTATCCTCCCGTAAGTTATCTGAACATCATGAAAATGTCTTTCGTCACTGTCAAGTTAGCGAAAGGTTATGACCGGCTTTGTTTTATTTTCAAATTACATTTTTTCAGCGCAGAAGCTAAGTTAAGCTTGGTTCAAAATATTTTAAATAAACATTATAATTTCTGATTTTATTAAAACAAGTTTTGAAAAAATGATAATTGATTTCTGAAAGAATTTCAAAGTGAGATTTTCATCTTTTTTATAAAATGGAAAAAAATGATTGAAAATGATGGATTATCTGTCAGTTTTTATGACAAAAAAAAAAAACAAGATTTTTAACAAAAATTTTGGACGTACTAGGAATGATTAAAAAATGTAAAAAAAATACCCCCAAAATACTTTGATCTTTCCTCTTTAATAATAATATGGATATTAGATGATAAAATTTTGTTTTCGTCAAGTTTGGCGTCTTTTTCATCATGCTATGCTCTTTTTGTTTACATTTCGTGGAGGTACCTAACTTTAAATAACCCATGTAGTGACATTAAAGATAGTAGCAGTAGAAGCTATAAATAAGTCTTCTATCAGTAATAGCTCTTGAACATCAAAACATGTGAACCCTAAAATAACTTTCTTTCTGGTTTTCCTTCTTTTGAATTGCTGAAATGAACTTTCATGCTGAAGCTACAAGGGCCATGAATGCTTCTCACTAAAACACACCAACACAGTAAGTTGCCACTATAACATATTAATGAACATTTCACTGTGTATACAATTCATGTCTAACAAAAGAAACTTGTTTTAAATTTTACTTTTATTAATTTTGTTTTAGTAAATGTTATCTTTGCATTGTAAATAAATTGGTCTGTTATTTGTACATATACTCTTCTTCACTACCTTTATTTCATGTACTTTAAAATGTTCCCATAAGAAACTTTATGCATTTAATTATTGAAGTAGCTAATCACTAAACCCACAAAGAGTTGATGAGCTGTGAGAAATAAATCAATCAACTATCCAATGTTTTATGTAGCATATCTTTTGTTTTATTAATTAAAAATATGAAATAAGGGAATACTGATAAGTAATTTTTCTTTTATTAGGAACAACAAAAAAAAATTTATAAAAAAGGTTCTTTTTACCAAAAAGTACATATTGTATACAGCTTGCAAGAAACTTTCTAATACACAGAAAACAAACTTAATTTGCAAGATTTTATCCTTAATATCAGAATGCTGAAAATTGCACACACACACACACATATTATATATATATATATATATATATATATATATAGCATAATAAGAAGCCACGTATACTTTCTTGATATGTATATAAAATATGGATAAAACAACTGAAAAGTTGCAAATTAAAAGAAAAAAAATTGAATGTTTTTGTGAAAGTATTTATTTATATGTTTTTAAATATTTATATTTGATATTTCAGATCGCCTCGATCTTTCGTCAGAAATTAATTGAATAACTGACGAAAGATCGAGGCGATCTGAAATATCAAATATAAATATATAAAAACATATAAATAAATACTTTCACAAAAACATTCAATTTTTTTTTCTTTTAATTTGCAACTTTTCAGTTGTTTTATCCATATTTTATATATGTATATATATATATATATATATATATACACACACACACACAAATATGTGCACACATACATACATACATACATACATACTAGACTCTCCTGTCATTTTCAACAGCCAGACTACCTGCACATATCATTTGATTAGAGTGGTGAAGGCTTGTACAGAACCAACCACACTTTTTGGAAGAGCTGAATATAGAGAAGTGGTGCACAGTATGCAACAAGGTCCCCAAATGACCATCTGCAGGTTTTGAATTCAGAGTTGTCTTTTTCCTAGACTGTTCACCACCCAAGGCTATAGAACCATACCTTTCCCAAATGTATTAGCATGTAAGTGAATGTAATGAACTTGACTGGAATTTGAACTTGGCTCTTTGATTCCTCAATCATCCAAGCTGCTATCTATTACTCCACTATGCCTCCACACACACACATTATATATATATATATATATATATATATATATATATATATATATATATATATATATATATAAAATTAGAAAACAGTTGCATAAATATCAGGAAGAAAATAATATAAAATAAAAATAAATATGAACTTTGGTAAATTTGTCAATAACACAAAACAAAAGAAGTTTGAAAAAATGAAATAAAAAATTTGATAGAACTTGTCCATTTATTTAACCAAACAAGTTTGAGAGAATTATTGCTGCTGAAATTCACTATATATATATGATGGCCATCACCTCAATATCAAATATGGCTATTGTAAAGCATGCATACACACACAGATACCTAAAATCCTCACTAACAAGTAGAGAACAATATTACAAACTGCACATTTAACACAGCAATAGCTAATATTCTAACCTTGATTGTTGTCACTTGCAAGATATTCAAGAGAGACTTGTTCTGAAATGTAACAGGATGCTGAGGTACTTTTGGTCCAGTTCCATCTAAATTGAAAGTTATTTTATAAATAAGTTAGTTTATAGATAAGTTAAGCCATGATGTTCTGAAAAGAATAAAATATAAACTCACTTATACTCAATCCCATCCACTAGGGAGTTAAGCCATTGAAATCTGAAGAAAGTCACATCAGAATGAGCCTTTTACATTTTGCCTTGAGAGGATTTTATAAGTGCTCACCATTATATTGTATAAAAGCTACATTGTTTAAAGAAACAAATTGGATGACATGCTTGTTTTTCCAGGACACTATCAGTTTAACAGAGAAGAATTGATGTAGAAAATGTGTGTCCTTGGAAACAACAAATTAAACAATATTTTGTCTTCATTGTACATTTCATGTAATATGGTTTTTCATATTTATATGGACTTTTATCTAAAAAGTAGTAATACTTGAAACCATTCAGTTTCTATTTCAATAGCCACTCTTAGAAAAATATCAGCTATTTAAAGGTCCTTCACACATAGCTGGTAACTTATCTTTTTTGTTTCAGCAGTTTTGATGTTCCAATCATATTTTATGTTTAAACAAAAATATTCCTTGATTATTAAATGAAGTAATGGGAATAATTTAATTAAAAAAAATAGGTTAGATACCTGACTTTCCTAAAAGCATGTATAAAAAAGCACAAAGATAGTGGGGAGTATTAGATCAGATTTCTAACTTTTCTGAAAGCATATATATATACATATATATATATATATATATATATATATAAAAAAAAAGAAAAAGAAAAAAAATGTCTGTACATCAGAAACAATTTTCTATATTAATATAATTACTCTAAATTCTCATTGATTGAATAATATTTCATAATGACTATTACCACCAGTGTGTATTTCCTCAATGAGGAGGAACATAAGATTCATCATGGTAGAGCAATCTTAAAATATCTTTTGATTATGGAAATTAGTTTTACATTGACATTCTTTTATGCACACAGTTGGCCAATCAGGGAACAGATGATTCAAGCCAGTTATTTCTTATATAAACTTAGAATTCCTGCCAAAAACTTCAGCTGTCAGAAGAGGCAGCATCTCAAACTGCTTACTAAAATTTTATGGGTCTTATCCATTAAGGGAATATTTTTCTCCAAGAACATTAACATGCATTCCTATTCACAACAACATAGTAAGTTTAATTTACTATTCTTTTTGATACTTTAAATTTACTTATTCACATAGATTCCAGTGTTTATATACAGGGCTGGTATGTACTACCTCTGATCCACTGACTGAGGAAGAGGAGCCTGATTGGGGGCCCCAGGCAGTGCTTTGTGACCCTCACTATCTTATCATTTGTTTTTTTCTACCTACATTTATATATGTTACAAATTAAACTAAGCACAACTATTAAAAGGATGAAAATTTTGTGGATTTTGAAACCATCCTGGGTTCTTTTTTTTTTGTCCAAATCTGTGAATTTATTTTTCTCATGCTAAGTCTCTAACAAACACCATATAAAATTCACTATTTTTATCCATAATGTCGAATGTGTTAAAATTATTCAACTTTTTAACAAGAAAAATCTGAAGTTGATGTTAAAAATTGCTGCAAAACATTGTTATTTAAGATGGAATGATTTATTATGACATGTCTCTAATTTGTATTTAGATACAAAGTATTTATTTTCAATTTTAGTAATGTTCAGTTATTGCTTGCCCATTTCCACTGAGTGGAAGTTCACACTGCTCAACCCAGGGATTGAACTCACAACCACTGTGTCACCAAATTCACAAAGCAACACTTTTATCCACAATAACTGAACAGTACTAAATAAAAATAATAAGTAGATGATATCCCTAGACATGAGCAGTGGAACCAGAATAGTCTACCCCAGCAAATTAAATAAGAGATTCAGTTCAGAATTCCATATAGGTTACCCAGATTGATATACACCTGAAGAAGTCCAGAGGGCAAAATGACCAAAACGTTGTGGTAACAACAACAAAGGTGAGGACAATAATTTGAATATAAATAGTGTAAATAATCAACCAACTAAGTGACAAATTTTATTTGTCTTAACACTATATATAACTAAAAAACTTAAAACTATATATATAGTGGAGGCATGGTGGAGTAATGGATAGTGGTTTGGATTGAGGAATTGGAGAGCCGAGTTTGAATTCCAGTCGAATCCATTACATTCACTTACGTGATAATACCTTTGGGAAAGGTATTAATCCTCTTCTTCTCCCTCCAGCTATGGGTAAATAGCAGGACTGACTGGGTTCTATAGCCTTGGATGGCAACTGGTCTAAGAGAAGGACAACTCTGAATTGAAAACCTGTGGAGGGTCATTTGGGAACCTTGTGGCATGTAGTGCACCAGGTCTCTGTATTTGGTCCTTCAAAAAGTGTGGATGGTTTTGCACAAAGACTTCAGCACTATAATTAAGTCACATGTGCTGGTGTCTGGTTGTTGCTTCCTAGGAACTGAGCTGCTTGACCCACATACGTTGAATACGATGGGAGAGTTGAATATATATATATATATAAATAAAAAGAAAGAACAGTAAGATATAAAATCCGGTGTTCTTATAGATATTTTTATTTTTACACAATAGTGCTCAATGTAAATTTACAGAGCCTTAATATTATAAATTAATTGATTTAAAATATGTTTTTTTCGCTACACAGTGATGACCATGTTTCAAAAATGGAAGCTAAAGTCCTTGAATTTAATTTTGTTATTAAATCAAAGACATTAGACGTCAAGAGGAAATGGAACTAATGTCTTTGGTTTAATAACAAAATTAAATTCAAGGACTTTAGCTTCCATTTTTGAAACATGGTCATCACTATGTAGCGAAAACACCATATTTTAAATCAATTAATTTATAATATATATATATATATATATATATGTATGTATATATGTATATATGTATGTATGTATATATGTATGTATGTATGTATGTATATATGTGTGTGTGTGTGTGTGTATGTATGTATATATTTGTATATAGAAAATTGTGTGTGTGTTAAAAATTTGGAATATTTAAAGACGAATAATAGTAAATATCAGAGAGAGTGTTTACAGATATAGACAGTGTGGGCATAGGATCAACACTACATGATTGTCATGTTCATGCTTCAATGCAATCCTCAGAGAAGATTGTAGAGTTTAAGCGATTGAATACACTTCGCAGATTGAACTGAAACATGAGACTGACAGTCACCAAGCAGTATTTATTCTTATGTCCAAACTGTCTAAATAAGTTGAAAAAAAGCATTTTTGCAATAATTTCAAGTGTGTTCTTAACGTGTTTGTGACTTTTCTTCTTGGTAGTTTGTATTTTTTAATTTTTTTTTTTTAAGGAATATTTCAGAAACAAAAAAATGATGACATTTCTATGTACTTTGTTTTTATATTGATTTATGATAATAATTGAAACATTTATAATCGTATATATTTAATTTGGGGTCATCAGAGGACAAAAATAAGCCAAACAGAGGTTAGTCTAATAACAACACAACTGTTGTGGGCATAAAATCATAGTGATTTTGGGAGGAGACTTTCTCTGAAGTATGTGTACCTTATATGTTGGGAAATATGGTATTAATGGCTCAATGGGTCGGTGGAGAGAGCTAATTAAAGATTGTAGAGATAGAGTTATTGAAAACCGTTTGAAGATGTTTCTCTCTAGATAGTCTGGAAAAGGGTTTACATTACCATTCACTCTCCATTCGTTTTTTCTGATGCCTTATCCATCTATAAAAGATGCATTGCAAAAGCTAAGCAAAGTACTAAGAAAAAGGGAAATTCCATTAGAAACAAAAAAAAAAGTGTTGAATGCTACATGATATCAAATCCTCTTGTAGAGCAATGAATGTTGAACAGTCTCACTACAGATGAAGAGGAAACTGGAAGCAAAAGAAATATGGTTCTACAGAAGGATACTGAGAATTTCATGGATGAAGTGAGTAAGCAACGAAGCAGTCTTAAAGAAATGGTAACATAGAGAACACTTATACCCAGAATCAAAGAGACAACTGAAATTTCTTGGACACATAATGAGGATACATAATCTCTTCTGAAAACTCTTTATAAAGTTGAATAATAATCTAACACAGTGGTTCTCAAACTCTTTTGCCCAATGCACTCATTTCACTATTTGTAAGAATGTCACCCCCACTTGTCTCTAACTCAAAATGTGCTTTCCAAATAATACGTATATATTATTGAAAATCTTCATTCTTTTCTATATTAGTAGATATACATTTATTGAGGAGGTTTACAAATTTAATAGCAATAGAAAATGTTAATAGATTTTAAAATTGAATGCATGTACAGCAATTTTTTTTAGTTTATAGCTAATTATGTAAATAAATAAACTGAAGCATACTTAAAAAAACAAAAAGTTCAATAGAATGTCAGGATAAAACAAAAATTACAATAAAAGGTTTTGGGTATTTAAATCGATTTTATTCTTACAAAGATTAATTTACAGACAATGAGAAACTTGTGAAAAAGAAAAGATTTTTCCCTCTGACATGAAATTCCCCCTAGTTGAGACACACAAAAAAATGTTAATAAGCTGTTTATTATACAAGAAAATCTTTTTAGTTTTACTTTAAATTCAGATGAAGCATTACCCGCCAAAAAAGTTAAATAACCACACCTCTTGTTTCTGATAGAAGTCAAATATGTTAACAAGTTAACATTAAATTGTAATAATCTGTAAGTATCGAGAAAATTTTTAACAAGTAACTTGTTATTGATATTTAATAATTATCTAATTGACAATTATAGCTGCACTAAGAATCAATTCTTAGTTTTACTGACCAGAAAGCAGACAAAATTACTAATGAAAAGGTGATTTAAACTTTTACAAAAATGCTCAACAAGATATAAAAATATTTTAGGAAAAAAAATGGAAAATGAAGCTAAGAGAAATAATAATTTTGAATAATATTTGAAAGTTTTATTCCATTATTTTTAAGTCTTCTTAATTTTCTTTTCACGCATATTATTTGTCATTATTTCATAGAACATGAAAAATACATTTTCATGCTAAAGTTTACTCTTAAGACAATTAATTTCAAAACCTTTAGTGCTGGTTCTTTGGTTACCTTATGAAACAAACAAACATCTTGAAAAATATATTTGACAATCTCTTTTCTATTGAAATAATGAAGCATTTTGGAAACAAATATGTAAAAGATTTTCTGTCCACTTTTAATTTGACACCATTAACATAAAATAGCACCCACTGAACTTTATTATCCGATGGAATTTTAAAATTAATTAACATGATCTATTAAAAAAGGCTTCCTACTCTAACTCTCTGCAACAATACGTAGCTTGTTACATAAAAAAGTAACATTTTAATTTTAATTCTTTGGAGATACAAATTTCTAAATTTAACCTTGTCTAAGTTTTGCAAATTTATTTTCAAAATATGCTTGGAAAATTTAGCACAAACTAAAAAACTTATCTCCACTCTTAGTTTTAACTTAAAAGTAACAGTGGAGATAAGTTTTTTAAAACTTTTAAGAACATTCAAAAATCAATCAAGTCAAGTATTGGGCGGTCATAAATGTTAAACTCCAGAAATCTGTGAGAAATAAAACAAAATTCAAATAAGACATGAAGAATAAAATTTTATCGTCAAAATCTGTGTTGTTATTAATAAATAACAAAAATTAGAAAAAAATATGATATTCATTTTATGCAAAAGAAAATCCTTTACTTTGGTCATTAATTATCCATAAATTTGGCACTGCAAAAAAAAAAAGAAAAGAAAAAAAAATGGTGTAGATTTTTCCCCATTTTCTTCAAAACTGTTGGTCTGAAAATTTAAAATAGCAGTGAAAACTACAAAGTAAAAATAAAATGATTATCTTTTGTCTTAGAAAAAAAAGCACATCAAGCACACATTTTTATATTATTTATTTCATTAGAACTTTTTAAGAAATCTATCACAGGTTTTAACATTTCTTATTGTCCACCTTAGAAGCACCTATTCCATTTTTAGAAGTGGGTGGGCTATGGTCAATTTCTGGTGTTTGATGAATCCCCATAAGGAAATGCCCTTAGAAGACCAGTGGCGTGCAGAGGTTTGGTTGTTTGGTGATGCCTTGATTGTATATCTCTAAGACTCAATGGGGGGGGGGGTTGCTACAGGGCCTAGTACTGAAAATGTGAGACATTGTGTAAAAACAAATGAAACATGAAATAAATGCTTTATTCAAATTAAATAATATAAACTAAATTTTTATTTGACTCTTAGATTGGATGCCCGGGGCTGTCGTACCTCTGCTCCCCCTTTTGCATGCTACTGCTCCAGACACACTTTTTTTTTTTTTTTCTCAACAAGGTCTCATGCTATATTCAAGTGGATGTGTAGAGAAATATCTATCTACAAAGGATTAAGGTACAGATAGAAACCTATGATTTTTAGGTATAAATTAACCAGAATTAAAAAATTATGCATATACAAAACTTCTTGTAACAGCCAGAACTGCCTTAATATTGATTTATTGATTGATTGATTGATTTCTTTATGGCTTATGAACCTTTTTCAGGTTATTTAAAGCCAGAAAATGTTTTCAGATTGTAAGAATTTGGGGTGGGAAGATAATGATTTACTGATACAAATCCTACTAATTAAGCCATAGTGATTCATACCTTTCCCAATAGTATTTGCACATAAGTGAATATAATAAACTCAACTTGGCTCTCCAATTTCCAATTCCAAGATGTTATCCATTACACCACCCACACATTCAAGCTTACAACACCTGATATTCCCAAGCAGTCATCCTTCTAGATACTAACCAGACGTGATGTTGCTGAACTTCATTGACTGTACAAAACCTGTTGTTTCAACATGATATGGCTGCAATCCCCCTTAATATCGAGTGCATCTATATGTCACGTCACAACAAAAGATGACTGCCATCATAAAACAGGGAACAAAAATCGAGGTGTCATGTGCAATAAGCTTTTTGCATGCCAGAGGCAAAAATCCACCAGAAATGCACCAACTGTTGTTCTTGTTGTTTATAGTAAGAAGTAATGAAACCTGTAACAGGGTAGAAAATATGAGTAATGCATTTAGAGAGAAGCATATGGATCTGCAGGATTAGCCTCATGTAGAGCATCCACATTAAGACAACATTATGTACACTGCCACTTTGATTCAAGATAGTAGATGATGCAAACATTGTGATATGGCCATGGAACTTGTTCTTCTAAAGTTGGTCCATGAAATCATCCATGATAAGTTGGGTTATCAGAAAGTGTTGTTGAGTCCTGAAGCAATTGACTGACAAATACAAGATTCCAACACATGAACATTTCTTTTCAGCTTTCAGATTGGTATAGGGGAGCTGATGAGGACTTTCTGGTGCATATGGTATTGTGAACTTTGTACACGATCATAGTTAATACAATTATATACAGTGAAATATTGAAGGTGTTTGTTAAAAGACATCAGGATATTTGCATAAGGGTGTCATCTTGCTGCATGACAATGCTACTTCACACAAAAGAGTTGCTTCAGCAATATGATCGAGATGTTTTTATCACATTCACCACATAATTCTGATTTGGCTCCTTTAAATTATTATCTGTTTGGGCTCCTCAGACAAAATGCTGTGGTTGTTGCAGAAGTGCATGGATGGCTCCATTCACATGATGCCATGTTCTTTGAGGAGAGCATTTATGTGCTCTTATTCCAATGGGACAGTTGCATCAATCTCATTGGTGACAACATGTAAAAGTAGCATTGTAGTTATGGTCACATGTGTACGATGTTTTATTTGCAAAGTTATAAACATGTTGGATGAGTAAATATTTGTACCTTACTTTTTGGTCATTCCTTACACAGATTACTTTTTTTATTTTTTGTTCTTGTTTCAGTACAAACAAGTAAAACTATTGCCTGGATTTAGACTGTAAACATTGTCTCAAAACTTTGGAATTTACCACTTTATCCAATCATATTTCTGGTCATTATCAAGGTTCTTTTTCTATGTGCCGTGCCCTTTCAAGAAGCGGATGGTCATTTCTCTCCACAACTTCCTACCCTTTGTAACTCTTAATAAGGTTTGTCTTTTCACCATCACTCCCAGTGAATAGGATAAAAAACTAAAACAAAAGGACTGTGGATGTTTTATTATTAGTTTTATTTAATTTTTAAAATCGGCTTTAATCTCTAACTGAATCCAAGCATGTGAGCTATTTTGTTTGTATGTGAATAAAAAAAAAGTTAAAAGAACAAAAGCCTTGTCTATTGGTTTCAAAGTTGTATTAAAAGAGGGATGCTGCCTAAAATATACTATTGTAAGTAAATCATAATAAAACTTGGTATTTCTTGGCTCGAGTGCAAACATTTTTAAAGAATTACACTTTCTTAGGTTAAAAATGATTATATCTCAAGTATGTCTTCAAGAAATTTAAGGACTTTCATGCAATAATATAATTCATTTTGTCACTCTTCAAAAACTTTTGCGATTAATTTTAAAAAATCCTATAAAATAGCCAAAATCTAAAATTAATAGTTAACAGTAAAAAAAAAATAAGTAAAAATAAATTTACAGATGAAAATTGTTTCAGTTTTTCAACAATGTAAAAATAATTTGTGTGTGTGTGCATGCTTACACATCCTAAAGAAAGTTTGCAATTACAACAGAAGTGACAATCTTTGATCTTCCTTATTCTTCTACTCTACAAAGAAACATTGTATGTGGAAGATCAACTCAGTCATCTAGCAATGCTTAAGTTAGATTATTAAATAGATAGATATCTATATTAATTAGAATTTGACTTTCCAAGATAAATTTCTTAATTCCTCATTTTATAACAAGATATTTTTAAATAGGCAGACCAAACCATGAATAATCGGAAATTGGTTTACTTTACTCTTTTTGGGATTTCTGGAAGAATTTTCAGACCAAATTTTAAGTTTTGGTTTTGCATATTTTTTCTACAATATTGAAACTCGAAAGACTAAAAAAGCAATGGAGATATTTCAATTCATTTTCAATATAAAATTGTTCTGACAGGACAGGTGTTTTTGTTTTTACGCTTACGAAGTACTTTTTATGCCTATGCTAAGAAGACTGAAATATAACAATGTAGCAGGTGGTGGGGAAATAGATTACTGATTAATCTAAAGAAAATTCATTAAGAATCATAACGGACTTTTAAAAAATATCAGTAATCAAACGTAATTATTCTGTTCAGTATCTCACATACTTGTACACTTTTCCTATTTCTGAATCGATACTAAAAAAACAGAGATAGAAAAGAAATCACTCACCTGAGCAGTTTGCATCATCAATTATTTCATTTCCATCAACGTTAAACATAAATAAAATACCATTTAAAAATAAACAAAAACACTAACAGTGAATGCAGAAAAAGTGCTTAATCTTGCCAATTTTTCAAAAATCAGTTAGTCACAAGGTCAGAGAGCGAGAAAAATGGGTAAAATACTTTTTTTTAAAACAATTCGGTTAGTGAGTAAAGAAAATAAATTATTATTTATTTTTGTTTTTGAACTAGTGATACTGTCGTATCAGCTAATTTAAAAACAAAACTTTAATCTTCTTAAAGGTTAAAATAAAAACGAATGAGATTAAAAAAATGAGCATATTGAATCAATCATTTATTCAATATCTTAATTTCATTGATTCATTCAATAAATAGAGTGAATAATGAATTGTTTTTCTATTTGAATTTCTAAATTTTTTTATTTTTAGCTGCTTTTTTACGTCACTTCTTAAAGAAGCTTAACGGACGCAATTATTTTTCAAATATTAAAATTATTATTGTTTCATCATTTCCGATTAAATAATACGTAGAGTAAGGAAGAATGAAGACTAAGCGTTAACTTCGAGAGAAAAAAAACTTCCTGAGCGGACTTCAAACACATATGTTCCAGTCAGAATCATGATTCCCAGAAGTCAGCTGACAGTCGGTGGTTTTCTGGTTCTTTCTCTCTTTTTTCCATCTGATGACTGGAATGTTTTCATAAATGGTTGCCTTTTTATAGTATTTAACATAGTAAATGTTCAGTAGGTGTGGCTTCAGGTATATGAATGAGCGCGTAGCAGAATGGCGGTAGTAGTAATAATAGTAATACGCCGTGGTACGCTATAGCTGTGTGAACAGTGAACTGATTTCATTTATGTAGCTGTGTAGTGTGTGTGTTGATTCGCTCAGTTGAATGTGAGTGACGGATTATTTATATTGCGTTGCAAAATTATTCTTTAAAAAGAAACTTACTGACGACATAAAATTTTAAAAAATGTAGTCTTGTAGAAAATAGTGCTTTAAACTAATACTTTTTAGAGAGCATTATTAACGTTTTCGCTACGAACAGGATAGAAAAAAGAGGTCAGAGGTAGAGTACATCAGCTGGTAGCAAATGCAATTCATCTTACATAGTATAAAACTACTATCCACTAGTAGTAGTAGAAGTAGAATAGTGGTGATGGAATTCCATCGTCGGCTAAAAGAGATGAGGGAGGGCAAGTGTAAGCGTGTGTCTAGGCAGGTGCCTAGCCACGCCCACTGTTAATCACTTTCACTCTCTTTTTTCCTCTCTCTTCTAATTACCATTCCTTCTTATTCTAATTTTCTCTCTATTTGCGTTTATATCTTTCTCCTTTACTGATGATTACAACCTTCTGTGGGCTTCGTTTTCGTTTCTTACCTTTCATTGTATACGACTTTTATCTTATAGTTTCTTCTTCACTCTTTCCTTCATATCTCTGACTAACACTCCTCTCTAATCATTTCTCATTCACTGTAGTGTTTCTTTTTCTCTTAGCAATATATCTTTCTCCCCACCCCCAACTCACTACGCATATCAATAGCTTTCGTTTCCATAAAACTCCCTCTCTATCTTGTCTCCTCCGTCACTCCCAAACCAGATGGTGATATGGCGTATGAAATCCTACGCCAAACGTTGGCCGACCCAAGATGGCGAAGCTTTCCGAACTTAGGAAATATTTTCGCAGGGAAGACACATAAAAAAAGTGTCTAAGGTGCATTTCGAGTCGCGGTCTGTTGCTGAATTGGTAAGTGTAAGGCCTTTTGTGTTTGTTACTGTCACAATCGGCGCCGCCTTTTCTCCTCTTTTTCACATATTTTATTCTTCGTTGCAGACGGCAATGGGTTCTGAGCGCAGTTTGCACCCACTGCTGCCTACAGGGTGGTCCGAAAATGGGGGGACGGTTTATAATGAGTGACCTATTAAGAATCGACCCCCCATTTTTTAGTAGACACTATCCTCACGTATTCATACCGATACTTCAAGTGACGTTCCTTTACCTTCTATTTTTAATCCTTGCTTTTGATCTATTAGCTAAGCCAAAATGGTGACATTGCGTAAAAACTAAGCTATCAATCCAGTGCTAAACTAAAAAAAAAGGATATGCAACGCGTTTTATAATTTTTAAAGGACCCAAAGAGAAAGCGATGAACTTTAGTTGTGTAAAAAAAACAAAAAAACTAACGCTGTTGTCGTTTAAATCGTTTTTTTCTTTTACAAGTAACACGTACAACACGGTAGATATGAGATTATTAACTCGTCTACAAAGTTAACTTTTTTCTTTTAACTTTTCAACCTCTGTGAATACTGTTGTTCGTTTTGAATACAAAATTAGGAAAAAACATTATCTTTTCTTTCATTTTTATAGAAAGTCTTATCTTTACAATACATTTTTATGACGAAAAATAAATTGTAGCTAGAAGGGAGACGATGTTATATCGTAAAAAACATGAATAGCGAAACATATCCCTAAAAAAATTAAAATAAAAGGTAAATTTTTTTCAAATTGTTGCAATTGAAATTTAATAATACAGATATCATATTGTGGTTTTAAACGTTCAAGTAGAATAAAAAGTTGAATTTATTATTTTACTATGTGATTTTTATTTTACACCTAGATCTAAAAAACACGTCTCGTCAGTGAGAAATTCCGTCACGAGTAGTTAAAAAATGACTTCGAAAAATCGTTATTTGCGCTACTATTTCTACCAAAAACATAAGATTTTTAACTTAACTAAGCAACATAAATCACTATTAACTTTATTCACAGGTTCGTTATTTATTTTCTTTAAGTAAATCATTAACAATGCCCAATTGAATTAATAATTCTATCTAAGGAATTTACTCACTGCATCATGGAAAAAGTGGCGAAGCGACGAAACGGATTTTACACCAGTGTAAAGTGTAATTGTAAAATGAAAATGTAAAGTTATTCACTCAAAGCAAAGTTAAGCTTACTCTTGGCACAAGGCCACAAGTATAGGGCACCCAGTGAAGATCGACATCCCTACTAATAATACTCAGTAAAATCAGCTTGCTTATTACACCACAACGAGGTGTCTACAACACTGAAAGTTAGTGACAATGTCATAAGTAAAAGTTAAATAAATCATTTATTAAACATATAAAAAACAAGGCTTATTTCTTTATTTTTTTTTTTTTGTATTTTACACTAACAAGCTAAATACCAAATATTCTCCCTTTTTGGGTACAAGCACGATTCTTGTAAGTTGTCACTACAAGGGAACATTGAAAACTTCTCTCAGCCTGACCAAGATTCCCTTAATTATTATTATTAAAATCAAAATAAAATCTGATATTTGGTCAGATTTTTGGGAAGTGGGTCGTGCCAAGAACTTTTCATCGTTGCTTCGTACATCACACATTTCATTTATTTGTAATGAATGTTATCTGTTTTTGTCTTGAGCTTATTTTTTTTATTTACAGCTTGGTAAAAAAAGGATTAACCAAGTCTCTAGTAGAGTAGTAGCTTCATTTCTTCATTTTACCTTGGTGATCTATGGAGAAAAAAAACTGACTGAAAACCTTAATAATAATCGAGTTCTAAATTGTCACATCCCCTAAAACATTTTGCTAATACCGATTTAGTAGTAGTGTGGTATTTCGACTTTTAGTTGGAGGTAAACATTAACATACTGGAAAACACAACTTAAGTAATCATCTCCCTCTTCGTCAGCTGCTACTGGGTCCACCCGTTTTGGGACCTCTTTACTATCTTCTTAATAAAGATAAAGAAATGCAACTAAAAAGAATAAGTTTGCAAGTGTTTTGTTTTGTTTGTTTGACAGTTTTAGAAGGAAGGAATGTGTCAATCATCCGAAATTAGTATTCTTAGGTTTGCATACCTGAATGAGTAGATCAGTCAAACTCAAAAATGGTAACACTCTTGAAAAAAAAAATTACGTGACTCAATCAATATTCAATATGAACCTTTCTTTTTAAATTGTATGAAGTGTTGCTTTGAAAAAGGTGTGAGTGAGAATCAAGGCTTGTTACCAGTCACTCATATTGCTTCTAGTATTTTTAAATTATCAGTAAACTGAGTAAAGAAAGTGAATTCAATTAGGAATAATAATAGTTATGCAATCATACGACAAATTAATTACAGCGGCGTTTTTATTAACTATCAGTTCCTTCTGGATTTGAAGGTTCTGTTCACAAATTGTAGATGCTTCCTCCTTTAAATTTTTTTCCTTCCAAAACCACCGTAACGGAATTAGTGTCAATCATTAGGTCAAACAACGAATTAATTAATCCTTTTAAATTTAAAAATACAGCTAAAACAACTGCATACAAATGTAGTATGGTGATATTGTAGTAGTATCTGACAAGTAAGTCAGGTGTGTGTCCACTATCCCATTTATCTTTCTTGGCCAACATCTCCATCCCTTCGATCTAGGCTAGAGGCCAGAATTCGCCGGGCGAGATCGATATTATATTATCTCTAGACAACCGCTTTTCGCTTACCGACGAACTTCTCTCTTCCAAGGCTGCTATTAATAGTTGTATTGCTACCAGTTCAGTTGTTTTAAATCTTGTATTTTTAAATTTATTTAACAAAATAACTACAATCTTTTGAAAGCAACATTGTTATTTTTTATTTTCCTAATAAATATTATTATTAACCAATCTTCTTTTATCAGGTTTTTAATTATTTTAGTTTTTTCTTAATGCTTTTAGTTTTAAGGTAAAAAACTGATTTCTTCAGTCTTTACAAAAATGGAACATTATTTTTAATAATTTAAAAAAAAAATAATTGTCATGTCATTGGATTCAATCAAATTGAATTTGAAATTCTTGCTTAAAAACAAATCAAATGTCATTTCATTTAGTAGTATAACATGTTTATTGCAAATTATCTTCATTGAAAACTTTTGAACAGTAACATTCTCTTGTTAATCGACATTAGTGAGAAACAAAAATTAATTTTCATAATGTTGGAAAATAAAGAAAAAATTTACGATATTAGTGCACTTCAAAAAAACTTGTATTTGACAATGTGTTAGATCGCGTGATCAACTCTTGCAGTTTGCTACAGTTTGTTATTTTCCGTTTTAGCATTTGAAATTTGATAATTATTATTATTCAGAGAAAATATTGGTTGAAGAACATAATTGGTGACTGTACACGTCTGACTCTATCCCAAATAAAATAATAAAATAAAATAAAAAATGATGCATTTTTTTTTAAATCCGAACAGAACATTATAATTGCGTTTCATAAATTTTTAGAGTAAAATTTAGTGTTACACAGTCTTGTCACTGAAAAGATAAAGCAAGAACCAATTTTCTTCTTTTTTTTTTTAAGTTAGTGTCACGATTGTAAGATTATTGTTATTGTATTTTTTAAAAACTTGTCACCGGCCCACAATAGTCAGTCAGTTCAATAGCAGCATTTCGTCATAGTGTTGGGCTACTTTATTTGACGATGTTACAATCAAAATGTGATTTGATTACGGTGTTCAACTTAAACTAAATTCACTGTGTGCTATAATATGAATCCAAGAATGGTAAGAAAAGAAATGATTTTTTTTGTGTATAAAAACAGAAATTGTCTATGTTGCTAATACTTGCTCGTGTGTATGACAGTGTATGTTTTTAAAATGTTACCTTTTTTTTCCACACGGGATTTCTTAAAAACTACAAAAAGTGAGTTTTTTTAATGCTAATTAAAAAAACTAAAAGTTTTAAATATTGTGTACTTTAAGTCAACAAAGCAAACGTTATTACTTCAGGTCTGAGTTCTCAGCAACAAAAACGTAAAAATAAAAAAAAGGATTTACTTGCTGATCGTTGTTTACATTTATTTCGCATTTAAAATGATTATTGTTTCTGCTAGCAGTTAAGAGACAAGAAGAACTGGGGTTGCTGATGATGTTTACTACTAACTAGAAATACTAATAATAACTGCAACAGCAGTGAAAAACAATACAACATTGTTTCTTCGTCTTATTTTCATGCATCTCGGCGCACACGTTGTCTGTCTCGTGTTTGTTTATAGTTTTGCTCTAAAAATGTCTCTATGCAAATTGTTTCATTCCGAACCAGCACTTGCATAGCTCTTCTTCACTTTCTTTCGGATAACAAAATCCATATATCGAACTAACTCGTGAGACTAGACATGACGACATAGCGTTATTTTTTCTTCAACAGATTTGACAAGCGACAAACAAGGATACTAAATTAAAAAGAGAAATAAAAGGAAAGATTAAGGAGAAGATATAAGATTTTTTTCCTATTTCTTTTTTGTGAACCAATATAATTTTATTTGTTTATTCTTGATCATTGTCGTGTAGAATGTTAGTCAGTAATCTTTACTGTTTTTTTTAGTCATACATAGCCACTTTATTTCAGTAAGCAAAACAAATTGCAATAATTTTCAGTTTGCATAATTTCGTTCAAACAAACAAATTGACTGGCAAAAATGTTTTCCTGGCGAAAAGTTTCTGTTGTTCGATCTTTACTGACCCAACCTTCTGATTTAATGTAGGCACGTAAATCAGAACCAATCAGTTAATCGCAAATCGATATAATCGTTGCAACCCGACTTTTCTTTTCCTTTTTCAAGATCTTTAAAACTACTTTTTACGCACTAACGGTTTTCCTGTCTGTCACAATCGATAGAATTTAAATTTGACTATATTTTAAATTTTAATCAGTTTCTCTCTCTAAAAAAATAAAAAAAAATAAATGCAATTCTAGTGAGGCCATAAAAAATAGTCCTTATTCTTGGGTTCTTAAAAAGAGACATGAGAAGTTGTGCCAATTTATTTAAAATTTAAATTTTATTAAGCTACTTGAACTTCTTGATTATTCAAGTGAAGCATTTAAAACTATCATTTATGTTGTGGTGTCGATTTATTTTTGGAAGTTTAAATTTTAAAAAGTAAGGAAGGCAGAAACTATCCTCTCCTCAAATATTTTCTATTTTTGCTTAATATAAGCAAAATAATGCAAAAAAGTTATATAAATTTGTATTTGATTGTTGTTATTGTGTATGATGAGAGAGAAAGAGTGAGTGATCATCTGCGTCAGTAGAAACAATATTTTGCTCCGAGACTGGTTCTTCTTACGTTTCGGTTTGTTTTTAACTGGAACATGTCATTTTCTTACATTTTTTTCCAGCGTGCTTTTATTTATTAAATTATTTTATTTATTTGCTGTTTTAGCTGAAGAAAAAAAAATTCAATATCCTCACTTGATAGCACACCAACCATACCACTTTTTAATTTTTAAACAAGTGGAAAGGAAATACCTTTTTAAGTTGATATATAACTCAACTTACTGTGAGTCAGCATTTGTAGTCGATTTGAAAATGAGCATTTTTAACCGGTTTTTTAACTTGTAGAGGTGAAGTTTGTTTATCGAAGGAACTCTTTTGAAACCAGTGTGACAGACAAAAACTCTTCTTTAAAAAATCTTGTAAAAAAGATGTGCAAATCTCAACTTCTCAAATAATGTTATTGTTAAATATGCGCTGTGATTATTTGCATCTCAATTTTCTGCTCGACATAACTAAAATAATTAATTACCGTTACGTTTTCATTTATCTGTATTTTGTTAAAAATCGCTAATATCTCATTTAATCTATGACAAGAAATTCATTATCGTAATTTTTTCGATTATTGGCAGAATTCATCGGGGCGAGGTCATGAACTTATTAAATGACCTCAACTATCGTCTCGAGATGGCTACTTTTCCTCTCTAACCCGAATCGGAAGAGAAGTAATTATATTATTAGATGAATGGATAAAAGTCAAACGAATGATAATCTCTTTAAGTATTTCTTTTATCACAGTAAAAAAGGCTCGCGCGTCATACTTTATTCTGCTTCTTGACAATTCAGGGTTGTTCTTTCGCCACGAATTGACAACAAAACCGTAAGCTGAACGAAGCATCTTCTTTTCTTGTCAGAAAAGCCTAAGCCGGCTTTAATAATTAAGCATTGCTTCTTTGAGAAAAACTGACAACTTAAATGTTAATTAATTACGAGTTCTAATGTGCCAGTAAATAAAATAAAAAAAGCACAATGGAAAAATTGACAGCATTAAAAAAAAAACAACGAACTGTTCTGAAGAAACTAAAATTAATTAATGTTTTTTGTTTTTGAATCTTCTTAGCATTCTCTACGTTTTTAGTGGCATTTTTAAAACATTTTTAGTTTAACATTTTACATTTTTTCTTTCATTTTTTAAAAAAAATTCTAACACATCAATGATATTATTAACTACAATTATATTTTTAATTTATTTATTATCTACTACATAAATTTATTATATTTTGTTTGTTTATTTTTGTTAGGCGTCAAAAGCTGTTTTTAGTACTTTTTGTTTTGATAATTTTTTTCAAATTAAACTTGCTTCCAGGTTTTAACTTAATTTATTCATTAATTAACTTAAACCATGGTACGAGAGGAGTGCTTCCCACGTGTTCATATATTTTCGTTTAGTGTTTTTAGTGATATGCCTAACAACAACAATATTTAATTTATTACTACAGTGTAACTGTAATAAATAAAATATTATTGATTACTTTATCACGCGAGATAAACGGATGTCTACTATTGATTACTTTCCTTAACACTAAGATTTTTATTGTTAAAAAATTATTTAATTTTTTAAAATTTTGATTTATGTAAAAAAATATCCAATGGCGAAACGAAAAAAAAAATATACATTGTTTTTTTTTTGTAGATTAGTGTTGTTGTTGGGTTTTTTCTTTCACTCTGAAAATTTCAACGGAGATATGTTTTTCTTTGACAACTTGACACAGTATGGATTTGATACGTTCAGCAGACGATAAATGCTGATGTCTCTCGGAATATTTTTTTTAAACAAGTTATTTTCAGATGTCTGATGACAGTAAATTGGCATTTTATTTTTAAGTAACCACTTATAATTTATGATCTCAAAATGGTTAGCACTTTTATTAAAACTTTGTATTTAAAAAACCACTTAAACTATTTTTTTCTTTTTCAAAAGTCCGTTTTTTGACTTACAGTCATTACTTCGTAGTGTAGTACGAGTGTTTTGTTTGAGATTTTACTTAGGTCCGCTTTTTTAAATTAATTTATTTTTTATATTTTAAAAATTGAGGATTGCTTCAAGGAAGTATCATTTGATACACAAGGTAGTAACATTAAAAAAAAATAAAATAAATAAAACAACAACACAACAGTTGTGTAGCAACCAGTACTTTAAATTTTCAATATAAATAATAACTTTTTTTAACCTGAAAGCAAGAACTTACAGATTTCAAGTAATTAATTTACACAAGCCTATTTTAAGGTTGTAAAAAGTTTTATTTTACATCTTGGTTAAAAAGTCATGCCAAATAATGTTTTTACACTTACTACTCTCTGCTCAACAGATAAAAAATGATCAGTGACCTAATCACTCCTTATCCACTTTTGTTTGTGAATGAAACAAGTGAATTTCTTTTGAGAAGCTACTTTCTCTATGTAAGATTACATTTAAAAATTTGAATTTTCTACATTCACTGCATACACCTTGAGCTACATATTTTGTTAAATTTAATAACAAAATCTTCTAATGATAATAGAAATTACATGCATTATACAAAAAGGTGATAAAGCAGCAACATCATTTTTTTTTTTTAAATATCTTCAATTGCAATCTGTAGGTTGCTATCATTCCAGGGTGGTTATATTTGGTCTGACCCCATAATACTGAGGAGGTCACTTTCTATACCAGGAACAATGACTGACACCAAATATTACACCATCTGACTATTTACTAACCATTGTAGCTTGACTTCATCTGCTATGGACATTCTATGCAAGCTGTAGCCAACAGCCAATAACCACACTTTTGGCTTTGCCTGACCATTTGGCAGTAGTTTGCTTGAGAAGGGCAGCTCAGTGACCAGTAGTAGCATCAAATATCCCAGCTTGAGAAATTGCTCCTTCAGACTATATAGAAATGAAGAAAAAGGATAGTTGCATTGACTGTGGCTCTGCCCACTGCTGACAATTCTCAGATAATAGCAGTTATCTAGCTCTTTGGCTGTAATAACATTAATGTTTCTGAATAAGGTGAAGACAGATAATTCCTTTATGAAAGCAATGACATATAGTCATATTTCTGCCATGTGAACAACCCAGTTTCCATATAGAGAATGAGAGGATTAATTAATGAATCTAACATAAGGTATGCCTGTTTTTCTTTAATGATATAATAATCCAGGTCTTTATTGTGAAGGGAAAAAAACCCAAATATTCAGTACTGGCCAGAGCTTCAGTTGTTGAAAGTCATCATTTACACAACCAATAAAAAGCTGAACACATGGAAACATTCTTTTTTTTTTTTTTTTTTTTTTTTTTTTTACTGCCAATGAGATCATTTTTAAAAAAATTGGGTAGGCTTCTGTATGTTGTCATCTCTTCCTCCTTAATACTGAATCTTTAAACAGATATTTCCCACACCATTGATGTTAGTGGTCATGTCATGATTAATCTAAGCCTTTGAAGCCTTAGACAGGCTGTTGGCACACTGATATACAATATTTTAAGCATACTAGAAAAATTAGTAGAAATGTTGCTAAACCAGGTGCCTAATAACACAAAATGCTTAAAGGTAAAACAGCTCACCTGCTTTGTAACATTGTGTGGATACAGCCATAATTCATAACATATTTTATTTGTAATAGTTTAATTCACCATGTGGCTATAACTATTCTTACTAGTTAAGTATTCTTCTTTCAAGCATTGAACATATAGATGTGACATTGTCATGAAATGTGTTGCTTTTTAGCTTATTGTGATTTATGTGCTCAGTAACTCAGGTTTCTTCTTTCTTCAGTTAGTGTTGTTATTAATGGGTAGTTGGAAAGCCATATTTGATCCCAAGTGAGGCAGCAGAGAGAGTGTTAACAAGTCTACTACTTTAGTAGAAGTCATCTAGTTAATCTGATAATTTTGAACTCAACTAGTCGATTTGATCAAATAAATACAGTAAATGGGAGTTTGGGCTCATAGTTGTTCCTCTACTAGTGATTTGGATAGTGTTCCAAAAGTTGAGACTAAATGTTTTTGTGTTGAACTAGGGTAATTTCTGGAAAGAGTATCATTAATATAATAGGAATTATTGGAGGCAATTATTGGGAATAATTATTGGGTCAACTTTAAAATATAGAATTAGGTTGTTTGCCTTTCATCTACTATGCCTAAGAACTTGTTTTAGTTAATGACCTCATAACCAGAGTATAGATAGGTATGGGCAGGAGCAAGGGATGCTAAAAGGTGTTAACTAAAAAAAGACCAGGTATATTTGGTTTGCGAGCACTATCAGCCAGGTAGATATTAACTATAAGGTTATTCATTGTACAGAATTGTGAGGTTACTAGATTGAATAATTTCTTTGTAAATAATGGTTGGTATATCTGTGAGCTATTTATAAAAAGAGCTTGGACTGTATGCTCAGGAGTTTCATATCTATTTAGCCAATTTTCTTAGACTGGAATTGTATTAAGGATCTCTCTACAACAGATCAAATTACTAATGTCTGAAAAGCATTAAAGCTTGTTGGCAGTAACAAGTTGCTGAGGTCAGATGATTGTACATGAAGTTTTTGCATGCATTCATTCCACTCTTGACTATTGTGTACAACAATTGGTTTGAACAGGAGACATTCCATAGAAGTTAACCAAGGGAATTATTACATTGTTAAAGAATAATAATCATGGTGAGAAGGAGCTAAATAGTCACCACTTTATCATTCAGTGAAACATATAAATTTGGGCTTAGATCCTCTTGAACTACTGTAAGTTGTCTTCAGCAGTTTGACTCTGAACAGGCTCATGTGAACAATCTGAAGCTGGTGCATTCAGTCAGATAAGGGTATAAAATGACTCTACATTGACCAATTTGAATCAGTTAAAACTATTCAATTTGGTCAATCATTGATTCCATAGAGCTGTTCTGGAGGCTGCTGGATTCTGCTTTTGTGTTGGCCTCCCAGTGTTGTGGAAGTGAATGGGAAATGCTCAAAACTCTTCAATATTTCATATTTGATTTGGCAAGTCTGTTGCCATTACTCTTTTTTTATTGGAGTCCTTCCTATGTAAACTGAAAAGCAAAGCATATGTGTAGTGCGGCCACTTCTCATTGCACTGAGAGAGGAGTACTTTGTTAACAATATTCATGCATGGCAAGATTATTCATCTAAGAAATTAAAATGGCTTAAAACTATTATATCTAATATTACTAGTGTAAGCAAAAACATGGCAATATAATGATTAACAATGGAAGAAATGTAGCTATGGAGCTAATTCTAATAATGCTTACTGGTTATCTCTTACAGCTTAATCAGTAAGACACTCCAAAGGATAAAAGTTTTGAGTCTTACTGGAAGTCTGTATAAAGACTTGTTACCACTTCCTTCTTTTCTTTTCTTTTTTTTGTTATTTGTCTTTTCTCTTAACCATCTTGCTTGTTTTAACAAAAGAAAGTAGGGCAACAAAATAACTAAAAAAAAACCCCCAAAAAACAAACTATCCTCCCACCACACAATAAAACAATGTAGGCAATCTGTACTGAGACAGGAAGTTGCTTACTCATTCATAAATAAGGAAACAAAACTATTTCCCTCACTACTTATTTTTTTTTTTAAACCATTAGCTTTTCTCCTACTTCATTTTTATCTCTATAGATATCACTGAGAAATATTGTACAGGTCTTGGGAAAGGTATTCCCTAAGTAAATGTGCTATTATCATGAATGGTAATTATAATACTGATGAATGTATTCTTTTAGGGGCAAGGAAACAATGTTTTGGTCATGAAAGAGACAAATTGAGGTTAGGTTAGTTAATATAGGGCTCACCTTCAACATTTTGGACATATTTCATATTATATTTATATAATAATTTTCAATATATATTAAAAATATTTTCTTTAAAGGATAAAAGTTTCCTCCTGATTTCATTTATTTTTTAACAACACTGACTAAATTTGAAGTTGTTTTGTTTATTAACTTTAATTTCAAATCTCATTTTTAGCTGTTTTCTAGCTTTTAGGGTTCATATTTTTATTACAAACTTGATATTTTTAAGGATTTTCTTGGGTAAAAGATGAGACAGAATTACTTGGTTAAATCAGGAGAGTTGGGTACTTCATGTTTGAAATGGTTGTGTATTTCCCATGAATGCTTGTGCCCAAATAAAAAGCTAGAATTTTAAATATTGATTTTTCTAAGTAGACAGGCCTTCCCCACTCAGAAGATTATTGAAACCTACTTTTCTTAACCCCACAGAAATGACAGAAAATACATTGAGGCCTATTTTGTAATCTATGAAAGTTTCAAAATAAATTCCCATTAATAGTATCACATTATGTTTGAATGTTGCCATATCACTAATAATATTGCTGTCATAATTTATTCCAGTAGTACATTGTATCTATTTTCCAGGCAATTTTCAAAGCCTCAGGATTTTTTTTTTATCTTTCATTTTAACTCAAATGAAATTATTTCTGACATAAGGAGTCATCATTATTTACACTATATACACTACCTAGCCTGGGGATTGAACTCACAATCAATCCTCATGATGGCCAGTCTGTACTTGGGTTAAGTAGAAACAGGCGAGCAATAACTGAGCAGTACTAAAAATCCTTAGATATGGGTCATGGAACAAAAAAGTCTACCCCATAGATTAAATAATGGGTTCAGTTCAGAATTCCCTGTATATTACCCAGATCAATATACACCTAAGAAGGTCAAAGGACACAAAGGTCAACACGTGATAACAATAACAAAAATTAAGGACAATAGGCTAAATATAAATAATGCAAAAACAATTATTTTTAGAAAATATAAGAAATTACTTTTTAGAAGTTTTAGCAAACTTTAGAAAGTTTCTCATGTATGAAAGTTTACAATGAATTTCAAACATATTTTTCTTTACATTTAATTGGTTTTGAGAGTCATTAATAAGTTTAGATATCAGAGGCTATTTTCAGAGAGTATTCAGTGAGGAATATCCACACTGTCAAGAATTTATGAGGCAAACCTTGTATTTCTAGTGTTCAAGTTTTAAAAGTTTGGCAAGAAAGTAAATAAACTATGCTCTTTTGATTACATTTGCTTATAAAAAATTTAGCTGTAAATGAAAATCTATTTGCAATTAGGAATAATACAACAAGTAATTTTCCTTTTATATCTTGTGTTACAAAATAAAGCTTCTATAGTATTGATGTCATTCTGAAACAAGAAAATAATAGGTTTATCAAATTCAACAGCCAAAAGCACCTTGATTTAGCTCATGCAAGTAAAAAGTGGTTTTCAGTTATGTTTGGACTGTTGAAGTATTTGGTTACTAGTAGAGTGACTGTAGATAGCCTTTTATAATTAAAAAAAAATCATTTTGATCTCCCATAGCTACATTAAAAATGTAAAACTTTTGTCTTCCTGCATGCAGTTATTTATATTTAATATTTTTATGTTTTTAGAAAATATAAACTGGATGTCTGCAGTAGTCATTAGGACAATATTCAGTTGTTATAAACCTTATTAAATTATATAAATATATTCTTAAGTTTTGAAAGGTTTCATTGATTAGTTCATTATTGGGTTTGTTGGTTTCTGTGTACTGGCAATGTCTCTGTGATCTATCCAGTTGTAGTTTTATGGAGGTGAGTCTTGTCTGTGTGAAAAGGATACATTTACAGTTGAATTTAAAGCTTGAAATGTAATTATTAATTCTGATTTATAATTAGTACCAAGAATGATCAGGTTAAATTCCCTTTCTGTATAAAGCAGATAAAAAATGATACCATGTTTGTTTATTTTTTTTTTTTTTAAAGAAAAATCAATCTATTTGGCACCTTAGCAAAGGACTTAAAAGATAAAGTGCTAAATTTCAAAGTAGATTTATCAACATCTATCAGTATATTCAATTCACAGCAGAGTTCTTAAATATGTTTTGCATATAACCTATTTCAATCTGAAATATATTTATCTTTAGTACATATACACTATGTATAGTTGGAAATAGAAATGTTTTTGCAATTGTAGAAGCTTTAGAGAGAAATCTAGAAATTATATGTAACAGAGAATTGGGTTGGCCCAATAAAAGACTGAGTTGGTTGTATGTGGTGCAGTAAGCATCAGGAGTTATGTCCCCTTCCACAATGGGCTGTTGAGAGAAGACCTTCTACTTATAGTAGGTGGTGCAGACTATTTGTATATGAACAATACTGGGCAGGTATTAGTCAATAGTCAGCGTGGGTCTGGGACTGGGAGAGCTGTATAACACCAGTGTTTTTCTCAGTCAAGACAGGTGCTCTCGATGTGCAGACGTGCAAAAACCAGACAAGATGAACACATGCTATTTTGGCAATTGATGGATGATGCCAGACTCCCAATTTGATTTAAAGTTAATTTCTGAGTTTGACAGATTGGCGTCCGGTCTGCCAGTGTTTGAATAGATAGAGAAGCTGGAACTCATTTGCAGGCTATGGAGCACATGATCCCTTTGCGACTTACAGGCATAGCATATGAAGTTTACCAACAACTGGATGACAAAGCAAAATTTGACATTGACTAGATAAAGACTGCTTTAGTTAGGGCCTTTGCTATGGTTTTGTTTATGGTGTATGAACAGCTTATTGAGCAGCACCTGTGGTGTGGCGAATCTATGAATGTATACCTGACTGAATTGAAGAAACTTGTGTTCTTGATGGGCAGGATGAGTGACTGTATGCTGGTTTGTGCATTTGTGCATGGGTTGCCAGGCAATGTAAAGTGGACTCTTCGTACGTTGTCTAGTATGAATGTGCTGTCTATTGACCAGCTGCTTGCCCGAGCCTGGGCGATTATGAGAGATAAGATGGAGGAAGTCATGGTGGCAGCGGCGGCCTGGCCAATGCAAAGTATGGATGTTCATATCATGAAGTGCTTTAGATACAATGGTATTAACCACATGGTGAAAGATTGTCAGAGTCAACAAAATGACAGGGATGGAAGTGAGGACAATGCAATACTATGTACTGTTACCATACTATGGGCAGAACTGACTGTGCTGGTCTATAGTGGTTGTTCGCTGTCTATAGCCAGCAGAGAGAGATGTGAGTTGTGAACGAAAGGGCCTGTATGCATAACAACAACAGACTGGGAGACCAGAGCCTGTTGTGAGATTGGATTTGTTGCTTTCCAGTTGCAAGGTGGAAGTCCTGTTAAGATTGACATACTGGTGGCATGAGAAAAGCCACTTGGTTTCGACCTTCTGATTGGGATGAATGCAATTAAAGAATTAGGGGAAGCAGAAATCACTCCTTGCAGTGGAGTTTTTCAACAAAAAAACCATCCCTGTGTGCAGCTCTCACCATAGAAGAACCAGACTTTAGCATTGAGTTCGACCAGAAAAAGAAAGCGTGGAAGGTCACTGAGATCATTAGTCTACAATCTGTGTGATGACATGCCACGTCATGTTAAAGACCTCTGACTTGCAAGCAACACCAATAATTCATCCACGGGTGATGGGGAGTTGGAAATAGATCCCTGGATTTTCCATGTGCCTCCTTCTGTGGTAGAGATGGATAGCGACAATACTGAGGATGAAGTACCTCCCCCATATAGTGACAACAATAAGGTTGAAGTACCACCCTTGTGAAGGAGCACCAGAAGGAAACACATGTTGGTGCTGAGATCAGGGGGTGTGTAACAGAGAATCGGGTCAGCCCAATAAAAGACTCCGAGTTGGTTATTGGGATGTAGTTCCTGGTGCTCACAGTACCACATACTGCAAGCATGAGGAGTTGCATCCCTTTCCACAATGGGCTGTTGAGAGATGTTCTACTTCGAGTAGGTGGTGCAGACTATTTGTATATGAATGATACTAGGCAAGTGTGGGTCTGGGACTGGGAGAGCTATATAACACCAGTGTTTTTCTCAGTTGAGAGAGGTGCTCTTGACATGCAAAGACCAGACATGACAAACACATTATAATAATTTAAATTGATCTAACTGCTTAGATCTTCTATATGCCATGTCCCTTCAGGATGTAGGTGACCATGGCTCGCCACAATTTCCTGTCCTTTGTAGCTCTTAATAAATTTTGACTTTTTCCTATTTCTCCTAAACCTTGTTCCACTATTCATTTACCCAAGTTCACTAGTTTTCCTCTATCTCTTGACTTTAATCTGTCTTGTGGGTATCAAATTTTCCAAGCCCTCTTTCTTCATTATGTGTCCTAGAAATTTAAATTATCTCTTCCTTTCTGTTTCCATTTTCTCTAAAACTTTGTCATTGCTCACATGTTTGGTCTATGGTTTTTCATCATTCTGCAGAACCACATTTCTGCTTCTTCAAGTCTCTTCTTCCCCTGTGAGGAGATTGTCCAGTATTCACTGTCATATAGGAGGACTGATATTGCATAACAAGTCAGTACTCTTTTCTTTGTGTTTAATGAAACTTTTGTATTTCTTAATACTTTGCTTAGCTTTTGAAAAGCATCTTTTGTTATCCCAATGCACCTCTGGATTTCAGTGTCCCATTTTCTGTCCTCTGTTAAAAAACTTTCCAGATATTTAAATTGTTGTACCAGTTTGTAATTTGCATGTTGAGTTGCTTCTTTTGCTAACAACCATGCATTCCATCTTCTTGCACTTGATATTTAGTCCTTTCCTTCACTACCTTCTGTAGAAGTTTGTGTAGTTTCTTTTCTATGTCGGCTGTCAACACAGTGTCATCTGCATATCTTATATTATTAAGATTGTAGCCATCAATAATGAATCCTGATAGGATTTCTAATTCTCTCAGAATTGCTTCATTGTATAGTTTGAATAAGTCTTGTGAAAAGATATATCCTTGTCTTATAGCTTTTCTATTTTTGTATATTTACTGAACTCATATTCTGTTCATATGCAGGAAGTTTGCTGCCAGTATAGATTCTGGATTATTCTAATATCCTTCCCAAATATGTCAAGGTTACCTAACAGTTCTTTGTGATGCACATTATCAAACACTTTTGCATAATCTATAAAACACAGGTGCACATCCTTCTGCATTTGTATTGCTCTTTCTGATAACATTCTGAGCATAAATATTGTATTCCTTGTTCCAATGTATTTGATGAACCCACGCTGTTCTTGTCCTATTTCTGGTCTGATTCTGTTGTGTGATCTATTCATTAGAATTCATATAAGTTTTGTTATATGACTCATTAGGCTGATTGTCCACTAGAGTTCACAGTCATTTGCACCTGGTTTTTTAGGCCACGCTATAAAAATTGATCTGCTTTGGTCTTCCAGTATTTCACTACTGTTGTATATTTATTATGTCTAATCTTGTCAATACCAAAATCATCTAAAGCTGCCAGCATCTCTATTATGATTTTGTCTGGTCCTGCTGCTTTTTTTTTGTTCAATTTACCCAGTGCTGGTCCCACTTCAGATTTTAATATTTCTGTGTATTGTCAGTAGTTCTCTTTTGTCATAGAAGAGTTTTTCACTGTATTTATTTCTTCTCTGAAGTATTTTTCTTTCAAGTGTCCCATCCTTGGATTTTATACATCCTATTGTCTAATTCTTGACATGATTGATTTTGTCTTAGAAGAAAACTTACCTGTTTATAAATTTAATATAATAATAAAAATAATAATAATAATGATATTTACAGTAGATGAGGGTGATTTAAATTTGAATGCTCACAATAAAAAGTACAACTAATAAATCTACATCATTGTTTATTCATAAATATGTATCCATGAAAGAATGGTGAGATTATGCAAGGATCAGTATTTCTGATTAGAAACAGTGTAGTATCTGTGAACTTTGCCTAACTTCATATTTGTAAGTTAATTTTATCATGTTATGCAAGCAGCAAAATGCTGGTCTACAGGTCATGTGCCTGTTTACCTTCAGATCAGATGTTCAAGTCAGGGTTGAATTTACTTGTTAATTTTATGTATCAATTTGCTTTAGTGTGACAAGTTATGAACAGAGAAACAAAGAAACACAGGAAAAGTCATGCTGCTCATTACTATATATGAATTATTTTTCATATATTTCTCTTTGAAATTACTTTATCTTTAGTTTGTATCCCTAAAGGAGAACAGTTGTCTTAGCTTTATAAATTTTATTAGCTGTTTTATTGTGGGTAGTTTGGAAATTAATATCAGTTTAAATTGAAAAAAAAAAAAGTTATTACTCTGACATTTTCTCTCCAATAAGAATATGATGTACAATTTTATTCAATATATATTTAACAATTAAATACATTAATTGACATTAAGATTTTAACATTAAAAATCTGTTGAAAGAGTTAATATAACTATGAATGAAAAGTTGGATTTCATGGAAGACACATTCCTAGCATACAGATATAAAAGAAGTGTGAATTTTAATAAAAGGTATACTTCAGAAAAATATTGTAATGCTTCAAGATTTTATAACCTACTTCTTGATTTACCATTTTTAGAAATTTACTATCTCCTTTGTTCATTATGACTTGCAGTTTACAATCACCAGATTATATATAAACTAGTTTACTTATGTTGTTAAAAGTGAATATATAAATGAATATATGAAATTGATAGGGTCCTTATTAAATTTTCAAATATGAGCCTTTAAATATATTTTTCCCTAAATTATTGTTGTACTCTGATCTTTCACAGTCTCTTTTCACCTCTCAGCTTCAAACATCTGGAAACAGTTCACTATTTATATAACAAAGACTGTCATCTGACATAGACAGTGCAAAGCAGATAACTCTCTAACAGCAAAAAGTTACAGACAAAAATATTCAAGTGTGTGTATGTATAAAACATAGTTTTAAGGAATGCTATAGTTATACATTAAAGGGATAGTGTATGTAAATATAAAAGTTGAAATCAACACCCAGGGGCAACAGTCTGTTTCATGCTAAACATAATTGTTAGGAAGATTGGGTTTAGCATGAAACAGACGTTGACTCCAATATATATATATATATATATATATCACACATAACCTTTGACACACTGAGCTGAAAGTGAGAAAAAGTAAGGAAAAAGAAGAGAGAGAGTATAAGAAGACAAGAAAATGATGAAAAGGAGGAATAACATGACATTCAACACATATGCAAACACACACAAAGAGAAAAAAATATCAACTTAACACCAGTAACTAGCATATAGATTAATTTTTAACTTAATATAAAAATATCTAAAATGAGAAAATCTGCAGTCAATTGCTGAAACCTCCTGACAAGTGGACGGAACAATTACAAAATCGTTTGTCTATTAAACTCCAGAGTCAATGTGCTGAATATAACAGCAACACACACACACACACACACACACACACACACACACACACACACAATACTTTATCATCACACAAAAATACACTGATTTGTTGGCAGGAAAACTTTAAATAAGTGAAATAGATGGCATAAGTATGAAGATTAATTTAGAGTTAGTTTTATTTAATATTTGAAAAAATTGTTTACAATTTTGATGTAGTCTAGCTTGATGGTTATCCAACAGTAGCCAATTCCAGAACACTACTTCACACAGCTTCTCTTTAAAAAAGTCCTGTAATATTATTGTAAATATTTTCGTAGACAAATAATTTTGTTTCTAAAGATAATCTTATTGCCCAAATAAAAGCAGTTAGATAAAATTCAACAGATACAGAGAAGAATGACTTCTTTTATAGTATTTTAATATTGGAATTTTTGCAATTAGAACTTTGTAACATAGATGTAGTTCTAAATATTATGTGGAAAGCATAAAAAAATCATATGGCAACTTTAAGAACAAAATTTGATAGGTTATGTTCCTCACGTTTTTTTTTAAATTTCTTTACTTTTAATTGTAGATTTCCTTTTCTTCTTATATCTACTTTTTACCAAAAACTCAACTATTGACTAAATGGCTAATATCAAATGGTATAGCCACGCAATAACCTTTTACTTAATTGCTTTTCATGTTGTGCTATTTTTGATAATGCATAGCTCAAAATCGGTTAGGTTGGTCTTTGCTGAATTATCAGTTACCTTAAAATACAAAATATTTTTTTGTGATTAGGGCATATAATGAGGAAAGAGGACTTGGAAAATTTGACATTCCCAAGACATATTGAAGGCAAAAGGGAGAGGAAAGCAGCACAACCTACCTAACAATCTTGTGTAAATGGTTGGCAGAACAGGGATTAGCAGAGATAGCAAAAAGACAAACTTTACTAAGAGCTACAAAAGAGGAATTAATGAGAGACATGATTGCCCACCTTCTGAAGGGACCTGGCACATATTAAAAGAAGAAAAGGCTTACAGTAGTGACAATATCACTATATCTGTGCAAAGGGGCAAAATTTAGAAAATTAATCCAAAAGACTTATGAACACCATCCATCTTTACTATATTCTGACCTTTCTGTTTTGAATTTCTCGTTTTATGTATTCTTATCCAATTACCACATAAGAATAATGACAAACATTTTTGCTTATATCTATCTAGCTAATCAATGGTTATTTTCTAAAGTTTATAAAACATCTTTGAAATGTAATGAACAAAAATTAAGATATTTGTGGGAGACTTAATCAGTTAATCTTGTACAAAAGTTGACTTCTGTTTTTATTGCGATCCCTGATATAAGTTTTCAATACTTCTTCAAATAAGCAAGCTGATATATATAAATGAGTATAATAAACTTCATTCTATCTTCTGGTATGTTTATGTAATCACAACATTGCAAGCTGATTTTTTTGCTTGCAAATATTCTTTTATTTATCTATATCATTTTTTTAATTTCAGAAACATTAATTCTTGCTTGATATGAATGGTTACTTTGTCAAAGATGGGAATTTCTCATGTCAGATAAGCTGCAGTAATCAATTCATCTTTAAATAAAACAGAGATGAGCTTAGTCTTAAGACACTGGAAGATCATACCTATTCTTTTGATACAAATCATAAAAGATTAAGAAAATTATTTTTTTCTATTTTCTTTTTTGGTCATACAAACTGATTATAATAGATTTCATTTATTAGTCATAGGTAAAATTGTTATATATTTTGAAAGTAAACTAATAGTTTTTATTCTTACTTTACTATCATTTTAAACCTGAATCTAACTTTTGTTTTGGTCAGATTTTTCCACACTACATCTATTAGTGTGTACATACATCTTATTTTAAAATACACTTACATAAAGAGGAATTTCTCATTGTATTTACTCCTTTCCTGAATAACTTTTCTACTTCATTAATTTATAAGATCAATATTTCCAATATGGCTTTGAACAGAAATATAATTTCACTCTTGTAAAATTACCTTTAACATAATCAGAAATTGCATAAACCAAAATGATATAGCAATAAAACATGAATTGTTCTGCTTGTGATCAGGATAGTTTGTATATTTCACACTAATGTCAGAGGTCAAAGCAAGTAAGCTTTCCACTGCTTAGGAAAATGGAGCAACATAATCTTCCTACACCTATTTGACCTTGTGCCTAAGCTAAGTTATGCTTAGTAAGTATTTTAGAATAACTGCCCAAACTCATTTAGACCAGATATGGTTATGTAACTTTCATTTACCATTCCTCAGATGAGTAAATGGACCTATTTCTTTTTTATTTACCTACAGTTCTTTTATTTGTAATGTTGAGTGATCATTAACTTCCAGCTATACTTCTGACACAAATTCACTAAAATGTTTAGAGTTCTTAATTGCCACTTTTGCAAAAAATTATTATGCAACTATTTGGATATAAATTATAGGAAAACAATTACATGTAAAAGTTTTTAAAGATTTTACACTATGCAGTTTTCTCATTTAAAAAAAATGTTTGTTGAACTCGAAAGCAAAAATAATTATTTGAATTAAGTGGACACAAAACATTTGTGCAGTTAATTTTCATGCATATATGTTTTAAAGTTAATTTGTTGAAAAGTAATTGTTTCTGCATTCATAATTAAAAAAAAAATTCTGATGATGAATTAATTTTTCAGACAGCAAATGAATCTCATAAAGCATTGGTTTTGAATTTAATCCATGCATAGTGCAACACAATTGTGACCTTGTACCACACTAGGATAAATTATGTAAATAGCTACTTCATGTTCTAAACACAACAGTAACCGGTAATTACTACTTGTTGTAGGTTCATTTTCCTATTACTGTCTCTTTATCATAACTTACAATGAAATCTCTTACTTTCTGACCTCACCCAAAACATTTATCATAAATTATAGGCTCACAGATTTACAATAATGCTAATCAATTTGGTTCTATTTTTGTTTGTACACTTCTAATTTTATGAGAGCCAGTAATGTTCTCTTTGCTTTATTAAAGACCATTCTTTTATTCAGTATAGGATGGAATGATTTGGTTCAATATTGAGTTGTATTTTGTAGTGAGAAAGATACAAACTTACTGGTCCTATATTTTGAAGTTAATCATTTTATTCCATCAGAAACACATACTTTTACTCTAACAATTGATGTACTCAAGAAACAAGTTCTATTCTTGTGAATGAATCTTATTAATATTTATTCTCTTATGATAGTGCCAAAGTAAATTCAGTGGTTTCACTTGTTATTTCTTAAATATTTGTTACTAAATGTCTATCTAGTAGAACGAGAATGGCCTGCATTTTTTTAACAAAGTCAATGTTATCTTCTCTGTTAACATAATTTCCATCTAGGTTTTGAAATTGTCTTGATACTTCTCTTTATGAAGGTTTTTGTTTTGTTGATATTGATGCCCAATATACGAACACATCTCACTAAAATCCCATTGTGAATAAAGAGTTTCAAATATAACACTTGGTTATGTGAATATAACATGTTATCTCTAACTGCCTAACAGCTACATCAGTTAAATTAGTATTTTTATGAAGATTGACTATAGGAGTTGTTGACCTATTTCTAAGAAATCGGCTTAAAAATGTCAAGTTTGTTTTATTAACTGTATATAGTTTTCTTAGTAATTTTACAAATATGTATGCTTCAGAGGAGAGTTCTTGATGAAGAAAAAAAAAACACTTCAAGGAATGTAACTAAATTTTAAAAAAAAAAAATCTTTTTTGGTGATATTAGGAATTTTCAAATGGTAACCAATGTAGGTTTTATGCTCAGTGGTTCTTAAATGATAAAAAAGCCACTATTTATAATTGCTTATAATCACTGATTAAACAATAGATTCTCAGTAAATGTTATAATAAATATACTTTATAATCTTTTAATAATGTCTGAACTTTTAAAATAATTTTGATAGTGTAGATATTTTATAGAATAAAAAAAAAAATCTGTTCATTTTTTCTTTTTTTAGTTTTACTATATTGTAGATAATATTTGGGGCAATGTAATCACTACCTTGTTTTTATTTTAACCACTAGGAGCATGGCCCGGCATTGCCCGTGCTTGATTCAAAAATCGTATGACTCGTACAGCAATCACTATCACTTGACTTAAAATATTTTTGCCCTTCCTTGCTTTTAAAGGAGTACCTTTTGCCATGCTGATGTTGCTATATGCCTGCCTTCTTGCCTATCTCACACTGCAAATTTTTTCTAAGCTCTATACTAAACATTAAATCTGTTACGAAAAAAGAACTAAACAAAATGAACACAAAACGATCAGCTTTAAAAAGGGACTCATAACTGGAAAAACCAAATGAAAAAAGAATGTTAACAACAAATACTTTTTCACACCCAACCCAGTTCTGCGGAATCAGAATCAATGTTGAGGTTAAGCAAGCGAATGAGCCAATTGGAGTAAAGTGCCATGCAGATTTAAATTTTTCCCACTTGTGACGAATGCAGCTATCAATTTTTTTTTTTGCCTGCTAGCATGCTAGTTAACATTCGTGTCAGTCAGCTGTTGACTCTCATGCTGGCCAATAGAATCTTCCTGCCTATTCGTGGCAGCCAGCTACAGGCTCTCACTCTGGCCAGTAGAAAATGGCTGCAAACTACATGAAAACTGACGTAGAAGCATGAAAAAATCAATTATTTCCACTATCGATGGGAGTTGGGAAATGCAAAGTCAGTCTTGGCCTTCCTGCTAACTTGGAGCATGTGCATGTAAATTTTGGTGCAAATCTGTTAAATTGCGGCCATGCATTTGTTACACACACATGCACATCCTATCTTTTATAGATAGAGATATGTAAACATTAACTAAAAATCATAATCATTTTATGGATTTGATATATAGTGGTTGGGGAAACATCCTTTCAAGAGGATGCATCTTGATCTCTACAATCTTAACTTGTTCAAGTCTAGAGTTATCTTATTCTCCCTATTATCCTCATAAACTGTACATCCTAATCTGTAACCATCTGAGTGACTCTCAGGACTGGTACAGGGTGAACATTATTGTAAGAAAAAAAAAGTGTAATGGGTTTATGAAGTTACAGTGTTCTGCTATATTACAAATCTTCATATACTTGATTTCTACTAGTACCTTCTAGTCATTATACTGACTATATTCTTAGCAGAGGGGTAAAATTTCCTCAACAAAGGAGCCAACTTCCAAATAGATGATTGCAGACTTTGGTTTTATCTTTTGACTCAAGCTAATAATAATGATGGTGATATTTCAGTCTCTGAGAAACATCATTCAGCTAAAGGGGATTGTTTTTGCTCTTGAATTGCAGTAAGAAAACAGTCTAAGACATGCAAAACAGTTCTATCACAAATGAATAAGTTAACATCATTAACTGATGGTGACTATCAAAGGAAATAGCTTTTGGAAATGACTTGAGATTTTGAAATCCTGGTAATGAACAGCTGTATTAGCAACTAAAGAACATTTAATAGCAGCGTTTGAAGATAGATTGCACTTCAATAAACATTGGATTTTATCTGTTGACAGTGAGGCTATCCATGCCCTCTATAACACTGGAGGGAAAGATCATGTTGCGAAAGAGAAAAGTCTGGAATGTAGCAGGCACATGGAAACGGATGTATGGAGTAGTGATGGTATTGATAAAGATACTAACTATAAAAATACTTTTGTTTATCAAGAAATAGACCACAAACAGCTTTTCAGTGAAGAGATTCATAAGGAAGTACTTTAAATGTTTTTATTGTCCTTTGCGTATTTGTACATACTTATCAAATGAGCATATGTCCACATGCTCTTTGGCCAAGGATTTAGCTTTTCTTGATGAAAAAAAAATAACTGTAGCTGTTTTGTGGCTAACTCACCCTGTTGGCTATTTTACAATTTGACATACTTCCTGTTATGTTACAAAACCAAATAAATATCAAATGAAAATAAGTGAAACAATTTGACAAAAAATGTTGACTTATTATTCTGGATAAAATTTGACAGATTATTTTTATTGACTTTACAACCATGATTGGCTTTGACGAGAGAAAAGCAACCAATTGAAAAGTATTGTAATTTTAAGAACTTATTTTTAAGAATGAAAATATTAGATAAATAATAGCTTGAAAAATAAGAGAAATTGATAAAACAAAATCTTCTAGATATTTAAGTCATGTTTTGCAGTAGTGTGAGGCATACTTGTTTAAGTTTGATGAATTTTTCCATTTGTCTTTTATAATTGTACAGCAAATGAGTATGGTTTGAGTTTTTCTTCTTGATATGTGTTTTTAAATTCATGGGGTTTGATCTAGATTCCTGTACTGGTAAATATTTATGAATGCATTTATATGGGTGGGAGAATATTTCATCATGGTTCACAGGTTACGAAGCTCACCTAGCAGAGGATTAATACTGTTAGTTATGTGCTATGCATGATAGAAGCTTAGGCAATCATGTATCTTTCAATACATGACTGACAAGGCAGATTTTTTCCCACAGTAGGTTGCCATTTCTTTCTGCAGTAGACCAGTTGTCATCCAAGGCTATAGAACCCAGTCTGTCCTATTTACCCATAGCTGGTGGGGAGAAGAAGAGTATTCATACCTTTCCCAAGGGTATTAGCATGTAAGTGAATGTAATGGATTCGACTGGAATTCAAACCGGCTCTCCAATTCCTCAATCTGAGCTGCTATCCATTACTCCACCATGCCTTAATACTGTAGTGAGTTTAATTTTCAATATTCCATTGGGCATACAAATACAAAGCACTATGATTATAATGTAACTTATTTCTTTATAAAATATTTGGAAATTCATTTTTTGATTATAATTTTTGAAAAGGGTTAATGGCCTCAAATTTTAAATGTCTCCCAATAAAATTAAAAAAATGGTCCTGTGAAACTGCAATTTGTATATGCAAGTTATAGAATTTGGCAAGAATAGAAGCTAAGCCAAGTACTACCTCAAGATAGGTCAGTAAATAGAAATTCTCATTCTCACACAGAAACAAGTGGTTAAGTTAGAATTGGAGTTTGGCTTCATTTTTAGTTTTATTATTTATTCTCTGAGAAGCCATCAAGATGAAAGTTATGTCAACAATATCCACTGTAGAGAATTGTCACTGTAACAATATTTTATAATGCTGTATTGAACTGGAATTTCATCTCTTGTTATTCTGTGGTAGAATGAAAGTACATGCACTATATTTTATAACATGCTGTTGGAGAGTAACTAGAAAATTTTATTAAAATTATCTTTAAAATTTAATGTAACAGGAGTTTTGCAGTTAGCTATAATGTGTCAATATTTTTATCTGTTTTCAAATCCATTTGTCAGTTAGTGTATAAATAGTATAGAATAAATTGATAGTCCACATCACTATTGTCAAATGTCTCTTTCCTGTTTCATGCTTGATTATAAAATGCATCATATAAACTAATGTGCAAAGAATTTCTTGGTGTCTCTTTATTTAATCTTATTTCTTATACCTTATTTTAATATTGATAAATTTATAAGCTGTTACACTCCCTGATAATTTAAATAAACGTGTTGTATCGGAGGATTTTTAGGTCATCTGATTATTGGGTCTGCTGAAATAAATTGAATAATTCTTTTAAGTATTTAACTTTTTATATCATGAGTAAACTCATTTTTCAAATGTTATGCTTGTAGAATTTGAGACAGATGGTTAATGCTTGATAGAATTCATTCACTTTTTTATTCAAAAATTATTTAGAATGAAAAATTTATGTATTTTTTTATTAAACAATTTTTCTTTAAAAAATACAAAGCGAACATTTTCTTAGATCAATTTTTTTATTATGGAAAAGTTTTTAAGATGTCAGTGTTTTTAAATATTAAAACTGTTTTTTGATGGTTTATTGGTTTTTCTTTTACAGTACTCACAAAAAGGGAAACACAGCTTGATAAACTATACATATTTCTTGGGCTCTGATATACATATCAAAGGATTTATACATCTGCTGGGATCCATAAAACTCTTGTAAAATCTTTTTTGGTCATCATTCCTTTTAGAATAGATACATAACATTTTGTCTAAAATTTGAATAGTAGAATTTATTGTCATACAGACAGGTTATTGTAATATTTTCTGTATTGTCCTCTAACTGTAGCAATGTTAGTAATAATTTACTACTAAAAAAACATATTTCTGCCACATCAACCATAAATCTATTTTCATTGCCAGAGTACTTCTAAAATTATTCTAATGCACTTCAGCTACCAAGCAATGGTTGTATATTGTTACTCGTGATCATAAAGATAACATAACCTTCTTGTGATCTCTCATCCCATAGATTAGCAAGAGAAGCATCCCTATATGCATCTGTTTGTAAACAATCAAGATTCCCCAATTTTGGAATAATTATTTTGACACTTTTTGTTTGTTTTCTTTGGATGAATTGTTTAATGCTGTTAATGTTCCCCTGCTTCAGAAGTGAACACTGATCTCATAACTCAAATCTGGTCAAGTTTGTATTGCTGACCAATGAGCTGCCTAATTCATCTATGCCTATCTTCAGTTTCTCTTATTTTTCCATTGGGCTATATTTCAGTTTCTTCACATATCCATCCTGTCCACATTTAATATGGCTCCCACTGAATTTAACATCCAATACAATATATTTAAATTCTGCCATTTCTTTCACATTAAGTAGTTCATGAAGGTTGTTTATAATAAACTTTAAAATATAATGGAAAGTATAGTTTTAAATAGCATAATACCAGTCAAATCAATGTATGACCTTTTTTTTATTCATATGTTGGAAAAGGATGCAATTTGGTAAAATTAAACTTTTTCACTTGGTTATTTTCTCTTATTGAAAGCCAAATATATCAGTTTTGTTTATTTATTTTTCAGATTTTACAGATTTGTCTTATATTATTCAATATATTATAAATTTATTAGGCATGCACAGTGATGAATATTGTGGGGTTTAACATTGAAAGACTTAACATAGATTTTTTTTCATAAATTTTCATTATGATTAGATAGTTGAAAATTCTTATGAAGTAAATAGACAGTGTGATCTGCTGCTATAATCAATCATTTTGAAGAAAATATTAAAATTGGGGATGTCGTTGTTACAAAACAAACTTTGCTAAAGATACATTTTGATTATTTGAATCAATTTTTTTGCATAAATATTATCGATCTTTATTCTTATTGCTTAAATCTATTAAAATTTAATAAATATTTGTTAATTCTTTTATATATCATTAATTTTGCCTAAAAATGGCTTGATTGGTGTGAAATTTAAGCTTTAAGATGAATACCAGGTGATAGATGAAATCTGTTACTCTATATGGTCACTTTATTTTTGAATGCATTTGTAAAATTTTGTACTTATTGTTAAATATATCTTGATACTATTATATATTTAATTTTAATTATATAATGATCTTTGATGTGTTTGTCATTTATATGTTTATTTTGTACTATTTAAGTTAGATATTTTTATAAATGATAATTTTATAGTTGTAGAACTGAAAGGGTTGTATTCATAATAATCAATTTTCTTGAATAAATATTTTCTTAAGTAACCAAGAATCTTTGCTGATATTTATAGTAGCTAAATATGAAAAAATATTAAATATTTGAAAATATCCTTAACTGAATTGAAGAGACTGGTAGCTCTTTTGTGAAGGAGATGAAAAAGTATCTTCAAAATAGGTTCTTTTTATTTTAAATTTTGGTTTCTTATGGTTTTCTAACTAAATATAGGTTTGTCTATATTTCTGAGATGAGGTATTATGTACATTATTTACATTGTTCAGACTATCATCCTCATCTTTCTTGCCACATTTATCACAACGTTTCCCTCTTCAAGTTCTGCACCACCTTAAGGACACATGGCACAGTGGATAAAGGTGTTAGTTAGATCTAGTGACAGGATCCAAAAAGTGTGAGTTCAATACCTGGTTAAGGTGGTGGAAAACTTGGAGAGGGGAATTAACAGGAGATAACTGACATCCATTAGACATGGCATGTGGAACTAGAACAGTCTACCCCAGTGAGCGAAATAAGGGGTTCATTTCAACATTCCAACCACCTGAAGAAGGCCAGAGTGTACAACAGCCGAAACGTTGCGATAAATATGGCAACAAAGATGAGGATGATAGTCCGAACAATGTAAATAGTGTAAATATAGGTTTGTAGAAATAATTAGTACTTGTGTAATTTTAGTAGAAAAAATAATAACAGATATTTAAAAGAAACTTTTCCTTTTATAAAGTTAAAGTTCATAAACAATCTTATTAAAATACAAACATGTGAGAAATAACTAGATATTCCAGAACTAGATTATTAGATTAGACTGCTGTATAAAGTCTTTATGATAGATGATTCCAGAAATGAACCTTGTGCTGAAATCCTTGGAAGTAACAATCATTATTTACTGTTAATTATTCAGATTATTATTCAGTCATGAAAAGATTGAAAAAAGATTATTTCTTTTACGATATGAATTGTTTTATTTAACACTTTAAAGATAAGCGATTTGAGAAATGTTGGATATCTTAATGACATTTCTCAAGACTGACTTAGACCAAGTATACAATGGAGTCAAACAGAAATTATCACATAGACTTAATTTTCTAACCATTTAAAATTCTTGTGTAAGTGACAAGAGAATGGTTTTAAAGAAGAGATTTGAGCATCCAAATGATGTTGGCTATATAACGACTCCTCTGAAAGTTCTGAATAATGCTTAAAGATAAGTTCTTAAGATAGTGATTGTTTTGTTAAACACTTAGTGGATTTTCCTGAGTATAGGCATTTTATAATACAAGTTAACTTGTTGATTAAATAACATGATTTTAGATTGACCTAACAGAGTCGCAACTAGGTTTCAGCATTTTACTGTTGAACTAGCTAGATGCAGCTGCCACTTCTACTCTAACAGTGTCTTTTCTTGCACTTCTCACCTGTGGAACTCCCTTCTAGTTTCTTGCTTCCCTGATAACTACAATCTTCAAAAATTTAAATGCAATGTCAAAAACCATTTTCTGTCTTCTTGAACTCTTGTTTCTTTTTTGTCCTTTCCTCAATCCTCCCGACTAAAGTCTTTTTATTCTCTTTCACTCCCTGTAACCCTGTGCATTCTAGTGGTATTATCGCCTTACTTGGAGTGAAATGATTAAAAAAAAATATTACATTTTTGATCAAGTATGTGTTTATTTTTAATTTTTGACATACAGAAGCACCAAAGTTACAATTTTTATCTATTTCTGAGTTAAGAGCATAGCTTTTGTAACTATTATAAAGTAGAAAAATTCTTCTCCATTTGCTAGTGATGATTTTAGTTATATGTTAATAAATATGTATTGTGCATATACAAATGGTTTTCCCAAAATCCAACCAAATACCAGACAGTTTTTTTTTATTTAAATTTGGATGAGAATCTGATGGAATCATATATAAGACAAGTTGGTAAAGTCTTATTTTGACATGTTTCATTGATCAGTGAAACATGTCAAAGTTTTCCAAATTATCTCATATATTTACCATTAGTTTTATTTTATTTTTTGCTAAGGGCTTCTTGATTGAACCAACAACCTTTCAACATTCCTTTGTGTATGTAACACACACGCAAGTTTTATGCAATAGCATTCTTGTTTTAGGGATGAAATCTGGAACATTATGAATGTTTACTCTGTGTATTTAAAGATCCTTTTTCTGAGTTATATAGACTCTATACTTTTGATGAAGTTGTTTTAATTCTTTGCAGTGAAAGATTTAAAAAAAAAAATAAGTTAAAGAAAACATTTTCATGATACATATATTTTATATTCTTTATAATAATAAAACAAAAATATGCTACAAAACGAAACCTTGGATTTAAGCAATTTATTATTTGGCAAATGGTTAATGCATATAGTTTTTTTTTTTATTTACAAATTTTTGCTGTTGCATAAATCTGTTTCATAATGTAAGATGCAGTGTAATATAATACTATATGCTACTGTATTCTAATCAACCTTGCTTTGAGTAAAGACTATCTACTATTATTTTAGGAAACCGACATATTCTACATTTCTTGATTTATATAAAATAAACTTTTTCTTTAACACATTCTGATGTTAACATTTTTGTTACTTTACCTGTGAAGCAACAAAATTAAAATTGTTGGCACTGAAGATATTAGATATATTTAAAAAGTGTTATTTTATGGTAATTAAGTTATTGAAGGCTGAAAGAAGAGTAATATAAAGTGGGTTTGCAGTAATTTATCATCACTATATTAATGGGACATTTTTAATTTTAGTTTCTTTTCTTGCTGTAAATCTAATGGGATAGGAGAAAAATGTCTTATTTAGTCTGATGAATCATAAATGGTAACCAGATGAGATATTATTTGCAACAAACTTTGTTTCTTAATTCTAATATTATTATCTTTTTCATGAAGACAATCATGTGGGATTTTAAGTCATGTGCAGGAGCATAGATTATTTTGTACCCCTCCCCCACTAATGCACAAATTATTAGAATTTTTTTTAATCAAAAATTAATTCTTGGTACTACATAATCTATAAGTTGGTACATTGAAAAAGCAAAAACACATTTACATTATCTAATAAGTGTTATTGTCAAGTATTATTTACTGAGTATAACTCTTTAACAAAGTCATTGAGAATTAAAACAGAATTTTTATTGTCTAATGGCTCTTCTATTCTTATATATACAGAATGGAAAAGGTTTTGATAAATTTGTTAGACTTGTCCTGAAATATCTTTAGATAACTTGTAAAATTTTTAAAGAGACATTTTTTTCCTCTTCCTCAGTTGTTAGCCAATAGAACTGGTTCATTTAAAGTGACAGTTAATGAAACTTGAATCCTGTCTGGCAAGATGACAAACATGGCTGTAGCAGGATATCCTTATTTTTTATTTTTAATGACATTTGCATTCATTGCGTCTAATTAAATAAAAATATTTGACCCTGGCAAATACATGAGAGAACATTTTTGTCACACCCAAATCTGAGAAGAAAATGTCTGAAATACTTGACGGCATAAAATCACTGCTAGATCACCAATGATAAATTGTACTTGTATTTCTTTTACTTGAGAGAAATTTTAAGTAAATTAATTTTTAGCTATTTTATTTAAAAGCTTCCTCTAGTTTTTGACAAATTGTAAGACATTAAAGGTAGCCTGTTTGAATATTAACCCTCATTTAATTACCAAAATATCATTACACTTTGTCAGTGATAATTGTTGTTGAGTAATATATTCTGTTAAATACAATGAGGTTGGGTTACACACAATCTTATTGATCTTTGGAAGTTGTGTGTATATATATATATATATATAATCATTATTTGTTATATTCATGAGGTTTAATTTATATTGTCAATAAGAAAAATAAATATTTTATTGTTTGGTACAGTATAATTTGCTTAAGATTTGTACTATAGAAAAAATATTTATAAACCCAGTGTATTTCAATTAGTTTAAATATTCTCACTCATCTTTGTTGTTATCACAATGTTTTGCATGTTGTGCTCTCTGGCCTTCCTTAATTTTCTGTTGATGTGGGTAATGCTTTGGGAATTTCAGATGGAACCCTTTATTTAATCTACAGAAATAGATTGTTCTCATTCCACTGTCCATCTCTAAGGATATCTCATCCTGTTCTTTTTAGTACTGCTCTGTTATTACGAGCCACATTTCCACTGAGTTATGTCCTACTCAAGGATTGAATTCACAATTACTATGTCACCAAAATTCACAAACCAATTCTTTAATCCACTAAGCTATTGTTCAAATGTAAATGATAATTCTTCATCCCAACACTTCAGACAGAACTCTCAGTGTAAATCCTTCTCTACATTTTACTCCAACGTCAACATTTATAAGAAACTAGTATCTGACAAAACATACCATAAATTTTTAAGTATTTATAAAAATTTTTTAGATAATTTGTATGAGTAATAGTTCATATATCCCCAACACACATAAACAATATTTCATCTAATTAATTTCAGAGATGAAATTTAAAAAGAAAATGTTCCACTTGAGTATCATATCACTGCTTTTATTCAAAGTTTTTTTTTTAATATGGATATTTGTGGCAAGTCAATTGTCACCATTTTGCAAACTGTAGTTACTCATTTAATGTCTTTTTGTTATAATTTGATAGCAGTAAATTTTTTTTTTAGGTTTTTATTAAGATATGCACATTTTTTTTACACCTAATACTATTGTATATTGAAAAGTTTAGTGCAAGCAAAATTTGGTAAGCACTGGGAAAGCAAATAATTTGGTATGACTTACTTTATTATACTATTTACTTTATTGTGATTGTCTGGAACTGAACTTGCAATATCTCTAAGCTAGTCTTGTAATCACTTTTAAATTTCAATATTTAAGCTTGCATTGTGTATAAAATGAATTATTTTAATTTGCATTTTATGGTTCTTTGCAGATTTTTATGATTTAATTATAAATGAAGAGAACTAAAATTATTTTCTACTTTAATTTTTGTGTATTTATGAGGGAATCTGGAAATTTAATTTAATTATGAATCATATTGATACTTTTCCATTGTATCCAGTAGGCCAGAACATATTCCTAACAGTGTATGACATGATAGTATCCCTAAAATTTTACTAAAAATGAAGGATACATCATGAAAAAATTCCTTAAAACAAAATTTTATCATCAAAATCTTTGTATTAAGAGGAAAGATCAAAAGATTTTTTATGTCAAAATTATTTCTTTATTCCTTTTAGAAGCTGATAAATTTTGGTTAAAAATCTTTTCTTTTTTGCACCAGATAATTGGTAGATTTTAATGAAAATTCCAAGATTTATTCAGAAATGAATTAAATTAATTTTGAAATATTTCTTTTTTAGAAAATCTTTGTATAAAAAATACAAGCTTTTTTTTTTTTTTTACATGTTCCCCCAACGCCACTTATTTAATTTTTAATAATTTTTTCATTTTTTAATGTTTATATTTGTTATAAGGACAAGTCATCTGAGAATTTAAATCATCAAATATTTTTTGTCAAACAGAACTCCCAGTTGCAGAAAATTTGCCCTAAATTGTAAAAAATGCAATAAAACTAATGCATTTTTTAATTAAAGCTTTTAATTGTTTTTATCAATAAAATATATTATGGAGCCTATTGTCTCAAAATGTTTTTTTAGATGAATAATGAATTTTTACAAGAATTGTGTTTTTTTTTAATTATATTCTAATTTATAAACTTTTAAATCTTTTCAAATTCTGTATTAGTTTGTAGCAGCCATGTGATATTGTTATTAAATTAAAACTGTTTATTAATCATAAATGGAAAAGCATACATCACTGTATTTTAAAAAGAATTTTGCATTTTGTGTGTGTGCATAAACATGTCAATTTTTGTAAGTATAGACATCTATACATGTTATTTATTGCTAATTTTTTAATATTTTCTCAACAAGCACTTAATAAGTAATACTACAAAGCTAAAGTACCTAAAGTTCAATAAAATATTAGATTGCTGAAAATATTAAAATTTTTAAAGATTACTGGGTAGTTAAAAAAATACTATATATAAAAAAGCATTTTCGTATTTTCATCAAGTAATTTCTTTCAGTTATGTCCTTCTTACTTAATTTTCCTATATCAATAAATCTCTCAACACATCAGAAAAACTGAGTAATTAAACTTTAAATCAGCAAATTCTCTTCAAATGATTGAAAAAAGTATATCTTATTTTTGAAAGATTTTTTACTAAATAATTTTGTGTTGAGAGACCTGTCAATATGGACAAATTTATAAATTTTACTGATAAGTAGGAATAAACATTCCAATCAATTTAAATTTGGTTCCAAATTCAGCAAAGTATTTTGCTTATTGGGAATATTAAATTTAATCTATCAGCTTGGAATTAAAATAAAAGCTTTAAAAAAAGATTTATTTTTCAAAATGCATTTTAAAGTTAGGCATCACATTTTTTGGAGGTATCTATGATAGTGTTTATAGATATATATTATTGACTGGGAAAATAAGTTTTAGTATTTCACTATTATATGCATATCAAGACTGATAGTTACAAATAGTAAATTTTCATATTTAAAATTTGTGTTTTGGAGATTGAAGATCTTATTTCATAAGACAAAACTAGTTTCAATTCTATACAGGTTGAAAACTCAAGTCTATACACACCTTTTAGGCTTGAAGACTAATCATCTAATTAAACAAAAGTAAAAGTTTTTGCTTTGAAAATGATAATTACTTTTGTAGTATATCTGTCTCTTTTCAGAATCAAGAGACTTACTTCAAAGTGAACGGACAAGTATTTAGCTAACAAAAATATTTCTACAAAACATTGTGATGTAGTCATCAAGAGATCCAGTGTGATGCCTTTTTCTCTAAATCATTTTTAGTCTTAAAACTGAGATACAAACTCTCTGGAAATCATTTGCTTGTTAGATTGTTACTATTTTTATAGTCAGGGTTTTTTTTTTCATCATATTTGTTAAGTAACTTTATTTAAAGTATCTCATTAGCAGTTTAAAACATGAAGCTTAGTTTTATCACATCATGATGGCTGTAAAGAGCACAAATATAAAAAAAAGTGAAAATTAACTCCTAGATTACATATTATAACTGTTCTCATTATAGACATTTTTGGTTAACCCAATAAATTTAAGCAAGAGAAAAGTTGCATTTGAATTATATACAAGGCTCAACTAGTCATGCAATTGCAAATATTTAGAAAACTTATAAAAAGTTTTCTTCTTCTTCTTATTATTATTTTATTTAAACAGTTGATCTGCAGATTTATTTTAATAAGTAGAAGATATATACATCTTATATAATTGATAAACATATTAAATGTCATTCTCAGCAGACTAATAACTAACTAATGTTTATTGGTGCAAGCATTCTGGGAATATGGGACTAATCTGTATTATTAACACCATCCACTGTGATTGGCAAATGTTAATGTTATCAGTGTTATGAAACGGCATAGCAAAAACTGCTGCAGCAAGGTAAACCAGTTTTATTTAATTAAGAAATTATCTTCCTTGTAACAGTTTTTATGGAAGTTTGCTTTTCCATTTGTCAAAGTGAAAAATTACTCATATTTCAGTACTTTATATTCAATTACACAATCACATAACAGTTAGAAAAGGTTCATTACACAAATAAGAGAAGAAAAACAAATACTGTTATGTATTTAGAGATTCTTGATAAAATACAAAGAAGAATCTGCAATGTTATTGTTCTTGACCTGGCATCTAAGCTTCAGTCATTTTCCCACCACTATAACATAACTTCTCTGTGTCTTTTCTATAAATATTTTCATGGTAATTGTTCTAATGACTTCTACTTTGGTACCTAGACTTTATGAATTTAAGTGCAGTTTCATCATTTTACAGTTGAAATGGCTAGTTGTAACTAAGTTCTATACTAACAGTTTCTTCTTCCACACTTGTGGAACTTTCTTCTGGCTTTCCAATTTTGACCTTCAAAAATTTAAATGCAATGTCACTTGTTATATTTTGTCTTAATTCCTGTTCTTTTATTATTCTCTCTCTTTAATAATGCTTTCTTTTTCTCATATTTGTTCACATGCAGTAATCCATTGCGTCTTAGTGGCATTTTTGCCTTGTTTGGGTTGAAATGATTAAAAAAGCAAACTTAAGAATATTTTGAGTAAAAATCACTTAATTTTTTAGTCATTAAAATATGATGTTTAAATCACCTACGGTTTAAAATTTCTGTACAGATTAGATGATTTCTTAAATTCCATCACTTGGTGAGTAATTGGATTAGCCTCAGTGACAAGCCAACATTTAGCTCTTCATTATTAAATATATCTTTAAAAATTTTACAACATAATGGCACTCTTTGTTTAGGAATTATTGGCATTCATACTAGGCAATAAACAACATATGACAGTGGTGAATTACTGGAGGACCTCTGTTGATCAGTCTTCATAGCACTGTCAAAAGAAACTAGGTGCAAATGAATGTAAACTCTGAACAATCAGCTTGATGAGTCACATAACAAAACTAATAATTAAAGCTTGTAGCAGAATTAGACCGGAAATGAAACAACAAATGGCTTTTTATTCAAAATACTGGAACAAGAAATGCAATTTTCATGATCACAATGCTATTAGAGCAAACATTAAAATGGAAGAAACACATATATGTGTGTGTGTGTGTGTGTGTGTGTGAGTAAGTAAGTAACTTTCATAGATTGCACAAAAACATTTAATAAAGTACAACTTGAAATTTTAAGAAAGTTTGAGTTACATAAAAAGATATTCACATAATCTGTAATCAAGCAGTTTGCAATCAGATAGAAAATAATTTGTGAATACCTAAAAATAGAAAGAAGAGTATGACAAGCCAGTGTTTTCTCACATGATTTATGCTGATTCTCAGAGGATTAGAAAATCCATTATAGCATATTATTGGCAGATGTAACCATAACAACATATGCTATACAAATAACATTGTTAATGGCAGATTCAGAAGGAAAACAAAGATTTTTAGACAAGAATAAAGGGCTAACAGAAGAGAGGCTATATGATTGTCTGCAAAAGGGACATTCAAAGTGTCAGTTATATATTGGGAAGGTTAAAATTCAAGTCAGTATGGAAATTTAACTATTGGAATAGTAGTATAGTAACATACATCAGAAAATGTGAGATGGAAATCCAAATGCATATAGGAATAATGAAGGATGCTTTTCAAAAACTGAGTAAAGTATTAAGTGTTAGGAAAATGTTCATGGAAACAAAGAGTGCTGGATTATTATGTAATGTCTAATCTCTTATATGGCAGTGAATACTGAACAATTTTGTCACAGATAAAGAAAAACCTTGAAGTGACAAATGGAGTTCTAACAAATGTTGAGAATTCTATGGAGAGAGAATGTGAGAAATTATGAAGTTTTATGAATAGAAAGTAGACAGAGACAGCAGAAATTTTGGGGATGGATAAAGAAGAAAGAAGGTTTGTAGAATTTAACACTTATAGGACACACTGAAGACATTCTGTTGTTGTGCAGAGGGAAATAGTGAGACATCTACTTGACATGTTTGAGCCAATGGATAGTGGGACAATTAGCACAAAGGGATTTTAAGGGATTGTTTAATACAAAAAAGGATGTGAAGCTGTGGAGAGTCATGATTATCAATGTCCTGAAGGGATAGGATACACATAGAAAAAGACTAGGCTAGATATACTGAATTTGCCTATGGCTAAAATATGTTGGTGGAGCAATATGTAATGTTTAAATAGGTTTTAGGATATTTAAAGGGAATTATTTTTAATAATGTGTGGTTGCTTCACTGAAAGAAAAATATTAATGCTGCAACAATTTTACATTTAATTAAGACAAATACACAAAGACTTTGCTTTCAGATATTGTATATGACTACTTCTATAAATGGAAAATAGTTACATTTTTAAGCATAATATATTTAGATTTGGAAATCTAAAAAAATATTTTTAGGTCTTTTTATATTTTGCCATATTTTATAAAACAAGTATTTTACATTTATATATAAAGTTTTATTTTTATGTGAAACCTTCAAATAACTTGAAGGATATTGACTCCATTTTTCTGTGAAATGTAATTGCTTGTGATTAAGATGCTATGGTTTTTATTTTTCTTGTGAATGATTAATAATGTGAAAGTATTCGCCTTATTTCATTTTTTTGAAACCAAGTTATGCTATTAGAGAAAGAGATTATTGCATTTTAAAGAAGTGAATTGGCTAAGCTTAACATATATATTTAGTTTCACTCAACTGATAGAAGTAAAGGAAAGAAGTCTTTTTATGTACACATTTTCTGTTGTTATTATGGAATTAAAAAGATGGTCTGATATTACTTGGGCAAATCACTTATTTTTTATTAACTTTTACTTAAACATACATTTTTTAGTCTGCAATAAAATGTCTGCCATTTTATATCTGAAGTAATTTAATGAAAACCAAATGTACATTTTAGGTTTATCGACATTCAGATATAAAATGGGTAGCAGTTGTATTTTATAAGCTAAATCTGTCATTATTTGATTATCACAGAAATTAACTTTTTATATTTATTATTAAAGTCTTTTCTCTAGCTTATTTCCCTATTTGCTTAGGTTAAACATATTGACCTTTTTGGGGTCAGTTTAATGCAAATATACAATTTAAACCTTGATTTCCAGCCCTTAAAATATAATAAAAACATATCCTTTGCAGTCTGTTGTGTTGAAAAATCTGTATTTTCATCATTTACCATTTTAGAGTTTATCTATATTATGTGTAAAGTTGTGAATAATTTAATCACCTTGGAATAGACAAACAAATTTTTACTTGACAATGTTTTGGCTATATCTGTAGAAATTTTTCTCTTTTTTAAATCATTTCACCTCAAGTAAGGGGATAATGCCACTTAGATACCAGTGGTTACTGAAAGTGAAAGAGAAAGAGAATGACAAAATTTTAGTGGTGAGAAAGGACAATAAAAAAAAAACCTGATTCAGGAAAACAGAAAATGGCAAATGATGTTGCATTTAAATCTTTGAAGGTTGTAGGTGGTAGGGAAGTGAGAAATTGCAGTTACATTTGAATTTATTTACCTCTAATGTGCAGTGTGTAAAATTGATTTCATTTTGATGGATAACCATTAAAATAAGTTATACTATTTTATTGGTTTATGAATAAATTACCATAAATTAATAATCATAGTTCTGTAAAAAGCAAAATTTCTAAAATACCATATTTTAAGTAATTATTACTTACTCACCTTTTTGGTAGCACATCAAATAATCTCATTAGTTGTCAATTCTTAAAGTATATGATATATATGTATATCCTGAATTTTGCTGAGTGCTTTACAGTTTTCTAATTTTCATAGTACATAAAGAATATTTCTTTAGCATCTGTTAAAAGCTTCTGATGCAATTTGAAAACCATTAAATATATGAAAAGGAAGTGATTATCAAGTCTTCCTCCCACCCTGGCATCTATGTGAAAATGAAAAGTGAAACATGTGATTTTACTGGAAGAAGTTTGATTTATTGAAATTGAGAATGCAGCTGATTCAGATTCTGAGAAAATGAGCCATCATCTGAAAGTGTGTCATGTGAAAAATCCTGTAGATATAGAAAAATAACAGCAAAAATCTAATTCTTTCAAAAATTTTGCTGAGGATAATGTGTTCTTAGAGTTACAGCTTTTCTTTTATTGGGTATTAAGGGGTTTAAATATCTTCCAAAATTATCAACACTTTTCTTTTCTAACAAACATTTAATAATGCAATTAATTATGTTAAAAAATAAATGTCATCAAATATTTGCCAAATATAAAGTATGTCCTTGACTATTCTCATCTATTCCTTGACCTTTCAGATAGTTTTACAAAACTCTTGTTCAACCAGTTTTGTATTTTATCAGTCTCAGCATAATAACTTTGCAATCTAACTTGCTATTTTAAGTCCTTAAAATATTTAAATGTGGAAAGAAATGAACCAATTTCATTAACATATCACAATAAATCTCCAGAGAAAGTTTCGGAGTAATTAGTTAGGAATTTCTAATTATTTTGTCCTATATAAGAAAATGTTATATCAGGTAAACCCCACCCCAAAGTTATTTGACTGTCTGCTGCATTTTTGCTTATTTTCAAATCTTGTTAACACAACAAATAATAAAAATTAACTATTAAATCATTTTACTTTTAAATGAAAAAGCTAAAGGATTAAAGTTAATATAATTTTATTTTCTGACATGAATTCAGTTATTTCAGAATTTAAAACAAGAATTGATTCATTGTTCTATCTATTTATAAAATGTTAATTTCTCTTAATTAGAAACAATTTATTTTATACTTAGTTTACCCATGCTATAAAAAAAATGATGATATATTTTATTAAGTCCTTACTGCTATTAGAATGTCTTCATATGTGAGTCTAAATATATTTTTTTCAATGGAGTATATATATTTCATAACTAATAATGTAAAAAAAAAACCAAAAAAAAAAACCCACAGCACTACCAACTGATGTATGAAGACATGAGACTTGAAAACTCAAAAAAAAAAATACATACGAGGACACAACTCGGCAACACAAAAATGTTTGAAGATGGCTTATGAATGGCAAAAGTGCTCAAAAGACATTGAACAATTTATGTTCAAATTTTCTGCAAAAAAACAGAAAAATGTCTTAAACTATAGAAAAATTAAATTAAAAAAATCTTAAAGAACTTTGGTTTGTTTTCAGCCAAACCTGCATATCCCCAACTTTTATTTAAACAGGTGGCATTAATAAACAATGTTTTTGTTGTTTTTAAAATTTCTAATTCCTGAAAAACTTCTTTCAGTTGTGTGGTAGACTGTAGTGATATTATAATGTCAGTATTAATGAAAATAGATTTATTGAATGCTATTGTCATTGAGTACTGACAGTCAAACTTCAAAAGAGAATGGAGAAAGATTGACTTGGGAAAGGTAATATTCGAAAAAATTAATTTCTTAACACTTTCTAATAGAAACATGCTTTCTTTTAATTATTCAACTTAGTATTTGTCCATGCCATTGTAAGCGTCTATAAATACAAACTGTTCTGATTATTTTGTATAATTGGTGAAAAATCTCTACAAATTTCTATTCCCAATACTGTCATTCATTTCTTAAAATATTCAGACTGATTCATTTAAAAAAGAAAAAGAAGCTTTTTCTTCAGTTGTTTACATTTACTAGAAAAAAAAAAAATGTTTAAAGGAAAAATGAATCTTAAGATGTAAACAAACCACTATAAATGTTCATAGAGCTGAATATAACTTTTTTTAAATAGTTCAATTCCCATTCTTTAAGAGAAGCTATTTCTTTTTATTTTTACAATAGTTTCTTCAATACTATATATATATATATATATATATATATATATATATATATATATATGAGAATGAGATTTGTTTGGACAGTTTTTATGCCTATGCAGAATTTTTTTTTAAATTATGAAAAATTTAATTCTATTTGAAATTATTTATTTTGTAATTATTTGATTTTCGATGTATCTAAGTTAAATCAATATTTGAATTTTATTACATAATGCAAAATTTTTAATGTGTAAAAGAAAAAAAATAGTGAACCATATTTTAAGAGATGATCATGAAGACAGTAGATAATACAAAGAGAAATAGAAACTTTGTTGGGTACTAAGTGAAAATAAGCAGCAATAGTTTTGTGGGTTTTGTAAATTAAAAACAAAAAATTAATTTTACAAGTAATTTTTGCATATTTCTTTTATAATTTTATTTTCCATGAAATCCAAAATGATAGAAAAATATTTTAAAAAGGCGTTTTGCCATATTATCCTCATGAACATTAACCTCCTAATATTACATTTGCTTCTATATGTATAACAATTTTTACTGTTTCTTTTATGTGCCATGTTCTTGAAGGACAGGAGCAATCTTCCTGTATTTTGTTGCTCTAAGTAACTTTTGATCATTTACCATTGCTCTTTGTGCCTGTTCTGCCATCAATTCAAATAACCCATTAAGTAGTTTATTCAGTTTTTGACCTTGCATCCCTTGCCTTCACTGGGTTTTGTGGGTGTTAAATTCTCCAAGCCTTCATTTCTCATTCTGGAAATTTCAACTGTCTCTATCTGATTGTCAGTATTAATTTTTTATGGTCCGTATTTTCCTTAAAACTTACTTATTGCTCACATGTTCTGGCCATAATATTCTTAACCTTTTTTTTTTTTCATTTTTGGTAGAACCACATTTTGGTCACATCGAGTTTCTTCTTTATCCGTGAAAAGATTGTCCAGCATTCGTTAGAAGATTTGATATTACATAACAGCTCAGTGCTTTTTTTTTTTTTTTTTTTTCGCTTTCTAATGATATTTTCCTATCTCTTAGTGCTTTACTTAGTTTCTGGAAGATCTCTTTCATAATTTGTGATTCAAATCAAACTTTAAATAAAAGGTAATGTAACAAATGATATGTAATTCAGGAAGTCTCAAGTAATTATAGATATTTTTTAATTTTCTTTTTATTTAATTATTTGAATCAAACAAAAAGTTTATTCTTTTATAGTTTGGGAATCAATTTGCTCTCTCACAGGCAAGATGTAGAAAGCCTCTCACTGCTCTATCACTGCTACCATGGACAGTGCTTGGACAAACTGTATTTCTGACTTTCACAGCTAAGACCTGCCATGCTCATTACATAGTAACAAACTACCCACATTCCCTCCATATTCCAATGGTGAGAAATAAGTTCCACTCAAATAGCTTCTTCCTGCAAACCGAGGATGGTTCCCTAATCAGCACAATCTTAACCAGTTCTTGTCTAGAGTCAACCATTATCTTCCCCTCTTATCCATATAAACTACCTCTCATTGTAACCCTATACCTTGAGTGGCCCTTAGGCCTTGTACAGAGTTAACCTTACTGTAAAAAAAAAAAGAAGAAGAAAAAAGCTCTTTTAGAAGAAACTTTTTGGTGATTGATATGAAATAATGCAGTCTTTCTCTGAAAGAGACTGTTTTTCTGGTGCTAGTACTAAGCTTATTCCCTTGTAGATACATTATGATTTAGGACTAAATATTCTTAATCTTACCATTGTATAAGTTTGTTTTATGCTGATATAGCATTCTTATAAAAGTAAAGCATATAGATCAAAGTAGTTTAAGAAATCATTTAAATGAATGAAGTTGAGAGAAAAAATATATTTTATCATTATTTTTAAATCAGTTATATAATAAAAAAAAGTAGTTTGAGGAAAATAATAGTAAAACTTTTTCGTTATTTCAGTAACTATAATTTTTTTAAGCTGAAAGTTATTACATATTAATGACAAACTACATCTTCTTGTTGAAGATATTATTATAGAGTAAATGTCAGTTGTACAAAATTTATACTGAAAATGAATGAAATGCAAAAAGTAAAAAATCTGAAGAAAAATTTTGGTTTACCTTGTATAATTTACAAAAACAAAAGCTGATGATAAATTGGTAAATGATATATCATAATGAGCAGTCATTTTTTTTCTAAAAGAAACTTCTAAATAACCATAACAACATAGAGATCAATGAGGGGACAGATTTCAAATTTCTTTGTTCTCACATTGATAACATAAACACAGATTTTAATATTCATTCCCATAATTCTGTTTAAATTTGACATTCTAGTTGAAAAGATGAAAAGTAAAAAAAAAAAAAGTGTTATGAAGGCCAAATAAAATGCAAGGAGTATGAATACAGGGTACAATAGGTAAATTGTTGCCAGTTTATATTTTTAATTTTGCACATGCACATTGTTTGTTTTTGATTTTGTTGACGGCACAGTATAGTAGGGTCAGTTGAGCACTGTCTGAGAAAAAGATCACCATGACATAATTCACTCTGCCAGAAATTTGGAAATGGCATGCTGTACCGCTTGGCATTCATGCCGAACACCCCATTATAGATATTTTAGAGTGTTTGGGTGTCAATTGGAAGACAGTGCAGGGGATTCAGAAAGAGTTGGATGAGTCTAATGGTGATTCTGAAGTACTGCCCTGGGTCAACAGTGTGGCTGCTGGAAGAGTTGGATGAGTCTAATGGTGATTACGAAGATATAGCAGCTTGGAAAACTCACTCTGATAAGAAAAGTTGGTGAGGGCCTCAGACTACATTGTTGGTGAGGGCCTCAGACTACATTGAGTGCCTTGATGAGTTAGTGCTTTCCTAGATCAAGAGGGTGGCTGCTGGAAGACCCTATGTCTGGCAGCAGGACTCTGTACCCTGCTAGACAAGCAAGAGAACCCAGTTATGGCTGTCAGACAATTTCTGCAACCACATCACTCCTTACATCTAGCCACCTAACTTCTCAGACTGCAACCCCCTTTATTATGTATGGTGCACAGTTGAGTGAGAAACTAACAAAACTTCTTGTAACACCAAAGATGAACTGGGGGCAAGGATTATGGCAACATTCACCAAATTAAACAAGGACACCATCCAGAAGAGTTGCAGGAGATTCCAAAGTTGTCTGGAGGTTGTGGTTGAAGCCAACAGCAATTTTTATTGAATAAATGTATTCTTTAGTATTCCAAGATATTTTTGTGTAATTTTGGTAAATATATCTGCTGAAATGAGATGTTATTTTCATTTTTGCATAATTTAGACAACATTTTATCCATCACACCCTATACAAAAGCCAAAATGGTGTTTGGAAAACTATAAACTATATGTGGCATATTGGTAATAGCCAAAGAATATTGAAGGTAAATGTATGCTATTATATTTAATAACTGTACAGGTATTAAAAGTGGTCAAAATAATTACTGTTGAAAAAAATGTTAATCAAAATTCATTATAAAATATTGCAATGAAACTAAATACAAAGTATTTAAAGTAGTGATTAAAAAGTTTTATTTGGGAAGATGTTAAACATTTATTACTTTGTATTATCATAAATTTGTAATTATTACATCAACTGTTTAACAATTAGTGAGTTGTGTATGTATACCAGCACTACTTTCCATTTTTTTTATTGTTACCAATTTATTGACTAGGCTGAATACTGCTCACATTTGATTGTGAGCTTCATTTTTTTTGTTTATCATACTAAATTTATTTATATTATTATATCTTGAAATAAAACGTAACCCAATTATTTTCATCTGAAATATAAAGGCAAATAGATTTGCATGTATTGTAACAATTTAACAAACCATATAGTTTTACAACATTTATATTATTGTGGATATAAAAAATTGAATAGAATCTAGCAAATGGTATTACTGATTTTTTTCTATGGTTTTCTATTTTATCTGAATAAAGAGTTATGAAAATTTAAGATAAATTTGTAAATGATAGATTAAGGGATGAAATTTATTATATTTCGTTATGGAGTGAAAATTTGTTTTTTTCCTTTGACAACTCTCTGAACAGCTTTCAGTTACTAAAAAATAAAGGAAAACAATTTTTATCTTACCTCTCTGAAATCTGCCCTTTTATTTTTAGTTGTTTTGCTCTTGATGAAAAGAAAATCTGGAAAATATCCAATGATATAATTTAAAATTATAAATTTGTTTTTAAGAGCAAACTTTTAAACAAAAATAACTCACAATCCATGTAGATTAGAACCTATTGTGAGTAATTTCTAAACATTTATATAGAGAGACCCTCTTAAATATTGTATTTGTTGAATTGTCTAATTCACAAAAAGAAAAATTAAACTTCAATAGTCATTCAATCAATATTGAAATAAAACTATTTAAAGAGAGCTTTGTAAATAACTTGATAGTATTGGTATAGTAGGTTTATGGTCATAAATAGTTTCTTTAACTTTTTAGTCAATAATTGATATACTGGAAGCTAATTGACAAATAATCTCAGCATATTATTGAAAACTAAAAATAGTTTAATTGCTAAATATCTTGCATTATTTCATTTCCAAGTGAGTAACTTGTATTGTCTGAGGTAGAAGACTTCATAAGTTAGGTTACCAGAAGCAATTCATCTTTTACAGGGCAAGGAATGAATATCCAAGGGGAGCAATCAACTTGTAGAGATAATTGATTTTTTTTTTTAATACTTCTCATTTTAATATGACTCAGTCACTTGGCCAAGTTTTAATAACATGGAATTTTATGTATATAGTGTAGTGACATTAAAGATAGTAGCAGTAACAGCTCTAAAATAAACATTAGCAGCAGCAGCTCTTGAATATAAAAAATATGTGAATTGTAAAGTAACATTCTCTTTACTGGGTTTCCCTCTTGAACTGCTGACATGAACTTTCCATGCTGATGCTACAAGGGCTGCAAATGCTTCACATAAAACACACCCACAGAGTAAGTTTCCACTATAGCATATTAATGAACATTTCATTGCATATACAATTTATGTCTAACAAAAACTAGTGTTTTTTAAACTTTTCTTTCGTTAATTTTGTTTTAATAAATGTTTACATTTTTGTATTGCAATCATTTGGTCTGTTATTTTGTGCATGTACTCTTTACACCACCACTATTTCATGTACTATAAAATGTTCCCGGAAGAAACTTTACGCATTTAATTATTGAAGTAGTTAATCACTACACTGGTACTTCACACTAGAAAGGTTTCAAAAGTTTTAAGTTAAACATATTTTTCTTTAAAATAAATAAAATTGTGCTAGATTCTGTAAGTATTACTTACACTAACTACAGATATATTTTCCTTTTTGTATTTCATTTTTGAAATCTTTTTCATACAGGATTTCCTAGTAATTTTCGGAGAAAAACAAAAAAATCTTAAATTAATAACATTTTATGATAAAATATTTTATAAACTTTCGACATTTCTTGGAAGTTAGATCTTTTCACATGCTCACAGACCATAAACCTTTAATTGGAGCAATCGAGGTGAAATCAGATAACTATTTTCCTCGGAAACTTAGGCACCTTGATTTCATCAGCCAATTTACAACCAATATTCGACTTATCAAAGGCTCTCCAAACATTCTGGCAGACACCCCCCCCAGGAATATTTCTACAATTAATATAAGTTCAGTCATTGATTTTGAAGCTATTGCAACTTCCCAAAAAGATGAAAATTTTAAATTTCTTCTAGAGGACAATAATTCTTCATTACGCAAATGAAACATTCTATTTGGTGCGACATTTCTACAGGAAATTTGTGGCCTTTTATTCCAAAATCTCTCAGTAGAAAATTATTTGACCCTCTGCACTCAATATCACACCTAGGTATAAAAGTGACCTGAAGTTAATTAATAAAAATTATATCTGGCTCGCAATCAACAAGGATACGAGGGATTGGGCACATCATTGTGTACCATGTCAAAATGCCAAAATAGTGAGACAAACTAAATCAGTTCCTACAATTTTTTCCATTCCTGATACTCAATTTGACCATGTCCATATTGACATTACGGAACTTTCCTTTCCTTTCATGAATATCACTATTTCCTCACCTGCATTGATAGATTCACCTGTTGGCCTGAAATAATTCCCCTTACTGATATCAGTGCAAAATCACTTGCACAGGGTTTTATAACTGGTTGGGTCAGCAGATTTGGATTTTCCCTCTACCATTACCACGGATAGAGGAACACAATTTGAATCTTCACTTTTTGCTTCTCTAACCAACCTGCTTGGTACAACTAGAATTTGTATAACTGCCTACCATTCTGAAGCAAACAGCATGATAGAATGTTTTCATCGATCTCTAAAGGAATCCCTGAAAACAGCACTGAACTATACTTCTTGGTTTCAGAATATTCTCTTAAGACTTTTAGGGCTAAGAACTGCTGTAGAATCTGATTCACAGAGTTCTGCAGCCAAACTTGTATATGGCACACCTTTGTCTACTAGGAGAGTTAATAATCAAACCAAATGAACCACTCTTGGATCCTGCTTCATTTGTAGATATGTTGAAATTGAGGATGTCTCAAGTAACATACTGATCTCCGAGATAATCCATGTAACATGTGTCAGAATCACTCAAAAACTGCAACTTTGTGCTAGTAAAAGACAATGTAACCAAACATCCCTTACAACCAGATTACAGAGGTCCTTACAAAGTAGTAAAATGTACAGAGAAACATTTCACAGTTGTAATTAATAATAGACAAGAGAATATTTCTATTAACTGACTAAAACCGGTACATTTAGAAAATATTTGTGATGATTCATTAGAAACCACCAAGCAGATACAACCTAGAACTTCAAAGAGTGGTTGTCAGATGGCCTAAGAAACTGTTCTTACCTAACACAATAAAATATTCTCTTTCTTGAGATTGTTGTACAGCTATCTAGCTTGAAAGGGGGTATTGTAGTGACATTAAAGTTTTATTTTATTTTACAATCAATAGCAGCTCTAAAATAAAACTTAGCATCAGCAGCGCTCAAATATAAAAACATGTGAACCCTAAAGTAATGTTCTCTTTCCGGGTTTTCCCTCTTTCAAACTGCTGACACGATCTTTCTATAGTGAAGCTACAAGTCTGCGAATACTTCACATAAAACACTCCAACAAAGTTCCCACCATAATATATAAATGAATATACTCTTTACACCATCACTATTTCATGTATTATAAAATGTTCCCTTAAGAAATATTACGCATTTAATTATTGAAGTAGTTAATCACTAAAATAGTAATTTACTTTACTTCTATTAAGTTAAGCTCTTTTGCTAGAGCTTGTAGGGCTGTAAGTCTCATCAAAAACAAAGTATTAGTAATTGCATTCAAACTGGTTATTTAAGATTAACTTAAGTTAAATGACTGTGAATGTGCTGCAAGAATTATCCATATTAAACACTGTGTCTGTATTTCTCAGTTATTGTGGCTGAAGAATTTTTGCATTGTCTCTGTAATGTTTATAATTAGTTTCTGGTTAATGAGATTTACTTTATGAATACATGTATATTTATATAATTTCTATTAATATGTTGCCACATCTGTTGATTAGATTATATTCTCTGCATGTTTTTAATTGCCACCTATGCATGAAACTGACAATAATTGGGATTATTCAGTTTTTATTTTTTTGTTTTTAATGTATTTTTTGTAATGAATGCATGTCCAGGTTTATTGGCTTTGATAACTTTCAGTGTTGCTTTACTGTTTACCAGTTTTATATTAGCAAAGAAATATCAATCAAAGTCTTTCTAAAATGTAGATATTTGTCATAATGTTAAGTACCTCAAAGCTAGACATTCCTGTTAATGATATTTTTGTATATTTGTCAGTTTCTACTTGTTAGTTAAATGATGATTTTAGTTTCCAAAAGAGTTAGAAAGCACCATGAAGAATTGTGGTAAGGACAAACAATAAACTGCAATCCTGGAAAAGCTACCTTATAAATGATCAGCTTGATCTTCTAATTATCACTCCAAGCAATCTTTTTTTTTTTTTTTTTTATAGAACAGTTTATTTCATAGTTGTATGACTTGATATAGAATAGATCTGAGAGTTAATAATAAATCTGTCTTGTTTTTAAATCTATGACAGTATCTTTATATTCATTTATGATATGTCTATATTGGCCTGAATGGTTATCATTTTATATTTTATGCCACATGACATACTGAGTTTTGTTAAAGATTGAACTTTTAGAAAATTTGCCAAATCAGCAATGATACTATTTTTGTTCATCTTCAATCACATTGGTAATATATTACATTACATACTTATTTTAACTACATCTATCTTAGTATAAATAATCTTCCGTCCAAGAAATAATCATGGTCAAAATTTAAAACAAAAATGGAGCAATAGTTCAAATTAAATACTGACGGGCAAAAATGTTAAAAGTATAAATACAAATTATGAGATAGACAGCAGTTTTGAAGGTGGGTTACATAGTTTTTTAACAAAATCTGTAAATAGCAAATCATTTCTTCACTATGATGAAATACTTGTATACATAATCTTTTTTGTAGTGTTGAAATTACATTGATAAATTTGAACTTAAAATAGTTATTCCATGTATTTTTATAAGACTAGCATTTATTAATATTAGTGTTTTTAAAAAGAAATTCATAAGATTGTTTTACAATGGGGATATTTTTTTGTCTTAATCAATGGTAAAGGAAATATAGAATATTAATTAGATATGTATTTGATTATATAATGAAAGTTATAATGGGAATTAATTCAAAACTTTTACAATTGATCTTGAGAGTTGAAAACTGACAAATCTGTTCCTTGTATAGTGTACTTTGACATTTTAATACAGTAAAAGATTGAACAAGAGTTTTACTTATCAGTAGATATTTCAGTATAGTAAATATTTCAAATATATTTTAAAGGTAAATGTTAATTTCAATTTTTATTATTTCTTTGATATTTTTTGTTTCTCTCTCAATATTTTTGCAACATAAATTAACATTTACCAATCAATAGAATAGTACAGCATCTATATGAATTAGGTATATTCAATATTTCACTAATAAAGAGCATACCCTGATGAAAAAAGGACCCAAACTTGATAAACAATTTTTTATCATCTTAATGTTTTTGTTATTATTAAGAGGAAAGACTGAAGTATTTTTTGATTATTTTTTTAAATTTTTTAATCCTTCCTAGCACGTTCGAAATTTTAGTTAAAAATTTTTTTTTTTTTTTTTTAGTCAGAAAAATTTACATAAAATCGATCATGTCAGCCATTTTTGACAACTTTGTAAATAAAAGTTAAATTCTCCATTTTAAAAATCTTGCAAAATTCAATTATACTTTTTTCAAAAGTTATTTTATGAAAATTAGAAAATTTAAAGTTTAGTTAATGTAATTGAAAACAAACATTGCTTAATTTTTTAGCAGGAAAATTTACTTGGAAATAAGAGAAGCATGTCTAACCATGGGGATTAGTTTTGGAGGTGTGAATTGATGTTTATGTCAATGTATTGACAACTAATGTCAGGGTGATTTATTTGACAGAAGGAGAAAAGTGACAGTATTTTCAAATTTTTCAGCTTATTTAACTATAAAGTAATTCTTAAAAACTACATACTTTCAAACGTCTAATATTTTACTGATTTTTTTTTTTTTGGTACTTTTTTTTTTTAACAAAGATATGTCTCAAGCTGGCACTGTTTCCAACCCTAAAATTGAATCTAAAAAAAAAAAAAAAATAATTGCAGTATGTCACAGAAAAAGAAAAAAAAATTGATTATATTTAAAAAATGCAAAAAATATTTAGTGAAATATGTAAAAAAAGAAAATAAAAATTTTGAAAATGTGACGATGATGGTTTGTCAGTCAGAGAATTTGACACAAAATCAACACAATTTATGAGGCTGATACAGATATCAGGAGAAACAACTCTTAAAACACATGACATTATTTCTGAATTGTGCCACCATAGTTTTGCTGGAAATGTTTTTAATACTTTTTTTGGCATATTAAAAAATTATTTTAAAAATACAAACGCTTCACAGATTGTAATAAGCTTTCAAATTTAAAATCTGTAAAAATAGTTCTTTTTAATAAGAGCATTTCCAGAGATACACATGTTCAAAATTAATTTTAAAATATTTAACATTATCACATTTTGTATTTAAAATTGAAAAAAGAGAAAACAATTCTTGTAAAAATTCATTTTTCATCAAAAAAATATTTTGGCTTCAGACAGTAATGTCCTTAACATATATTATTCATAAAAGCCATCAAAAGCTTTTCTAATTAAATAATGTTTTAATTTTATTTGGTTTTTTATTTTACAATTCAGAGCTAAATTTTGAATAAAAACGCTTCTCGATTTACAAAAAATATTAATGATATATATTCTTCCAAGTCTTCTCTATTTAATAAAAACAAAAAGAAAATCACAAAAGTACACATAGTTGAGTTTTCATAAAATTTAGTAAGGGGGGGTAACAGATGTAAAAAAAAGAAAAACATTTTTACCTTGATTTTTCTAAAAAAAAAAAAAAATTTCTAAAATAATTTCATTCATTTTTGAATAAGTTCTGAAAGTTTCATTAAAATCTGACAATTATTTGATTTTTGCAAGAATTTTCAAATTAATGTGTTTTTCAACTGAAAAAAGCGCTAAAAAAACTAATGCTAAATAACTGCTGACTTTAAAATAAAACAAAAAGAAAAATTTTTTAACCAAAATTTCTAACGTGCTAGAAAGGATTAAAAAAATTAAAGAAATAATTAAAACATACTTCGGTCTTTCCTCTTATTCAAACATTTTAGCAATAAAATTTTGTTTTTATTGAGTTTGGGATCTTTTTTCATCATGCTATGCTATTTTTTTGGCGAATTATTGAATATACCTAATATGAGTGGTTCATTTTTATTTAAGTATATACTAATTTATATTTCTTTAAAAATAGGAGCTAATAAAAACAGATCAATTTCTTGCAGGTGTCCCACTTCTAGAATCTACATTTTAATTTAACATTATTAGAAAACATGTGACTGTCAGACCTTTAAAAGCTTGATTCAGTTCTGAACTGATCCTGGGCTCACCTATGAAAGAATATTTGATAGTATTCTATTAATTTTTGTTTTTTATTAATCTAATCTTTATATTCAATACAAGCCTATAATAACTATGCATCTATAGAAGTAGATGAACCTTAGTAGTCACTATTCATTTTACTTGAGAACTGACTTTAAAAACATATATTGGTAAGGGCAAATGTAATTACATAAATATAAAAAAAAATATATATTTAAAATTTCAAAGAAAGCTACTTGATATAGATTGTTATAGATACCCTTTATAATTAATTTTCTAAGTATGGAATTAAGGGGCTAAAAAAAAAACAGCTGCAGCTGATAGCTTGTCTGATGTATCACTTTCATACATTTGTATTACTTATATTGTAACCTAAAAAGCAAGCAAGTGTTAAAACAGGCCAGAGCTCAGAACAGATATTTAACTTTAGAAAACTCACTGGAAAACACCTGCAGCATCAAGATGACTTTTTCATAGCTTCATTGACATTAAGAAAGCTTTTGACTGGGTGTGGCATGATGGTTTATTGCACATCTTCAGAAGATATTGTCCAAATGATACAGACTCTATAAACAAGACAAGGGCATAGTACGCTTTAACAACCAAATTTTAGAATATTTTCAAAAATTGTTGGTATCAGGTAGGGATATTTATATTTTCTCCTCTTTTCTCTTATTTTTGGAAAGAAGAGACACTTCAAAACCACTACATCTCTATTTCCATTGGCAGTAGACTAGTCTGAAACTTCTGATTTGCAGACAACATTGATCTAATAGAAGACAGCAACAGTAAGCTACAAGACCTGGCAGACAGATTAGTAGCCAGATCCAATGCATATGGAATGGAAGTCAACTTTTCTAAGTAATGGTGAACAAAGTGGATGCCATCACTGCCAACATTAACATGAATGGTGAACCCCTAAGAAAATGTATGTATTTAGGTGCCACTCTCTCATGAGATGGTACCTTTACAGCAGAAGTCTGAATACACATTGCCACAGCAGTTATGGCCAGACTGAAAAGTGTGTGGAAGAGCAATATTAGCTCCTAAGTCATTCTCAGTAAGTCACTAGTAGTAATATTCATCCTGCTGTATTGCTGTGAGACATGGACATTGAAGGTGGGAGAGGAGAGAAGGTTTAGTCATTTGAAACCAAGTGCTTGAGAAAACAACTCCATATCTGCTATAGGGAGCACATGATTAAGGGATATCTGAGGAGTTTGGTCAAGACACTTGTGGATATACAGGAACTACAATGGAAACTGACTTTATTTGGATGTGACAGCAGGTATGATGCTCTGATGCAAACTATTATGAATGGCAGTTAAAGGAGGATGGAGACATTAGTGACAACACAAAAAATAGCTTGATACCATCAAGGATTGGACATGGATTCCCCACCATACATCGGATCTTCTCTCAACAATAACTAACAAAATGACTTGGAGCTTGTCTGTTTCTTTCCTCACAGCTTCCAATGAGGTGTGGGATTGCCAATACCAGTTATTTCCTACATGATAACATTTTCTGTAATATTTGTTTATATAAAAAAAAATTAATAAATTTGGATTAGGTTGGTAGTTCTTTTAAAATTTTTATTTGATTTTTTTTTAAATGAAGTTATCCATTTTGGTAATATGAAACATAGTTGTAAATTAAAAGAGAAGCCTAAATAAAAATGTACAATATGTTCAGTTTTTCTAAGGTTTTGCACTAACATTGTGTATTTTCTATAAAATCTGAAGAGATAAATGTAAAGATTACTAATTGCTGCATAAAATAATGATACTTGTAAAATAATATTCTTTTGTTTAAATCATTATTATATATTCTTAGATAGAAATTTTACAAAATAAACATTTTATGTAAAAAAAATGATTAATTCATTTATTTTTTCACTTCCTCTTCCATTATGAACATTTCCACACTCTATAACTAAGGACAATTGTTAAATGTAAATAAGCATGTCACACTTGATGTCTGCTGATTAATATTAGAAATAAAATTAACTTGAAATTTTAAATGTAGTTGGTGTTTGGGGAACTACTGTGTAATTAAACATTGTTTATTTTCAAATAATTATAAATACTATAAATAGGAAGTAACTTTATAGCAAACTTAATAGCTACCCTTGATAGCCTTTAAGCAAGTATTTCTAAGGTTTAAACTCTTTATTTACATGTAGAATAGCCATATACTGCTTAACAAGAATTTATACAATTTTTTCTATTTCAAATAGCTGTTTAAGCTTACTTGAGGAAAACTGATAGTTATGACATTGTTCTCCAAGAGTGATATCTACAAAAGTGAGGCATTCAGCACCTAAGATATTTCAGGTATTTATATACCAGGGTACTCTATGTGCTTTTTAATTAACTTATTAAAACTTAGCTTAGTTTTATATATATATTATTCATAAAAATTAATATTGGTTTCTTTTTCAATGTTAGATTTACACCCCATCTTGTTAAAATATAATCATACCTAATCACTAACAAATTCATAGCTAGTGATGTTTCATATTGCAATTATAATCAACATATTTTAGGCACCAATTTTAGAACAAATCTTGCGAAATCTACAATAGCTGAAGACTGCCTTCAACGCTTTCATCAGTGATCAGTGTCTGTATAATAAAAAGTTCTGTTACCTGTATTTTCTATGATGAATTAGTAGGTTATCATGAGCAAAATACTATTACTATTTTTACAGTATGACTATAACAGGTTTTACAAGTATTAAGTGGGTTACTTAGAAAATAAAGCTGCATATAAACTTAAAATCTTTTTACTTCATTAACTTTTGGCATTAGAGATAGAATATAAATTCTTATACACTCAACCATATTGCTAGATTGCTATCAGTGACTGATATTGTGTAATCTGTATATTTTTATATATATATACATTTATGTACTTTTGACATTCTGGCAGTAACCATCATTTCAGACTTATGTGAATAGACATTTTCTTATGTATCTTACAGCAGGCATTGTCTTTAATTAGGTGATTTCTATGCCAAACTGAGAGCCTTGTGTTTTTAAAGTTAAATTATCTGTTTTGGCACAGAACTTTAAACTATTGATGTACTTATGTATTGCTTGAGTTATGTTGATTTTGTTTTTCTACATGATATTTATATAAACAACTTTTGAGTCTTTTCATCTCATTACAATTTTCTCACTTTGGATGCTTTCACACACATTATATATGTGTGTGTGTGTGTATATATATATATATATATATAAAAAGCTTATTTTTATCCATTAGAGTAAGGATCTACAGATTCATAACTTCATTTTTTTTCTTCTTATCCTTTTGATAATTTTTGTGCTGAAAGATGACATCAGCTCACTGCCAACCACTTGACTGTGTGTGTATATATATATATATATATATATATATATATATATATATATATATATATATATAGTAGACTATTTCATTTATAAAGAAATGGTTAGTTTATTGATTCCAACAATAGGGAAAACACATAGGACAATTATTCGAATGAGGTGAATCATAGAACATCTTCCAAAGAAAAAATTTGATTTATGTAATAATTTTCTAGCAGATACAATCCCTAAAGTAATGGCCCTCTACATCAAGAGAGTATCAGAAAATAATCAGCTATTTTGATAATCTTTCAAAATCACACTGCTCCACACAGGTCAGGCCTTCATCTGAAGAAGAATTTAATGTACAATAAGGGTAAAAAAAGAAAGGATATATGACTCTTACAAAAGCAGAAATTAAACTATTAAAAAATGAAATAAAAGTTTCTGTTCAAAAATCTTTGATTGTTACTGCATACAACATACACCTTTAAAAGACCAGTAAGTATACCAGCTGAAATGTAATTTAATGAATAAAGATGAGGATACTAATCTGAAAAACTCAATGAAATAACATTTTTAGAAAAGAATGCTATCAAATAACCTATGCTGTAAGAAAATAAAGTTAACTAAGATATTGAAACACTTATTTTTATTATTTTAACTGTACTATCAAAAAATTATGGTAATATTTAAGTAATTTTGCAATTGAATTGTCACGTGTAAAAAGGAATTTTGCTTTTTTAATTGTTAAAAGTAAAATATTCAAAGTAAACTAAAATGAAAGTGTAGTGATATGTAGATTAACTAATTAACATATCGAGAATATCCAGGCTATATAACTATGCCGATTAGGAGGAGGGACTATACATGAGCATTGAGCACAAAGGACTTAGAACTTCAAAACAATGGCATTGAAGATGGAAAACACTTTATCATTAGAGAATTCTGATTTCATGGATGCATGAATAAGAGCATTCATAGCTAAACAAGGACTAAGAAATTAAGAGACAGCAAGGAGATGGGAGGAGAAAATGAAATAACCAGTCTTTTTTTGGGCCACAGCTGGGTTCAAAGCCATTATGAAAATTTCAACTATGGCTCACCCAATGCAGATGGAAAATTAGACTTTTGATGAAATAAGTTGGATAATACAGAAAAATATGAGACCAAAAAAGAGGTTAGTCATTGCAGAGAGAGCAAAATTTGTGGATACAAGACAAGAAGCTGACAAACCTGCTTACATAATTTTTACTTTGTTTAAAGAAATGCCTCTATTGTGAGTTTGAAAAACTTGGAAAAGAAAGCCAAATGACTGAAGAATTAATTCACATGAGGTTAATTGACAGACTGTATAATGTGACACATCGCTATAAAATGTTAGAACAATTACAGCTAGGAAACTTGTCATTGTCTACCTGCATTGAATTTATGCAACAGCAGGAACTAATACAAAAATCTAATAAGTCAGAGAATTGACACTTACATATTGAAGAAAGAGAAGTGTCTTGCATTTGGAAAAGAGTGTAAAAATTGTCTAAAAATTAACTATTTTCAAGTGATGTAAAGATTTAAAAAGAAAAATGTGGAAAAATTGAAAAAAAACAAGATGAAACAAATATGGGAATTTTTTCATTGAAAACCAATTTGATGGGTCAGTTATAAAGACATTGGGATATTCTGAAAGTTCTGTAGAATTGAAAAACAAATTCAAAATAATAGCCATCACTGTTGCAGATTGCAAAAAAGAATCACTGACTTACTGGAAATGATATACTTAACATGAATTACACAAAATTAATTAATGCGGTAAAAATGGAAGAAACAGGCATGTTGAAATACTACAAAGTGAGTCTAAAGTTAAAATATTACCCCCTTCTACTATGAGGCATGGAAACTACCAGTACATTCGTTACCATTAGTAGTAGCAAAACTGTGAAAGTTGGTCGAACAAGACCTACTGGGACATGTTCATCATGGTTGAAGCAAATGGGAATCCCCAATTATAGTTCTGAGAAAATCAGATGGAGACTTAAATGTATATGTGGTGATTATAAAGTAGGAGTGAATCAAAGTATACTCAAATTCATATCCCATGCCAAATGTAGAAATGACCTTACATTCCTTACGAGGAATAAAGATTTTTACTAAAACAGATTTACAAACTGCATATCACCAAATACCCATAGATGAAAATTTTAAAGAAATAACAACAATAAATTTGCCGATAGGTTTATTGCACTGGAAAAGAATACCTTATGGCATAAAAATGGCAAGTGTGATTTTTCAAAAGGCTACTGAACAGGTCATAGGGAATGACATAATAAATTTGGTTTGTAATGAAGATATAATATGCATAGGTGCTATCAATGAAGGAGAATTAAAAAGGAAAACGAGCCTTGTTTTAGATATGTTGAGGAGTGCAGGAACGAAAATAAACAATAAAATATAAACATGTATAATAGTAACAAAGTATCATTTTTGAGATATTTCATTTCAAAAGAAAGTGTGTTACCAGATCAAGTATTAATAAAAAAAATACTAAAAGTAGTGGTACCCACAAATAAAAAAGAACTGGAATCTTTTTCGGGATTAGTAAATTTTTATTGGTGATATGTACCACGTTATACAGATTTAACTGAACCATTTGCTAAGCCGAGAAGTAGAATGCTGATTTTGTGTGAACTAAAGAAAGACAAATTGCTTTTGATAAGCTAAAGTTAATCCTTTCAAACAAACTGGTAGTAAAAATATTTGACCCCCAGAAAGGAAATTACAGTAACTACAGATGCCAGTGAGCATTCAATATCTGGTATATTATCCCAAGAAGGACATCCAATAATGTATCTATCAAGAAGATTGACAAAAGCTGAATTTAATTATTCAAACATCAAGAAAGAAGATCTTGTGATTATTAAGATGACAACTAGGGCCTGTCAATTCTTAGTTGGGAAAAAAAATTCTATTATGGTCTGATCATAGACCATTAGAATTTATATTCAATCCAAGAAAAGAACTACCCAAAGTCATGACATTGAGGATATTAAGGCGGCCGGTAATATTGATGGCTTTTGACTTTGATATAGAATATGTCAAAGGAAATATGATACATTGTGGATGCATTATCAAGGTTGCAATTTCACAAGGTGTCAAAAGATAATGCAGAAAAGATTTCTGAGGACACCTTTTTACATTGGGTAAAGACTTTGTCTTTGAATAGAATAGCTGCAGAAACTACATAAGACCCAGTAGTAAGCAAAATAAAATCTAGAATAAGAAATAACAAATGGAGTAATTGCTCTAGGGTAGAAAGACATTTCAAAGAAAGAAGACAAATTGACAATCAAGAATAGCATAGTTTGTAATAGTGATTCCTCCAGAAACAAAGAAATCTCAATCTATAAAAGGCAGAAAGTGTGTGTGTGTGTGTGTGTGTAACGAATGCACGGCTGCAATTTTCAACGGATTTGCACCAAAATTTACATGCACATGCTCCAAGTTAGTGGAAAGGCCAAGACTGACTTTGCATTTCCCAACTCCCATTGATAGTGGAAATAATCGATTTTTTCATGCCTCTACAGCAGTTTTCATGTAGTTTGCGGCCATTTTCTATTGGCCAGAGTGAGAGCCTATAGCTGGCTGCCATGAATAGGCAGGAAGATTCTATTGGCCAGCGTGAGAGCCAACAGCTGACTGACACAAATGTTAACTAGCATGCTAGCATGCAAAAAAAAAATCGATAGCTGCATTTGTCACAAGTGGGAAAAATTTAAATCTGCATGGCACTTTACTCCAATTGGCTCATTCGCTTGCTTAAACTCAACGTTGATTCTGATTCCACAGAACTGGGTTGGGTGTGAAAAAGTATTTGTTGTTAACATTCTTTTTTCATTTGGTTTTTCCAGTTACAAGTCCTTTTTAAAGCTGATCATTTTGTGTTCATTTTGTTTAGTTCTTTTTTCATAACAGATTTAATGTTTAGCATAGAGCTTAGAAAAAATTTGCAGTGTGAGATAGGCAAGAAGTAAAGCATGTAGCAACATCAGCAAGGAAGGGCAAAAATATTTTAAGTCAAGTAGAGGCATGAAAAAATGAATAGTTCAAAGAAGCACAAGAAAAACAAGGGACACAAAACTCCTTCATTACAGGGAGATGTAGTGAAATGTAGATTAACTAATTAAGATATTCGGAATGCCCAGGCTATATAACTACTATGATTAGGAAGAGGATGGACTACACATGAGCATTGAGTAGTAACACAAAGGATATAGGACTTCACAACTAAAAGAAATAAAAAAAGCAATATATTAGCAACCTGATTTTTTTGACTTACTGATGAAGTATACTCTTGTTATGATAGCACAGGACAAAAATTGCCATTCAGTAATAACTTCTATCAATAATGGAATATCTCGCTATTAAGAAAGGGAGATTAGACTGCATGACAAATAAATATATAGTTATAATGTGTTTTTTATGATAGTTTTTTTTTTAATAGTCCACATAAAATGTTGTGCATGTAAAATACTGTCTTGGAAATTGAATGTTGTATAATGTATTTAAAATAATGCTTGTATTTGATTTTTAGTGGTCCACATGGTTATTTGATACAAGTTGATTCAGGTACTTTGATGGTATAATTCAAAAATTGATCTTTATGCAAAAAGGAAAATAACACTGACATCTCATTTTAACAAATATATTTACTAAAATTACACAAAAATATCTTGAAATACTAAAGAATACATTTATTCAATAAAATCACTGTTGGCTTCAACCACAACCTCCAACTTCAGAATCTCCTGCAACGCTTGACTCTTCCGGTGTACCCACACCCGATTTCCCTCTTAGAACTGAGGCCCTGTTGAGCGGGTTACACATATCCCCATCATTGGTATTGGGCATTATCTCTAATTTAGACCCCCACAAGGCTAGTGGTGGAGATGGGATACCAGACAGTGTCTTGAAGAAATGCGCGCCTGAACTGGCGCCCGCCCTCTCTAAATTATATAACTACTGCCTCAAGTAGTCTTGTTTTCCTGACTGCTGGAAGTCCTCATCCATTGTTCCTGTCTTTAAGAAGTCTCCTACCCCTCTTTGGCAAAGTCTTCGAAGCCCTAATCAACGCCAAAGTGGTTAACCACCTTACATCCTATGATCTGCTCTCAGACAAGCAATATGGTTTCCGCTTTGCCCGCTCTACAGTTGATGTGCTTACGGCCATCACTGAATTTGTCTACCAAGCTCTTCATAATAATGGAGAAGCTCATGCCGTAGCTCTAGACATCTCCAAAGCATTTGATAGGATTTGACATGCCAGCCTTCTTTGCACGCTCCAGGGTTATGGTATTACAGGTCGATTGTTTGACCTAATACAACCATTCCTGTCAAACTGTGAATTGAAGGTTGTTCTCAATGGATTCTCCTCCAGCTCCTATCCCACAAATGCAGGTGTTCCTCAAGGCTCCATCCTAGGCCCTACACTGTTCCTTATCTTCATAAATGATCTTCCTGATGCCATAGATTCCCAAGTTGGCATCTACGCAGACGACACTACAATTTACTCCTGCCTCAAAAACAAGTCTAGTGTCGCTGACAAAATTAACCTAGTCGTTTGTCTTGAAAAGGACCTCCAATCGGTTGTGAACTGGGGCAGGAATTGGCTGGTTAACTTTAATGCCTCAAAAACAAAACTGCTCTCTATTAATCACCACAGAGATCCTTCCCTGCATCCCATTAGAATGTCTGACGCTCAACTTCTCAAGAACACCTCTCAGCGGCTGCTCAGTCTCATGCTGACTGCTGACCTGAGATGGAACAAATACATTGAGTCAATTGCTTCATCCACCACAAGGAAAGTTGGCTTCCTGTGCCGGGCCAGGATATTTTTCTCCCCGGAATCGATCCTTCAAATATACAAATCAACCATTCGCCGTTGCATGGATTATTGCTGCCATATATGGTCTGGAGCCCCTTCTGTTTGCCTCAGGGTTCTTGATAAGATCTAGAGATGGATATGCAATGTAATTGGCCCTGATCTGGCATCTTGTCTGCAGTCGCTCTCTCACAGACGCACCGTCGCCTCTGTCTTTTTTACAAATACTTTCACGGTAATTGCTCCGATGAGCATCTTTAGCTGGTTCCCAGACTCCATGAATTCAAGCGTCTTATGAGGCTGGCATCCCACTCTCACCCTTTCACTGTTGAAACTGCTAAATGTGGCCATCTCTTCTACTACAATAGCTTCATATCTTGCACCTATTTGCCTGTGGAATTCCCTTCCTTATTCCAGTTTCCCTGACAACTATAATCTTCAACTATTCAAATGTAATGTCAATCGACATCTCCAGTTGCCTTGATCTATCCACTATCCTTCTCCACATCATTTCTGCTCTCGCTCCAAATCTTCTGTTACCCCTTGCATGCTAGTGGCTTCCCACCTTGCTTGGGGTGAAATGCTAAAAAAAACACACACACACACTCTTCTGGATGTTGTCCTTGTTTAAGTTGATGAATACTGCCATAATTCTTCAACTTTGGTACTACAAGGAGTTTTGTTGATCTCTTGCTCAGTAGTGCCCCACACATAATGATCAAGGGGGTTGCAGTCTGGGGAGTTAGGTGGCTAGATGTAAGGGGTGATGTGTTTGCAGAAATTGTCTGAAAGCCATCACTGGGTTCTTCTGCTTGTCTGGCATGGTGCAGAGTCACATTGCCAGACATAGTCTTCCAGCAGCCACCCTCTTGATCCAGGGCAGCACTACCTCCTCAAGGCATGATGTAGGCCTCCATGTTGAGTCTGAGGCCCTCACCAACAAATTGGGGATTTTTTTTTTTATCAGAATGATCAGAGTGAGTTTTCCAAGCTGCCGTACCTTCATAATCACCATTAGACTCATTCAACTCTTTCTGAATCCTTTGCACTGTCCTCAGATTGACACCCAAACATTCTGAAATGTTTGTAGTGGAGCCTCTGGCATGAATGTCAAGTAGTACAGTATGCCGTTTCCAAATTTCTGGCAGAATGAATTGTGTCATGGTGCCCAACTGACCCTACTACACTGTACAGTTGACAAAATCAGAAACAACACACATGTGTGAAATTAAAAATATAAAGTGGCGGTAATTTACCCATCACACCCTGTAATTTGTTCAGTAAATTTACTAATTTCTAAATGATGGTGATATCACTCTGAAACTGAAACAAAAACTTGAAAATCTATTCAACTTAGAATAGAACTTTGCTGATTTGATTACCATCTGCTCATATACATGCAAAACATCTATCATAAAACTATTTCAGTAAAGTTATTTTTATTTTGTGTGTATGGTCAATGTCTATTAACTACCATTAATGATATCATTTAATTCCATTTGTTTAAAGAATTGTTGTTCATTACAAATGCTATGCAGGTTAAGTGACTCAGTTAAGGTTTAATTCATTGGAATGCAGTATTATCAGCTTTCTAATTAGTTGTGAAAAACAAAGTTGATTACTATCTTGGGTAAGAATATGTGTATGATTATGGTAATGGTTTCTACTTTTTCTTCATTAATAGTAATGAAAACAAAAATGATTTAAGAACTTGACTTTTTAATCTTGAATTTATTTTCAATAAGAACAGTTAAAAATTTTCCTTTCCGTACTTGTACTTTTTTTTATTGTTACAAAATATAAATTTATATTATACTGTAACCCTTTTTCATGAGAGAAATTATCTCTTTATATGTCTTCAATAAAAATATTTTATGATCATGCCTAAGACTTTTCATGTCAGAAAGTATCTATATAATGTCTATGTACTAATTTCATTCATCCCAGAGACTGATATAATAGTAGCGGACAAAATCTATGTGTAACACTGTTGGAAATTGAAACCAGAACATATTACCTCTTACAAAATTTCCTAAATGCTTTTATTATATGAAAAAATGCACTTAATAAACAGGTTGCATGACTTATTTTTTAAATTTTTTAGTTATCATTTTACTTAATTTTTTAATTTTGTTTCTTTTAGTGAAATTAAAATTATTTAAGAATTAATAATGAAAATACATTTGGTAATTTTGTACTTTGATTTTTGCAACTGATTTTGTCAGTGCTAAATTTTGTCTGAAATGTGCTGGAAACAATAGTTTAAATTGAGATCCTTGAAAAGAAAAAAAAATAAAGTAACTCTGTGATCACATGAAATCCAAATAGTTGTAATCTAAGTTAGACTTAGTAGAAATAAAATATCAAATCATCTGCTTCTGTTGCTTTTGCCTTTTAATTATCATCTGAGATAAATATTGGGTTTATTCTGTATTTGATGATATTAGGAATATTTAACTTCATTAATAAATGGCTTTTTACTGTACTGTGACAGCTGTCCTACCAACATGCATTTTTGTCAAAATTGACATTTTTGTTTATTGATTCTAATATTGAAGATGGAATAAAGAAGGCAACACTTTTGGCATATGCTTTTTAATTTTAAGAAAAGGTAAAAATGTGACTCGTGCAAAAAAAAAGATTTGTACAATTTATCGAGAAGATACTATGAAGAATTGGATGTATCAAAAGTGGTTTGTAGAGTTTGATTCTGAAGATTTCTTGTTGAATGATCAGAGACCAAGTCGAATTTGAGAGCAATCAAATGAAGACATTACTTGAAAACCATCTTATATAACATAACATAGGAGATAGCCAATATAGGCAAAATATTGGAATAAAATATTGAAAATTATTTGCTTTAGCTTGAATATATTAGTTGTTTTGATGTGTGACTGCCATGGGTGTTTAAATATGGTCTTGTATTTTTTTTTTTTTTTTAACAGTCTGCTTTTGAAATGATAATTGACATGGATTACATGTGAAAAATTCCCTGGCTTAGTTATTTTCTTAAACTATCATTCACCTGAAACTATATTTAAGGAAATCTTTTTCTCATGAAAAATATTTTTGGGAGGGAATTCTCAACCCAGAAAATCTAGGCTAAGAGGCTGTGTGTTTTTAAGGTGTGTTTGTGAACAAAGAGAGCCATGTAAAAATGAAATGAATGATTTGATTTTGCCGTGTCATCATCTTGTCAAATTGGAGTAGTGAAATCCATAAAAGAAGCATCCATTTTGAATTACAAAGTACTTGATTTGTTTCAGAGAAAGACAAGAGTTGGTATTTTGAGCTTGTAGGTGAGAAATGTTACTGTTGATTCTCCAATCATGTGAACAGGCTAGAGCAAATACAGACACAAACTGGTTTCTTTCCTTTTTTTCCAAGGTACAAATGGTAGGACTTCTAGGAATGTACTGCATAGACCAAGCTGATTAAATACGGAGAAGGAAGAAATATTTAAATTCATAGTTTGTAGAACAGACTAATCAAGATAGCATTTTCTGTCTTTTTCAAAATTTACTTTAAGCATTGACATTTCAACTTCTTAGCAAAAGGCATCTTCAGGGTCAAGGAAACACATCAGCTGAGGAAGTCTACCAACTAGAAATAATGTCTCCTGGAGTATTCCAGGTAGATCTTCAATGTCCATCAGGCCATCACTGAAGCTGAGATGATCAGGGGAGTGCCTAAGTGGGATAGTGTTCCATGTGTTGTAAAGAAATATTTAAAAATTCATCTTAGTTCACCAAGATTTATTTTATATAATCAGGTTATTCTTAAATTATTTTTTATGTTTGTGATACTGAGATCTCCGGAGGTTGATCAAGCAAAAAGAGAAAGAAAGAAGGAAGGAAGGAATAGGAGAGGGTCTACTAACTGGATGATAATTGTTGAAATTGCAAGAAAATGGATTGAAAAGTTGACAAGAAAATTAAAAATGAAATGTGTTGAAAAATCATGTTTTGAAATAATTCCAGGGAGAATCAAACCCAGATTTAACTAGACAAAATTCAGTAAAACTGAATAAACCCAAGCCTGCTTGTTCTTCCCACACCTCCCAGCTATAGGAAAGAGACCATTAAAGTATCCACAAAGATGCCAGATAAAATAAATACATGTTGTCAATAGAGAAATCCAAGTGGTCAGCAAAATAGCATTCAAGATACCCCTGAATCAGATAAAATAAAAACATGTTTCAAATCAACCACCCAGAAGAAAAGAACCCTATGTGTTTGTCATTATAATTTTAGGTCGTCCAGAGAAAATTTTATATCCAAACATTAATTCAGATTCCCTTGGATACAAGTGGTAAGAAAAAAATTACTATTTTGAAGTGGCCATGAACAAAAAAAAAAGAATGCATAGACAGAAAAAAAGGCAAACTTTTGTTTTAAAGAGAGTGGAAATAATTTCTTTTTTCCTTTTCCAATTCTTGAGTGGTCTGGTCTATTGAGAAATTATAGCATGGGACAAGCTGATAGATAAGGACTAGTGACTGAAATTCCTTTTGTCTTTGTTGCACTATCTGGAAGTTGGATTTATCACTCCAACCCCTGGAAGCTGAGCTGTAGTTGACTGTTGAGAAAGTGGGAGAAGGAAAAGAAGAGAAGAGAGAAAGAGATTAGCACCATCTATATAGAGTGATGGTAGGAGGCAAAGTGTAAAGATAGGAGTTAAGAGGGTGGCTTAATTCCTTTTACTACTCTCAAAAGCGGGGTTAGACAACCCCAGATTTCAAAAACAACTTGAGTAAATGTATTTTCATATATAGAAATTTAGAAAAGTTTGATACTTAGGGTAGAAGACAACCAAACCCAGACCCTAGTCAACCCCACCCCTGCCAGAAGCAGGACTCTATATAAGCTAAAGATTTTGAACTTGGAGAAACAGTGACGATAACAGAAGAACAGGAGACACAAGAGAGACACACTGGAATTTGCAGGAATCTGCATTGTTTGCCAGGACTTCCTGACCAAAGACTTTGTGCCAGACATGAAGACAAGAACTTAGAAATTTAAGTTACTACTAAAACAACATTGAGGACTCCGAAGCAGATCTCAGTGTCATTTGATTATAACAACAAGTGAGAATGGTTAATACCGCTGTATACAACCCTTTATTCCAAAGGATTCTTGTTTTTTTTTTTGTGTAACTTCCAAAGGGTCAAATTGTCTTCAGTCCAAGTTTGCTTCATCAACGATCTTCTCACTCTCTGAGAACAAAAACACGTGGTAGAGGAGTGACTGGTCATGAACAGACAAATGCCAGCTAAGCTGAGTGGAGCCGTACTACCAACACAATACCAGTGACAAAACAAGTCATGTGCTAACAAGTGAAGAGTTAGCTAAATGGTAACCACAGCAGTCTGAAGGAACATTAGAACTGACAACTGGGTGACATAATTGGTTACAACTGTCTAGGGCTGATGACAAGGGTACATATTTGGTTACCATTGATAATGGTCGACACAGGGAGTAGTGCATATGTTTAAAAATATTTGTTCTGTCTTTTCAAGTTTGTCTCATTAAATATATGTATTTACTGTAATTTATGACAGGCAAATGTAAAAGACTCGTTTTTACAGACAACAGTTTTAATATAAAACCTCTTAATATAAAACTTAGTACAAAACTGATTTTGAGCCATTACTGCAAGTAAGAGACATATAATACTTGCATTGTAATATATTCATTATCTGGAGAATTTATTTTTAATTGTGCCACTTTAGTAGGGACAAAGATAAGCATAAAGAAGTTGGTGTATTATATTTATGAAAATACAAAAAAAAATTGTTAAATTCAAATCCTAAGTTTATTAATTATAGAAATATAAAGACCATTTTCCCTTCAAGATTGTCTTGTGTTAAAAAGATAACACATTTGTAACAAATTTGAATGTATTATCTTTTTATCAGATAATTGTTAATGCAAAATAGTTTATTAACTTGTTTAATGTCCATTATTATTAACATTTGATTGTGTGTGGATATTCAGATTTTTATACTATGAAAAAATTGAGAAATACATAATTCATCTTAGAACATTGAAAGCATAACTTACTGTATTTCCTACCATATGAAATGTACCAGTGCTATCACACTCACCTATAATTTCACAAGGAAATATTTATTAAAACCAAAAGGTGTGCAAGTATATCCTTTTATTTTTTTTACTACAGTATTTTGATTTGTGATAATTTAATTATTTATAATATTTCATTGTAGGCTCATTCTAGAAAATACAGTATTTGGTACAGACTGTAATTTGTATTTATAAAGATAAATTGAAAGTAACTTCTCTTTGTTGAGAGTTTAATAATGAGATGTATTCTTTTTGTATCAGTGTGTTTTAAAACTTTATCAAATTATTCAGACTTTAAATTTATAAACATAAATGAGTCTTAATCTTGTTTTATAATGTATACAGTTTCTATTAACTTTTTTGAATTTTGTAAAAAAATGTATCTTCATTTAAATTTTTTCTATTTTGTTAAAACTTTCCACACAAATGTGTTTGCTTGATTTGCATATTTGAATGTTCAATTTATTGAAAGCTTATAAAAATATTTCTTAGTATTAAGCGGCCTTTGTTAAATATTGTGCAACTTATCATTTAAAGTTAAGTGGAAGATTTTTTACCGAGTTTCTGCTTGTAATTTTCTGTTTTCATGGAGAAGAAAAATGTAAATTAGAGGTAATCAGAAACTATGAGAAATTAAGTAAAGGATAAAAAATATGGCTTTTCTATACACTGTTTGAATTACAACCATAGTGTCAATACATTTTTCAATAAATTTCTGTCTCTGATGTACCTTTTAACTTACTGTTTTTTTATTAGTAATATATTTCCTTGATATTGTTTTATGCATGAAGTCTTTATATATCTGACATTTGAAAGACTCTCTTATTAATTTGTAAAGATTAAATGTAACTAATCTATTTTTACTAGCTAATTTCAGTGTACTTTAATTTTCAAATTTCAATAATCTGCTTGGCTTTATAGTAGACAGCTCTTCTATATTTAATTAAATACTTAACCTATGCAGGAATATTCATTAATTTAAAAGAATTTTTGTATGAATTTGTTGTATAGCTTAGAAATCTGATATATTCTTTTTATCTCCCAATAGATTGTTTTTCTTTTTCAATATTTGACAAATATGTCATTCTATTACTTTTTACATTGTTAGAAATTAACTTGGAACATGTGCAGTAAAGAATTCTAAACAAAGATAACCATCATTCTTTAAATAAAATAAAATGCCTAATAACTAGCCATAAACTCAAGATAAGAACTAATCAAATTGTTACATTAGAATATAATCAAAGGTTAATTAATTATTACATCTATTTACTTCTTTTATGAGTGCATTGGATTTACCTTTTCAACAGTTATACATGAAACTGTATGCATTGAAAATTTATATTTTACTATCCTTGCTCAAAGAAATTTGGTAAGTGGTTCTAAGTATGCTTGTAAATAATGTTAACTTGAGTGTAACCAGCAATGTTTATTAAAAAGATATTTTGAATGGCTTAAAAATATAAACAAATTTCATTCCTTATCACCTGCAAAATTAATGTAAAATTAAAACTCAAGTTACTGCAAAGATTATTCTTTCTATTATCCAAAGATACTAAATGATTAAATGAAATGCAAATTTATTAGCAACACTTCATTCTGATCTATAACTTACAGTTTATCACTGTGAAATTATAAATCTTATACTACTTCAAAAATGAGTCATTCTATTAACAGTAAATTATTTCATCACACATTTTTTCTGGTTGAAATATTGTACAACTTGAATTTGTACTTGGTCTGCTTATTTTGGATTTCAAATTACAATAAAGAAAATGTAGGTTTATAATAAGGCATTTTAAAGTTGAAATAAGATACATTGTGAATATATATATATATATCAAATACAATTTAACAGTGCACTGTATTTGGAACATAGTCATGAATAAGGTAATTTGATATATGTTGACTTGTGCAGATCCATGAAGAGTTTTACTTTCAAATAACATTTGTTTTAAAATCAAGTAGTATATTTACTTAAGTTAAAAGGATTAGTTTTTCACCTGCATTTATCATAATCCCATTTTTGTTAATTATTAATTAATGTTGCTCTGTAAAATATATTATATATTTACTTTTTTCATTAAGACCCAATGAATCTGATATATACATACACATAGGTGTGGGACAAAATATATCTGTTTGGTTTTTCATAATTACCAGAATCATTAAAAATGCAAATTATGTAAATCAAAACGATTTTGAGAATCTATTTTTATTAGAAATCTATTAAGGCTTTAAGTCATACATTTGCTATTATGCCTTTTGGATTAATATGTTCATCTTGGTTGTTGCACTGGGCTTAGGGTGAAAAGATAAATTGTATGATACTGGCTGCTGAAAAGTTGAATCAACACAAAAACAACACAAAACATGGCAAACTGAACAGCCTTATTCAAACTTGCTGCTCAATCTGTTTGGCTCCCAGCATTCCCTAGTGGAGCCCTGGAAGTGCTTACAACCATCATAATCAACATTATTGATGTTGTTATAAACAGTTGTTATAATCACAATGTTTCAGCCATTGGTACAGTCTTGTATTCTTCAGATATTTCTGACTGCCTCAGAACTTTGAACTTTATTCAGTTCATTGGGATGGGGCAGACTGTTCTCATACCACTTTATATGCTTAGGGTTATTATCTCATATCAGTTAATTCTCTCTAGTGTATTTGCCTTTGTGTTTCTTGTCCATTTATTCCACTGAAGTAATATATGTCTTTTCTAAACTACCTGATCCAAGGATTGAAATTACAGCTGTTCTGAAACCAGTTATATTTAAATCTATTAGTACATGTGTCACTTGGATAATCTAGTAATTTTGGAGCTTTAGATATAATGTCATACTTTGACAGGTGGTGGAATTTTGGGTGTCCTTCCTTTCTTGTTCAAAGGCTCCCAGATAGTGTTCATTTATATACTAGGTCACACTGATGAGGTTGTCAGAGCCTAACATGTCTACTAAATTTGTTTTTAGTCATCTAGTGTTTTTCTTTGTCTATTATCTTGACTTAAATCCACAAGGGTTGATGATCACATTTTTCAAAATGAAGACAATCTATCCCCATGGATTGAATAAAGAGTTAAGTTCAAAATTCCAAGAATGCTACCAAGTAAAATAGGAAAGTTGGAGGATACAACATTGTGAGTATAACAACCAAAATGAACATATTAGCCTGAGTGAGAAGGCATATAATAATTCTTTATCTAAAAAGCTATGATAAATGACATTTTTGCTATAATTTTTATTATAAAAAAAGTACATCTCATTTTTTTTCATGAACTGGTTTTGCATATATAAATTTTCTCTTAGAACTCCTCAATGTTTCTGGTTATTAACTCTCCATATTAACTATTGTTTGAGAATTAGGATAATTTTTGTGACGTTTTATTTTTGTAGAGGAGAATAATAGCATGACTTTTAAATGATTTTTCAGAGATATTAAAGTAATACTAAACTTGTGACAGATATATAGTGAACTAGTTTCCTTTCTTAATCTTTATAATAAAAATATCTTATTGGAGATTATTTCATAAGTTAATTGTTTAGACGTAATTCTCACTTCAGATTATAAATTTATAAAAATAAACAATCACTAAGATATTTAATTGCATGAGTGTATAGTCAGAATAATGAACTTAATACCTGATAACTCTTGCTATCTTCAGGTTTACTATATAAAAAATTGACAGAAAAAAAAAAACAAACAAAAAAATTAAACTTCATGCACAACCAAAGATTCTTAATTTTTTGTATTTGTTATATTTGGGTGAATTCCATTCTGTACTGTAAAAGACAAAGCAAAAAATTTGCCACAGTTTTTGGTGTGCTTTATTCTGGAAGAATGAATAATTCCTATATGAAGTGCTTCCAGTTTTTTAGTCAGTGGTTGTTTATAAGGCTTGCCAACTAATGGCAATTATTGGCATATTGATGTACTGTTTCATATTTATTTTTCTATTATTAAATTAATGGCTTATGATGAAACACATTTTAGTATTGTATTTGTTCACCCTTAAAGCAACAATATATATATTAACCTATAAATTTATGTTATAAGTTTTTATTTAAAGATTAACTGGTATGAAGAACCAACAGTTAAAGACCATTTTCTCTGTTGTTATGTAACTTTCATACTGTTATGTATAGAAGAATTTTTTGAATTGTGCTGATCATTTTTGGCTCTTGTTCTAATTCATGTTTGATTAAAAAGAGAATTCAGTTTAACTAAGAAGGAAAATTTTAAATGTTGTGAACAAAAAACGATGGTGGGAGTTTCAGTGAGTCCTAACATACTCCAGTAATCTCTGGAATTTTTGAAAATTAGATGCAAAAATCATGAGTTAGACCCTGAATAGTAAAAAGTGTGTATATTTAAAATTCTTTCATTTTTTCAGGACTTGTAAAATGCAAATAATTTGTAATTGTTAATTTATCAAAGGAGATTTTAGGGAAAATGTTAAGTAAAAAGTATTTTAATGTGTCATCAAAATGCATAGCAAAAGGGAAAAATAGCAATCATAAAACACTACTTCCTCATTATTATTTAATATCTATTTTTTTGCTTGCTTGTGTCATTCAGTATTTTATGGATCAATAAGTCTGTAGTCTGAAACAGTTATTAGAATTTTGATCTGAAATTTTCTCTCTATAATGTCTTATCTATAGAAAACTATTTTTAAAATAGAAGCTTTTAATATTAACATGTTTGCAGAGGAAAATAATTATAAAAAAAAAAAAGAAGTAATTAATCAAAGATTTGTTTAGTGATTTCAAAAGACCAGTTTATTTGAATTATATTATCTATATAACTTGACATTTTGTTTTGGCTGTAATTTTGTAGTCGGTCATATGAGAATTATTTATTTCAGTGAAAAAAATGATACATTAATATATGATACAATATGGACAGAAAAATATAATCATGGAATTTTAGAGAATTTCATAATTTGCAAGATGGATTGAGGGTTTTAATATAGGGATTATTTGATAAATAGGATATCTAAAACATTTTCAAACATTTCTGCAAATATATTTTTGCCTTTAAATTTTAAATGTCTCATTTGGTTAAGATTTTAAATTGGCAATATCTTTATCTTTGAATATTTTTTAAAACCCATAAAAGTGATCTGTTATTATGAGAAATGACGATGAAGATTAATAGGTATATCCTTTCTTATATCTTATCATTTCTATATTGATCAGTATTGCGAGTTACTTAAGGGGATCCATAATTTTGAATGCTTCTCATATAAATTTGATTAAAAGTATGTAGATAAGCCAGTAGCCTATCATCATAATAATAAAACATTTATTTTAGATGTGCATTTTTTTACCTAATTTCTTTGTCAATACACTTTACCCAATAATTTTCCATAGAGCATACAAACTGAGCATTAGACAATTAAAATTTTAGATCAAAGTTCAGCTAATACTCTGTCAGGCTTATTGATCCACTCTTTATATTAGTTTTCAATTTTATATCCTTATAAACATAGATTAATTATAGTTAAGCAAGGACTGTTGTGAAAAAACTTATCAATATCGTAAATGCAGATAAAATTGAAACCATCTCAAAATCTTTCTATATGTACAAAATGTTGCAAGTCAAATGCTTAAATGAAATCAAAACCTGCATTGTAATTAGAATGTGATGAAATTATAAAAAGTAATCACTATTGCTGATTTAATATTTAGTTTTGAAAAATTTGATATTGAAAGTGTTTTATGTACTTGACAGAAATTCAATAATTTTACCCAAGTGTTCACTTGTTTTTTTTTTGTTTTTTTTTGTGTGTATGTGTGGAATTGATCTCATTTATTGTGAACAAAGATTACTGAACTGTTTGTCACAACCAGATTGGATTATGTCTACCATAGAACAATATTGGTGGTTTTAATTCTACAGTTCTGCTGCTTGCTAAAAATCTCATTTCTTTGTATTTGGTTACTATTTTGGTTCAATATTTTCAAGGTATGCAAGTTCTGTCTTCTGCCACAGGTTTTAACAGTATTGAGTTATTAACCAATATCTTACAATAAAATCACACTTGATTGCATTGGAAATTGCAAGGTCTAATAATCTGTCCATGATGTTGAATAATTGAAATATATATCAACAAATAACTGAAAGAAAGCATGAGATTCATTCAGAATTTAAGAACCAAATATTGACTTACAATGTCTTTCATACTATGGAATTACTGCAGTTATTTTTATGCTTAAAAATTTGCCATTTCTAAATGGCATTGTAATTTATCATATAAAGGTTTTGAATATAGGTTAACTTTTGATTAACATGACTAGTTTTATTATCAGAAAGATACAAGAAGCATTTTGTTTCTAGTACAATATTTGGTCAACCACATCAGTGAAGAACTACTGCATTTCCTGACATTGTGGACAATTTGGCCCCAAGAATTAAAGCAGTTATGACTGAAAAATTTTAGAAAAAAAAAAAAAATCTTTAGCCTGTAAGATACAGTAAATTTTCAAGACTAATTCCAGCAAAACAGTTACATCTTTGATGCTGCAAAATATAAATTTACAAATTGGTTTATAAGACCAATGTACTAATCATCTTTATGGAAATCACTTTATGATAAAACCAGTGATGTTTGTGGAATATCAAAACTTTAAGTGATTAAATTTACTTAACTATATGGTGAAGGCACCTCTTTAACCTGCATTCTTTATTCTGAGGTTTAACTAAAGAATTCAATGGCTTAAAAGAACTTTTCCATAGATATTTTGTGGCCTGTTACTGTTGTCTTCATCGAGAATTATTTTATCTGATTATTTTTCACATAAATAGTTAAAAGGTTTGCCTCTTTGATAGGTGTCGTAAATTGTTTTTATCAGGACTTGAATTCACATATTTCCAGTTTATCTGTAAGAACAAATATCTATGATTTATTGCTAAATTTTCTAATTTGAAAATATCTATTTTCTTTTTGTTAAATATTAAAAAGATTTTATTTACATTTTTAGTTAATTAAGTTTAAATTTGCTGAAATGTAATTTGAAAGAGTTATAAAAAATCTATGAAAATGCCTTATAATCAAATATGCAATTGTTTAAATATGTGAGAATTGTAATTTATCTTTTCTGTATAAACATTAGGGATATTTTATATTTGTACTGTCTGTTAAATTGATAAGACTGATTTGTTGCATTCTGTGTTGTAGTTCCTCCAAGTAGTACTTCTTAAAAATTGAACCGGAATATGAACATTTACACTATAAAGCTGCCATTTCAAACTGTTTTTTTTTGTGGCTATGACCCTCTTACAAGCTCTTGGTTTTATTATTGAAAACTAAGGAAGCTTGAATATTCTGACATAAAAGAAAACTTTTTAAAAGACTGTATGAAATTAAATGTCTCTTGGGCCTAATGCAATCCTTCATTTTAGTACTTTTCTGCAAATATCAGGATATTGAGTTGCAAATTATACAATGGCAGTCAGAGGTCATCTTTTGTTATATCAATTCTGTTCTACTTTGCTGAGTCTGCATTCATCTAAATATGTTTAGATAAAGGCTTCTTGTTGCTCATATTTTCCACAACTGCCCTTGGGATTCCACCATTTTTAGTTTTCAGTTTATACCTTCCTTCAAATGAGCAAAGTCTCAAGAGGGTGAATATGACTCCCAGTTGAGAATGACTTCTGTAGAAGATGTTTCAAAACCTTGTGACCATTTTGTTGTTAAATCAAAAAAGTGTTGAATGCATAAATTTAAATTGGAGTGTTTTGACAAATAAATTTAACTTTCATATGAAAAATAATTTGATGATATAATTTTATTCATCATTAGAATTTACAGTTGTCTGATAGAACAGAGTTGTAAAACATTATTTTTTTTATTTTTATTTATTTGCAATTTTCATTAAAGGAAACTATTTTCAAAGTCGGCAAGACTATTTGGGTAAGGGTAGAGACACCTACAGTAGTTACTGTTTTAATGTCAGTGAATGTACACATACTTAAAGAGGATTGTGTATTGCTAATTGTAATATGTTCCAATATGATTCATAGCTAAGTCAGATGGAAGGTCATCAGAGGTGCTATTATTTGAATGAGTGATAATTTATGAATACTATTTTGTAGATAAAAACTAAATATTAGCCGTTTCATAAGTTGTTACATTTAGTTTAGGAAATTTATCTGGAATTGAACATTTGTAAATCAGAATCAAAATAGATGATAAAGTTAATGAAAATTGTTTAATTCATTGATTGGTGTTATTAATTTTGAGAAACATTTAAAAATGTTTGGCCTTTGAAATAGCATCAGAATTAAATATTTAATGTTGTTTTATAACCAATTTTCACATTCAAGTTTTTCTTTATTCATATACATAAGTGCTATGTCCCTTCAGAACATTGCCAATCATGGATCTCCCCAACATCCTGTCTTTTGTAGCTCTTAGTAAATTTTGTCTTTTTGCTATCTCTCCTAAACCCTATTCTGCCATCCATTTATACAAGCTTGTTAAATAGGTTATGTGCTGTTTTCCTCTGTCTCTCTTGCCTTCAGTATGTCCTGTGAGTGTTAAATTTTCCTAGCTCTCTTTCCTCATTATGCACTCTAAACATTTCAACGGTATCTTTACTTGTTCTTAAATCTCTATCCATTGTTGACATTATTTTCTAAAATATATAGATACAGCGGGTGCAATTTTGAAAATTTCAATTTTCAATTACTTTTGAACAGGTGCCATCAAATGAGCCAAGACTCACCAACTAACTAACCTTATGTTATTTAAACAAAAAATACTATTGTTAGGTTTAAACATAACATGAAGTTATAAACTTCAATAAGTGTTACCAAAAAAGTGTTAAAAATAAAAATGTAACAACTATTGTGGAACAGTAATAGTATTAGTTTTTCTCTGGTGTCTCCCCAGCATAATCATTGGCTTCAAGGATTGGGACATTTTCTTGTCAAGTTCCTTTTGCTTTTCACAGTTACAGTCAACATTTTCTTTATCTTTTTGTTAAGTAAAAGTGAAATACATTCATTGGTTTAATTTTGTTATAGATTTTTTTCAGGGAAAATCAATTTGCTTTGATAAAGGTATCTGTTTGAAGTTTCTTGTATGCTCACAAAATGTTGAATTGCTTATTTTGCTACCTTTTACCCTAAATTGTACAGGAATATTTTTTAACAGTTTTTTTCCTCAAGTAAACTGAAAATAGATATTTGAACAGCTTGTAACAATAAATGCAGAAAATTGCCTATAATTTGTTTGTTCCTGCATTTATGCTAAAAGTAAAGTTTTGATCAGCAATTCTCTTATCTTCTTTCACATATAAAATTAAAGAACATAATTAATGTACATCATAGTTCCTCAAACATGAGGGATTATGAAGAACAATATCTACAGCTTTTATATATTATGTCACAATAAGTGAATAATCTAAAAATATCTGTCTATATTTCTGAGAGGAGGTATTATGTACACTATTTACATTATTCGGACTATTGTCCTCATCTTTGTTGCCATATTTATCACAACGTTTCAGCCATTGTACGCTCTGGCCTTCCCGGGTAAGACCACCGCCTCCCATAGAGGAGAACATGACTAAAGACAGTGTGTACGCTATCCCGTGCAGCTGCGGAAAGAAATATAAAGGGAAGACAGGCCGCCCCCTTAAGGTAAGGCTTCAAGAACACCAGAAAGCTGTAACATGAGGGGAAGTGGAAAAATCAGGTATGGGTGACCACATATGGAGAGAAAAGGGAGGTCACTGCCCTCTGTGGGATCAGCTTGAGATCATAGACAAAGAACATTATTGGAAAATTTGTAAACTTAAGGAATCAGCACATATGCTAAGCCACAAAAATCTCCTGAGCCAACCAAGCATAGAAATGAATACAATATGGGAACCAGTAATAAGGAGTGCCAGAGAAAAGCAATAATAACAATGAAAATTGCAATACAAGCTCTGGTAAAAAACATGCAATGATAACAGCAAAAATTGCAATATGAGCACTGGAAAAAAATGATTTATTGAAGACATTAGGTTTATAATACCCAGAAACTCATACACATGGCACAGTGGATAAAGGCATTAGTTAGATCCAGTGACAGGACCCAAAGAGTGTGAGTTCAATACGGTAGTGGAGAACTTGGAGAGGGGAATTAGCAGGAGATAAGTGATGACTCATATAGCATGTGGAACTAGAACAGTGAGCGAAATAAAGGGTTCAGTTAGACATTCCAGCCACCTGAAGAAGGCCAGAGTGTACAACAGCCGAAACGTTGTGATAAATATGGCAAAGATGAGGACAATAGTCCGAATAATCTAAAAATACTTTTCATAATTGATAATAACCATTGTTTTCTATAAATGGAGGATATTTTAAAATTTTTATTGAGTTTTGCTTAGAGGCAAACTTTACATTTTATTTAACAATTTGTATTCACAAGGTTTTTGTTTTCCTCCTTGTAATCTAAAGTAGAACTGATGTCTTTTGACAACCTACATTTTTTATATTTATATATTTAATGTATGAGCACTTTGAAAATGTAATTGTCTTTGTCATGATTTCATATTGAGTTTAGAATAATGGTAATTTCTTTTTCCACTAAAATTTCTATATACTCATTAATCAGTTTTAGTTTTATATTTTAAATATCTATTGGATCTAGTCTAAAATTTATACAAAAACTATATATTGGTTCTAGCATCTTTTGAGAATTTTTACTTTAAAATATTACTAAGATCATTTACTCTGTTTGCATTCATATTACTCTTGTTTTGTGTCTATTTATCCCATATTTGACCTTCATTGCCATTTTCTAACTTTGCTTCTTTTCATATTCGTTTAATCTAAATTAAGTGCCTCATTAAGTCATATATCCTCAATGCTTGACCTATATTTCTTTCTTATAAAGACCAATTTTTATTGATCTATTTACTTTCTATGATGTTGCTCATATTTTAAATATCAGTAATTTATATATATTCTTTTAAAAATATAATTGGAATAAAATTTTAAATAAAAATCTTTGTAGTATACATGTGAAGATGGCATTCTGATAAAGCTTTGAAATTATAGATTTTCTAATTTAATAAATGATTATTGTTCTTAACTGACTATATAAGTAGGAAAAGTTGTCATCATTTAGTAAATACAGTATCTTTTGTTGAAATCTTTGATAAGTTACATATATGGTAACAATGTAGACCATTATAATTGTAGAACTGACATTGGGTTTAATAATCTGAACTGTATGAAAACTATTCAGTGATTTTTAATATTCAAATACAATTCATTCATGATAAACAAAGCACATGGTTCGAAAATAACTTAAATAACTTACAAAAAAAAACAAGACAAAGTTGTATATGATAGCTGTCTGTCAGTTTAGCTTCCTTTTGTTTAATTTCATTGCTTGAAATAATGTGGTATTAGAAGCAGAAGGTGTTCTGGCTCTTTGTCAGAATGGCTGTCAATCTTGGTTAAATTATATATTGAACTACTAACCTGATCAACCATTTGCGGCAAAAGGCCAAATAGTTTCATTGCACTTTCTGTAGGGAAATTTTTTTTTTTAGTTAAAAATTAAAAAAGTAATTTATTTTTACTTTGAATTCTGTTTATACACAATGTATTTTAATCTGACTCAATCTACAGACTGTAATACACTTATTAAGTTAAAAATTTAGCATTTTGCTTAAATTGTTTTGAAAAAAAGAGTTCCGGTCTACCTTAGTAGCTTGAATTGATTTTAAACTTTGATTACTGCATTTTGTGATATGAAATCCATTAATGTCTAGAAAAATTTTATATATTAATTGCATTATAAAACTTCAGATTTTTCACTGGAAAAGTGTACATTGTCTATCAGAATTGATAAAATAACTTTAATAATATTTGTATAAAGCAAAGAAAACAAATCAAGTGAAAAAAAACATATCTGAAAAAACAAAAAACAAATTAACTATATTCAACTATAAAGCAGAGAAATGCTTCATTTTAAATATTCAGAACAAATTGTTAAGCTTAGGAATTAAAACAGGTTCTATGAATAAATGAGATCAAGTGCTAGATATTTTAATTCCATAATTATCATTAAAATACAGGCAATTATTTATGTAAATATCAAAATCATTGAAATATTCAAATATTTAACATTTGTAATAATATGACTGCATTTTCTGAATTATCATTTTTTATTTTTCTAGCCTTGCTGCCCTCAGGTGATTACCCTCCACTTATCAGTAAGTAACATTTCCATTTTTAGCTTTTAAAGCAGTGTGCACCTTTTAGATGGCTCCTAATTTGAAATATAAAGCTTTAGTATTTATACTGAGTGTGTAGATATTTCTGTCTTGGTGAAAATATATTTATGAAAGAGAAATCTAGACAAGAATAGTTTGAAATTATTGAAAATCATTCCAAAATATTTCATAATTGTGTTGTTCTTACATCAATTGGTTTTCATCCTTTTGTTTGAACATATTTACTAGGTTAAAAATTATGGGCAAGAAAGCTCACTTCTTTGGCATTAAGAAAATTTAAGAAAAAAAAAATCAATGTTGTATGATTACTTTTTCTTTCCTTTTTTTTTTTTTTATTAAAATATGGCAGGCATGAAACAGTTTAGAAAATATCAAATTTTAATTAACATACTTATATTTTTGTTGATACTTATTTTATAACAAAACGTATTAGTCAAGCATTTGTGTAACAAAAATTGTAAGTGTGAGTGAGATCAGGATTTTGAATGCAAACAAGGAACTATATACTTTTAAAAGGTTTCAATGCAAAATCACAAGACTACATTGTTTCATATGGAATAAACCTTGTATACAAAAAGAGAAAATAAGTTTAATTGAACTTTGATCTTGATGTCTTCTTTTTTCCTCCCCAAGATTTTTATTTAAATTTATTAACAAAATGTAATGACTTTATTTAGGCATATGATTATAAAGAAGTAATTTTACTGTAAGGTCTTCATAAAGAAAATGTATTTCAATAATTCCTTTTTCTAATTTCTCATTTTTTATGCCAGCCAATTATTTTGACCCCCTTCTCTTAGTGACATTCTAAGCATTTTCCTTTTCTCCTGTTTATTACCATTCCCAGTTCATATAACTATTTGTTGCCCCCAGTCATAAAATCATTGGCTATAAATCTGTGAACATGATAAACTTCATCCACATTAGTTTAAGAACAAATTTAAGTTTTTAAAAGGTCTTAGTTTGCAATTCGGGGCAGGTTATAGGCTTTACTATTCCAATAGCGAGGGAAATATAAACCTTTTTTTTATTTAGCTATCAATATTACAAGGAGATCAATTCTTTAATGTTGTTTTTTTTTAAAAAATAACTTTTCAAAATGACTTGAGATGCTTTTAGGAAATATGATATCATGAACCAACTTGATTCTCCTTTTCAGGTACTGAAAAGAAGATGAATCACAGTAACTAGGTTATTTTGCTGTTCTCTAAAAGTTGAAATCTTGACAGCAACATGAAAATTCATAAACCACATTACTTCTTTGTAGGGTTGATAGTGATAATGTTTTTTTTAAATTTTAAAATGTATTACTGAGTTACCATATTGTTATCATTTTGATCGATTTTGCTCTGGATGATAATTTTCACATAGGCAAGAGTAATAGGTTGAAAATATTTAAAGAGGATGTATATGTGCAAAATTATTGCTGGTATAATAGTAAAAAATTTTCTTTGCTAATTTATATCAGTCATAATTTTCAAACATAAACATCAACATGCCCCTTCAGGATGTAGGTGATCAGGGCTTTCTTGAGAAAGATAATGGGGTTGTTTTCCATTGCCTTCTCATGGACTTAAATTAAGCGTTCAGTAGCAAAGTAGACTAGGTCCTCTAGACTTGGGTAGTGTGACATTGCACTGAGTTTACTAAGCGGGGAGGGCTTCTTGTAAATCAGTGAAGTGGCAGGGAGGACCACTACGTTGGTTCATATATCACCAAACTCTTATCCGTCTCCTGTTTTTTGTCTGTCCGGATGTGAATTTATAGGTTGGTAATTATCCAAAGTTGGATGACGGGATTTTCTCGATTAGGCTGGTAATTATCCAAAGCTGGATGACGGGATTTTCTCGATCCTGGTTGGCTCGGGGGTGGGGGACAAGGCAACAACACTGATGAACATCAAATAATCAAAGCAAAACAATGTATGTACCTATTCATACATATATTTACATAATGACAAACATTTATCAACACCACATACAACATGAATAAAAGAGCAACACAATTGTAACTATAATAAAAAAATGTCTTTCTCTTTCTGTCATAAAGTTTATATCTATAGAGCCTGGCCAAGGCTAATGTCCTCACACAGTTCCTCTTTTCTTTTATCTTTTTATATATATATATATATATATATATATAGGATCCTTTCTCTTTTTTTTCTTTCTTTTTTCTTCTTTAAGGCCCGTTAACCTTTGCATAGGATATAATTTCGGAAATGGCAGTACTTATCTTATTCCTTTTTCTGAAGGGGATTTGTCTTCTTTTCGGCGAGTCTTCTTACGGGGCCCTGGATGTGCCTCGGAGTTATGATAACTTCGACCCTGCCTTGGCAAACATCGGCTCATAACTAACTTTTAACTTCCACGATTTGCCCCACGTGGGTCGCTTTTTGGCGCCAACATTGTCCTTCTTGACTGACCTTCATACACACTAATCCAACTGCTTGCACACTATTTGCGCAGAGCAAGTGGGGATTTGTTTCTCTCTCCTCGTTCACCTAGGGTTTGTATGGAGAGGACATGATAACTTTTACCGCTTCCTTTCCCCTCCCTCAATGGCTGCCACACAACTGACCTCTGCTGTCCGTGGCCGATGGGTTGCAAAGAGAGGGTGGGTGTGTCTCCCCCTCTTGCCTTCTACGACACCGTGTGACAGTAGTAACCAGTCTAGTAAAAGGACAACTCTAAATTTTCATTTTGTCTTTATTCATATTGCCCTTCTGTAGATATTGTAGTTATCTCTGAAATTTCTTTTTTACACACACACATTATATATATATATATATATATATATATATATATATATATATATATATATATATATATAACTTGACCTGAAAACAAAGGATTTTTCTTAGTAAAATTCAAATGTTAAATATGTAGTTTTATATAGAAGAACAATTATAATAACTTTCATGAAAAGGTTAAACAGTTTATAGACAACATTCACTCTTGCCTATGATCTTTAACTGCAAGGATCTGCTTAACCTCAGTTATAATCTATTTATATTGTTTACTGGTGATTGTCCTTGGCCATATTCATTAAATTTTATTTCCATTTCATCTTGTAGCATCCTGAGCAACTGATGAAGTTTTTATTTGTGCTCAGTTTTTGTTGCTGTTGTAGAGACAGTTGATAAAGACGTGTATAATTTCTTTTATACTATTTATATATGGCATCTTTATTGACTGAAGTTCTGAGGTATTTTGTGTTGTTTCTTTTCCAGTTTATTTTAAATAATAAATGAAATTCAAATTTCTATAAAATTAGTTTCTTCTTTTTAACTTCTCTTCTTCCCATTGTTTTCTGTTTCTTTTAAGAACAAAAATTTATTATAGAGGTAGTTTTAAAATTTTTTAATTAACATTATATGAAAGGGTGGAAAGAAAGCAGGTTTTATCTTGTAAACATCAAGAAATATTTAATTCTACTCCTTTTTAGTTTATTCTGGTTCTTTAACAATGATGCCATTGTATAAAACTTTGACAAAGAATAGTCAAAGAATTTTTTTTATTCAACTGATCCAACTGTCTTACATTAAGTTGAAGCTTATTGGAAAATATTTCATAATTACATAGCTGTTGGGATGTTTATGTTCTTAGTAAATTCCATACATAGAAGTATAAAATCTTTATCATTTTGTGACTTTTCTTAGGCTTGTTTTATTAATTGAATGATGCGATTCTGAAAATTAGATTTAAATAATTTCCAATTGCTACTTAGTTTTTCTTCAATTCTTATTTTTTTCTGATTCGTTTTAATTTTTTTTTTTTAAACACTCAAAAATATTTTCAGAAAAGATAATTTTTATCAAGTTAATAAAATAAATGAAATATTCAGGCCTGTGATAAAATAAAAGCTGTTAATTTTCTGCTGATTTTTAAATCTGAATTTCCAGCATTCACTCATTACAATTCATCCCATTAATAACATTCTTGTGATCTTTTCTTTCTTTCTTTTAAACCATCAAATTAGTATAATTTATTGTTGGTTATTTAATTGTTAATGTAAACAAATGAATAATTTAAATTCCTGCGTTGGGAGTGAATGCTTAATTACATATACACATGCATGCTTCATGTGTGTGGAAGTGGAGTATGTGTGGCCTAATGGTTAACAGCACAGGAAATCGAATGAGCATGCTATGTTCAAACTACACTTGAGACACTTCATATGAACTTTCCTGTCTCCATCTATAGTTAAACTAGCAGGGTAGACTGGACTCTTTAGCCCTGCTTTGCAACCAGTCTAGGACAACTTTGAATTCAAACCAGTCCCTAAGTTTGAGTAGAGAAGATTATGGCATGCAGCTAGCAATTTTATTCCTGCAAAGCCCTACTTACTACTGAAATAGCAGCATGTCTTTTTTTTTTCTATCCTTATCAATTGGAACATAGAAATAATCATGTAAGAATGATAATGTTTAGCTGAGTAATTAGTAAGTGGAGATAGAAATAATAATCATGCATTATTTGATTGTACCACTAAGAAAATATTTAAAAAATTTGACTTGATATTCATGCATTTATTTTTAATGCAAAAAATAAAATATCAGCTTTTGGTTATGTGTAGACAATTGATATATTTACTAATGTCATTAATATACTTTATTAATTATTTTTCATTATAAACTTTTCAGAATATAAACATATTTTATAAATGTGTATATTATTTTATTCTTTTCTCTGAGATTAAAATTCTTGATTATCCTATTTAATTTATATCATTATTCAAAGTTTTTGTTTGTTACTTTCAGCATCTTAGTTTTTCACTGAATTAATCATTTTAGAGTCAAACTATTGGAAGGGCATACTGCTGTGTAAAGACAATATACAGAGTGCTTGAGAAAAAAAAAATTATAGTAGCCAATCTTAATTATAAATGACTCCTGGGGCCAATGCTTTATATATGTAAAACATTTTTCAGATCTTATTAAAAATGTGACAAACATATGTGTAACTAAAAATCTCACAGTAAAATTGAGCACATGATATAATTTATGCTTTGCCAGAACTGATCATCAGATGCTTGTTGAAATGAAGTCAATTTTATTTTCCTGCCTGTATTAGGACAAAAACAAATATTGTTCTTTCTTCAGAATATTGAGCACGGTATTCAACAAGATCAACAATTACCTATATTTAATTGAAATTGATTTTCAATTGAATAATTGTTTATACTGTGCACATATATATATATATATATATATATATATATAGAGAGAGAGAGAGAGAGAGTGAACACTGTGGTCAACACGGTAGCGAGAGTCTGTTTCATGCTTGAACACAATCTTCAGGTCATGTGTGTTGGTTGGTAGCTCAACTATTTATACATGCTGGTCAATGGGGCATTATGAGTAGCAAGGTCAGGTTTTTCTTATTTATATGAATAAATACAAAATACCCTAATTAATGAGTTAAAAGTTAACAAACAACCCTAGACAATAACTATAATGTAACTGCATTTTGGCCCATATTATTTCTATTCAAAATCCTTTAGAATAATTTCTACAAAATACCCTAATTAATGAGTTAAAAGTTAACAAACAACCCTAGACAATAACTATAATGTAACTGCATTTTGGCCCATATTATTTCTATTCAAAATCCTTTAGAATAATTTAAAATATAACTGTTCCTGCCTATCCAATAACAGTTAGGATAATACAATAAACTGCAAGTACCTGACATTGCTACTCATAATTTCCCATTGACTAGCATATATACAGGGTGTGACAGATAAATTGTCATCTCAATCAAGGGTCGGCAACCATTTTGCTATGTGCTGACTTAGGATTTTAAAATCATTCAGTGTGCCAAGAGCATAAGTATTTTTATACAGGTCAAGGTCAATATATCTGTTCTACAATGTAATATATAGTGTGTGTGTGTGTGTGTGTGTGTATATATATATACTTTAGTATATATTAAAATTGAAACAGCTAAATATCTTCTTTGTGTTGTAGTAGTTATTGATTCAGACTTTGTGATGTCATTTGCAGCTGCATACCACTGGAAATTGCATGGCATGCATGCTGTAGGTTGCTGACCCCTGGTCTAAATTATGCAAAAATGAAAATAACACTGGCATTTCATATTAACAGATATATTTACCAAAATTACACGAAAATCTCTTGAAATATGACAGAGTAAATTTATTCAATAAAATCACCATTGGGTTCAGACTCCAGAATCTCCTGTAATTCTTCTGGATGATGTCCTTGTTTAAGTTGGTGAATGCTGCCATAATCCTTGCCTTCAGTTCATCTTTGGTATAACAAGGAGTTTTTATGGTCTTTCACTCAGTAGCACCCCACACATAATAATCAAGGGGTTGCAGTCTGGGGAGTTAGGTGGCTAGATGTAAGAGGTGATGTGTTTGCAGAAATTGTCTGACAGCTATGACTGGGTTCCTCTGCTTGTGTGACATGGTGCAGAGTCCTGTTGCCAGACATAGGGTCTTCCAGCAGCCACCCTCTTGATCTAGGAAAGCACTAACTCATCAAGGTACTCAATGTAGTCTGAGGCCCTCACCAACTTTTCTTATCAGAGTGAGTTTTCCAAGCTGCTATATCTTCGTAATCACCATTAGACTCATCCAATTCTTTCTGAATCCTCTGCACTCTCCTCAAATTGACACCTAAGCACTCTGAAATGTTCATATGGGAGATTCCAGTATGAATGCCAAGTAGTACAGCATGCCATTTCTAAATCTCTGGCAGAGTGAATTGCGTCATGTTGCTCTTTTTCTCACAGATGGTACCCAACTGATCTTACTATACCGTGTAATCGATGAAATCAAAAGCAAACAATACGTATGTGCGAAATTAAAATTCTAAAATGGCAAAAATTGACCCATGGCATCTTGTAAATAGTTGAGCTACCAACAAACACATACGGCCTGAAAATTGGACTCAAGCATTAAACAGACTGTTGCTCCTATATGTTGACCTCATTGTCCATTCTTATATTTACATATACTGTCTCTGATATTGAGCACTATTATCCCTAAATATAGCATACCTTGAAACTATAACACAGAATTTTATTTTTCTTGAGGGAAGATTAATTTACAAAATATCACTTCATTTCCCAACAAGGCAAGTGTAATTGTATATTTTGCATCACAATAATGTCTGACTTAAAAAAAAAAAATGATTAAAAGTTTTTTTTTTGTTGTTTTTTTTAAAAGCAAATTGACAGATTTCTAGTCTGGGATACAATCCCTGCTTAGGATTTCTGTTTAGGTTAAATCTTCAGTCTGTGAGCTCATTTTAATGCTAACACTTTTAGCTGACAGAATTAACTTTGGAATCAATCTTGATTTTGTAGAAAATCTCTTAATTCACAGACTTCTGCTCAGTTATTTTCAGATTGCAGAAATGCATTCAAGTATGATATTGAAAACACAGTTGCTTAATTCTTCAATAAGATTTTCTCTTTAGATTTGACATTATTGCTATAGGGTCAGTCATCAGTTCCAAGGCTAGACACCAAATTTCTTTTTGTGAAACCATTGATCAATTGCTAAATCTGCTTAGTTTGATGTTTTTTATTTGTCTGAATGCATTTTATAATAAATATTAGTGCTCTTTGGCATGCAGTGTATCTGTTGGAATATGAAAGACAACATCATTAAGTGATCCTTATTTTTTATATGTTTTTTATTGGTTGCATGCACATTGCTCTTCTTTGGCAATTTTGTTTAGAAGATTAAATAAATATTCTGCAATTTATATATTCCACTTTTCTACAAGTTGGATAACTTCTACAACTTTCTTTGGCATTAAGGTTGTATGAAGGAAATGAATCACTGTAATTGAAAAGACAAGCAGATACTAGCTAAGACTTGTGAAAAATTTGAGATATAAGATGATTCCATTTTTTATACAGTGTTTTAAGTTCTCATTTATTTTACTGGATACCAGTGAAAGATTGGCTTACTATCCTTTCAGATAAAAAAATTGCTGACAACATTTTTGCAGAGACCTGCTAACACAAAATGCTCAAGATTAAGAGATTTTTTTTAATTGGTATGGTTTTATGTTACAAACTCTGCTGGCTGTTCATAAGAATATCCTATTTTTGTTAACACTCATTCCTTAATTGGTTTCATGTAATTAGTTAAAACTTAATGATAAAATATTATTCTTTTGAGACATTTAAATAAGAAGTTAAAGAACTCACACCAATTTAAATGGTTGAAATAAAAAATTATATTGATAATCTTTTTCTATTCAGAATGACTTAAAACTGATTCGACTTACAATAAATTTTCCAATATGAATAATAATTTTCTTATTTGATAGTTGGAAAGTGATTGGACTGAAATATTTTTTTAATTTTTTTTTTTTAAAAAAAAAAGCTAATTCAAATGTTATGGAGATGTATAATATACAAAAATGGAACTAAAAATTATTTTAATGCACTGTTTTTTTAATTTTTTCCACAATTTTTTCCAGAATAACATGCTTATCATATCTAACTGAAAAAAACTTTTAAAACTGGAATGTCTTGAAATAATTATTTTAAGGATTTTCTGTATTTTATTTTTGTAAAGCATCTTAAAAGATAATTTATGAATATAAATACATGAATTAAAGAAGCTGAACTGTTTCAGATATCATCAGATCTTTCTCTTTTTTCATTCTTTAAGCACATTTGCTTGATAAAATTAAAATTTAATGCAAACAAACATAATTTCTGACATTTTAAAATTCTTTGCAAAGTGTGTGAAATTCTGACTGACTTTAAAACATAACATTAGAATACAAAGTTTTCATTGATTTGGTTAGCCAAAAAAAAACTTGATGAATTTCTCTATAATTATAGGTAAAATTTACCAACTCTCCTAAGTGTGTGATGGATACTGGAACCAAGTACTGTTATGAAATATTAATTACCAATAAAATGAAAAAAAAATTGTCATATAAAAAAAAATACCATTTCAAATTTTCTTAAATTCATTGATTTAAATATTTTTTTTTTTTTTACATTTTCATTAACTGGCATGATTTGTTAGTTTTCTTCTCACACAGCCTCTAAAAGATCTTTTGTGGTTTTATGCATATCTTGTGAGCTGATTTTGATAATTTTGAACTATTCTTTTTCAACTATTATATCTATTATTATACCACTTTATTGCAATTGTCAAATCACTGCAAAAGTTTATGCCTGATTAGAGAATTAAAAACAAAGTTTTACATACTCACAAAAAACATTTATTACTCAAATATATAGTTTCCATCATTTTTAAGAACTGTCTCCATTCATTCTACAAGCTTGTTGATGCCATTTTCATAGAAACTTTGTTTTTTTGTTGGAAGAAGGTTGTGAGGTAGTTTTCGACTGACTGTACAGTCAAATTTTTTATCATTTAAATTGTTCTGTAGAGATGGGAACAAATGTAAATCTGAAGGAGCCAAGTCAAGAGAATATGGTGGGTTGTAGAGGGTTTCCCATTTCAACTCTTTAAGCTTATGCAAGGTCTATTTTGCAACATGATGTCTTGCATTGTCATGTTGGGAAATGACACTTTTTGATTTGCCAAAATCTGCCATTTTTCTTGAATTGAGATTGATGAGTTGGTCACAATACTTCTTTGCAGTTATTGTTTCACTATCTGAAAGAAGCTGAAAATTAATAACCCCACCAAATGGACAGCAACACCTTCATTGGATGCAAGCCCACTTTAGCCATGGGTCCTGCACATTCACAAGCTTGTTTTCAGTTATGTTTGCATTGAATGTTATCATAAATGATTCATTTTGCATTGCCTGTGACAATTCTGTCCAAGCATAGCTTGTTTTTATGATGTAACAGCAAAGAAATAGCTGCAGAAACACAATCAAGCTTGTTCTATTCCATCAAAGAAAATGGCACCCAAGTCTTTTCAAATGGCAAAAGGCAGTTTAGATATCAATTTTCAAACTTTTAGCAATCACTTCTGTTGAGATCTTTGGTTTATTCTCCACTATGGCAATGATGGAAGTTCGCCTGGAACATGGGTGATGGTTTAGGTTAAAATCATTCCAGCTGACAAAGTCTGCCAACCCATTTTTTGACCATCCAAAAAAGAGTTCTGAATGTTCTTTTTCGCAGTTCTAATGCTTACTCCTTTCTGAAATTCATAGAGCATAAAATGGCAAAAGTGTAATTTTTCACCCTCCATTTTTAAGGCATAAATGTGTGGACACAGCATTAATATTCAGCAAAGTCTGACTTGCAACTGAACAAGGCAAGGTTTAATTCTAGAACACACCAGAAATTGGTATCAAAATAAACACCAGTGTCAAATTGTGGTCATTTTATGTTAACAATGAAAATCAGGCATAAACTTTTGCAATGATCTGATACTTAAGAAAAGTAAAAATTTACATCTTTTACAAAATTTTATAGCATATTCCTGTTTTTTTACTATGAATTATTTTTTCAAGACACTATTCAGTTTAATGCAATTTTGAATAGCTTTTACACTTTTGTATTAGAGAAAATTTGACATTCAAATAAAACTTCTTGAAGTGAAGCATCTAGAATTTAATGAAGTCAAAGAAGAGTAATTGTTATTGTTAAAAATAATTTATAGGTAATTTAAGTCTGCTGTGTTATATTCCAGACATTTTTATTTGAAACTAATTTAAAAATTGTACATTAGTGAAAATATCATAATCTGAGTTCAGATAATATTTTCTGTTTGAGTTTAATATTTGAGTGTAGTAAGTTTAGCTGTCATTTTTCTCTCTTCTTATGGCTGTATTGGCAGTTTAATGCTTGTTTGGAATTTTTCCAGATGCACAAGTTTGATGCCAGCCACTTGAGCAGATGGGGAGTTCTCAGAAAAGAGCATTATTATTATTATTATTATTGACTCCATAGTTTAACCACTAAAATAGAAAACAATATCTATCTTTTTTCATTATTACTCCTCCATTTCTTAATTCCTAGTCAACTTTTTCTCTTGGCTTCTGCATAAATTTCATTTTTTTATGTCATACAGCTAATCTCTTGCTCCATCTGTTTTAGGTCATCATTACTCATTGAATAAACTTGTTTTCGCTTGCATACTAGAACTTTTTTCTCATTATTTCTTTATGTAATTATCTATTAAACAAGTTACCATATTTGTACCTAATCACAATTTTGACAAATGCTGTGATGAATCATACTTGCAGGGTGGTGGGGGAAGTGCTAATAGTTTACAGGTTCAAATATCTTTAGAGAAATTAGATTACAAAATGACTTTTTCAGAGAAAGTGTGCACTTTGCTTCCAAATATTTTGGAGTATTCTTTTTCACTCATCAGAATTTAGATTATACTATTCATTTTTTTCAACTTTTCTAAAACAGTTGACTTTTTATTTCAAAGATTCTCATGGGATTATGATTGCTATTGTAGATATTTACTATGCATGGTGCCATTCTTTCATGTTGAGGCTGCTTAAGAAAACTAGCATCAGTATATTAGATTTTATTTGAACTTTAACATCAACTAATGACAACAAAGGTAAATATACAATCTCACCAACAAAGTCCTTTCTTATTATTATTATACTTGTTAAAAGAGTAACTGAATGAATAAAAAATAAAGTTTAAAAATGAAAAAATAAGCCACAGGTTATTGCATTTATTTTAAGTGTGATTATTGTGTCAGTGCAGAGAAATGTAAAATATTATTTGTTGTACTTTTTCATATTTAACAATGGAAACTGGAACAGTACAAGTTTGTACTTTATCAACAAGCTTTAATGGGGAAACATTTTGTAACTGAGAAAGGGTTGTATGAATTGTGAAGATATAAAACCCTTTGGAAAACTCTTATTTTGATGTTTTATTGATCAAAAAAGGTCATCAGAAAACTGGATTTCACTTCAACCAAATCTATATTAGTGAGAAAACATAATTCATACTAAATTTTTTTTGTATATGTTTTTAGAATAATTTCAACTCAGTTTTTATTTATATATTCATTTGTTTTAAGATTTTTCATATTCCACATTATTCCAACACTAGTAAGATAGGCTGAAGAAGCCTGGTCATATATTAATTGCAGGGGATTTATACATCATGGCATTTTCAATGCATCTTTGAGTGAATTATCTTCATTTTCTTAATAAAACAGCATTTTCCAGATCAAAATTGTGATCATGAAGGTTTTTGTGGTATATTAGTGCATTAAGTCTGTTTAATTTCAAGTCTCCATTATGTTTGTATATTCTTTTCTTTAGATTTTGAGATGTTTCACTTTTGTATTTCTGTGAACATTGTTTGCATCCTATGTGTTAGATTCCTGCTTCTAATGTAAAGTTATTTGTTTTACTTTGATTAAATTTTGAATTGTTTCAGAAGTGTTTGTGATAATTTTTATATTAAGATTAGCTAAATTTTTGTCAAGTTTATTAGTCATGGATTTTGTAGGTAATGTAATGTGACTAGTTTTTGTGTTTATACATTCTTTTTTAGTCCTCTTGATTTGGTATGCTTTTTGTTTGGCATTATATTTGAAATAACTGGAGTAGTGAGGAACTTAAATATATATCTTCTATATATTTTTCCTTATCAGGTAGTTATTATTCAGGGCTTCAAATTCTCAGGGCTCTTAATTAAAAGCCCATTATCATGCTAGATTGTATTTTATTGTGAGTAAAAGTGTGTGAGGATGTTTTTATTTGTTGACTTACAACTGTTGAATTAACATGTTGACTGCTAGAGGTCAATTACAAAGTTTGACTTTAAAAGCCAATTTTATAATAGCCAACTTAGGCAATAAAACATTTTATGAATTGATTTATAACTTCAAATGAAGTTTTAACATTGTTTTCACGCTTCGTTTTTGGCATGGATAGTTTGTAGCCAGCCTCATAATAAAAACTGTCAACCACAAGTTATCTCATGGTTGGCAGTTAATGCATTAACAAAATATCTAGAAAAGTTAAAGTGTTGTTTATTTTTCATACATGAATTTAATTGTATGTTTGATTTTATTTAGTATTTTGGGGCAGGATATTTTGAAAAGGCTCCAATTGTAAGAATTCTAAAAAGTGACAGGCTAAAAACACAGCTGATAAGAGATCCCATAGGTAGGCTGAATTTTTGTTTATAAAAAATATTATTGTATATGAAAAAAATTGGTTAGAATAAAGATAAATTTTTATGAGGATGTAATAAAAAGCAGCAATGATGTGGAGTAATAGAATAATATGATATTTAGTAACAGAATAATTGTAATGAAAATACTTCATCTAAAAAATTCTGAAAAATAGTTAATACAATACAGAAATTAGTCAGAAAATAATTGAAGTAAAAATCCTTTGAACATTTATTCATATCCTTAATCACTTATTTTAACTCTTTTTGTAATCATACAAATAAAATGTAAAACATAATTAATATTTTATGTTTATATTGTTTCAAATTAAGATGACATATGTATGTCACACCTGCTAAAACTAACTCTAGTTTCACTAGCAGTTTCTGCAAAGTCCAATATAATGTACCTCCCACCATGATAGAGCTACCACCACCAGCTTGTATATCACTTGACTGATAGGCTGGATTCATAGTCTTAGAGTCCTTTATATAAAAACTCAACTGTCTGCCTGAAATGTGATTTATTGACCAGGTGACAGTGCTTATCTCCCATCATACAATGCCAATATTTTCTGGCCCAGAGGAGGCTCAGTAACCAATGCTCTGATATTGATAATGGCACCTTTGTTGGTTAGCAACTATGAAACCTACATGAAATGCAATGTATACTGTACAATGCATTGACCAATGATTTCAGCAACATCAGTGTTGAATATAGAAGGGATTTGATGCACTGTTCTCGAGTTGTTGCCATCCTTGTCAGTTGCTGGCAGTTCCATTTAGTTTTTACCTGCTGCTAATGTCTGTCCTGGTATTTCCTTGCTATTCTTCTGGACCCCCCCCCCCAAAAAAAAAAGCAGTTTCCACCGAAGAGATAGTGTTCTGTTTTCTGGCTTGAGAATAATGTTAAGTATTCTGTGCATCCCATGACTGTCACAGCTACACAATCTCTTTACCTATTATGTCACACTGTTGATTCCATGTTTAAAAGCAGTGGAGGAGAAAACTATTCAATGCATTGCTGTCTAATTTTTTGACACTTCAGTAAGAAGGAAATTTGGTTTTAGACCAATGAGTTTGAAATATTTGGACTTGTCACTGTCTCAGTTTCATAAGTTTATTCTCTACTCTATAAAAAAGTATAGTGTATATGCAATAAGTAGCAATATTAATGACTGTAGAGTTCTAAAAATAAAATCCAATTATATATTTTGAGTCTGGAGAAACTTATAGATTATTTTCCTAAAGGTTCTCATGAAAATTATTGAGGCAACAATAGAATTAGTTGAGGAAGTTTTGTACCTTCATGTTGATTTAAGTGATTAAATTTTGTACTAGTTTTTCTCTTAACACTTACTTTAATTTTCAGTTAATCTTGAATAATTCAGTAAAAATAACTTTAGCATATCAAGTTTGGATTATTTATCATTGGATGTGGGAATAGTGTAATGATTTTTGGCACAGAGTGTAGAATCAGCAGAGTTCAAATTCCTGACTAGTTTGGTGCATTCACTTGTGAATTTCCTCTCCCCCACCAGGTATGGGTGAAATATCAGAGACTGAGCTCTAGAATTCTGAATTCAAAACCATGGAAAAAGTAACAGAAAACCATTCCACTATCTTTTCCTTGAAATCATGGCAGAGAATAAAGAAAAGGAATCTCTGAAAAGTTATTATCACTTGCATCCTGAAGAGATATATTTAAAAAATATATATATTTATTATCCTATACAATAGTTAATATAGAAAGATTAAAGGAAATAATTTTTTATGATTTTGCACTGAAATATCTATAAACCTCCAAATTAAAAAAAAAGTAGCTGATATTTTCATGTCTTTGGTAGTGAGAGTATGGCAGTTATTTTTATTTTTTAATGGTAAAGATATCATTTTAATACAACTAATATTTTAATAGTAATCTAAAAAATTGTACTTTTACTACTAAAGATCTTTTCATCCAGAGATAACTTGGTAGGTACTTCCTTAGTGTTACAAGATGTTTGCTCTTTTAACCCATTAAATGTAGATGACAGGAAAAATTGTCATTGTAGTTTAATGGCCCCACTGTGAATGATTCAAATTCCTGCTGTAATTAATGGGTTAATTATAACAGTTAACATATCTCACTTATTTGTTACTATGGAATGAGCAATATCCTTTAAGCTTTATTTATAGCTTTCAGGAAATAAACATCTCCTGAATTAGAAATATTTTATTTGATATAACTGTTGTTTGTAGAAATGAATGGCAGTAAGTCAGCACAACCTGTTCCCAGATTACAATGAGAGCATTATTGTTGCTCTCTCAAGTCTATCTAATACTTTTATTATTATATGAGCATCATATGGGAAATCAAATATAACCTTTATGGGAAAAAAAAAATTCTTTTTGTTTTATATAAGATAAAAATTGCCATGTGTATATACTCTTTGATCACAATTCATCAATTAAATCAAAGTTAAATTTTATGTCAATGTTTGGTACTTTCAAGGCTTTGAGCCATACATTAATGGAGTTCCCTTCCCTCGGGCAGTACCTCTTCTTTGGGTTTGGTTAATGTTAATCTATGGTACTTGAGGCATCCCCAAAAAGGGAAATGCTGAGGGGGCTGCAGCTTGAGAAACCTATTTTCCTGAAAAATTTTTTAAGAGAAAGATTTTATAAATTTCAACCAGGAACAGTAGTCTGCTTGGTCAATGAATGACAAATGTTTCCTTATAAGGAAACAGCTAATATTACTATTACACTGATTGTAATAAAATAAACAATAAACTTGTTGGTGTTTTGAATTGGTTTAAAGAACTGAAAGTTAAGAGTATATTAATTTTACTCTTTTTTTTTTGAAAGAGTAAGTTTAATAAATTCTACCTAAAGAGTATCTTGAATTAGTTTTTTTTGTTACTATGATGCACTTCTGCATTCATATAAAAACAATTTGTTTTGTTGATGTTATTGTAAAAAAGGAGACAGAAAGAGCTCTGGAAGTTTTATTCAGCTTTTTTTCCAAGTGGATTATGGTGACATTTAATTTATAATAAGTAGTAAAGTTCATTTTTCAGTGAAGACTTAATTTCATGGCATTCTCCCCTATGTAACTTTATTCAATTGTAAATTTATCCAGATGACCAGATCTCTTATCTAGGAGTATCTTGGTAGTTCTTAATCTGATGCTCTATGGTTTGTTCTTCATTCCATTTTTGGGCAAAAATATCAAGTCCCAAAATATTTTTGCCTCCTTCTGGGTCATTGTTTCTCAACATTTTTAAGCAATGGCACACCTAGGAGAAAATTAAAATATTATGGCACACTTGGCAAATTTTTTAAAGGGTATACATTTAAACATCAGCAAATAAAACCATAGATTTAAAAAAAATACATACACAAATATGAACTTAATTTATTTCAATGTTTCTATTCAACTATTTGTACAGCTTATTTAGTATGAAACCTGTGCTTGGTGTTTTTTGGTGATTTCTTCAATATTTGGTTGGATGTGTGATAAGCAGACCCTCATTTCTTTAGTTGAGTGTAGTCTTCCTTGCTTCTTATTTTTTATGTTATTTAGGGTTGAGAAGCCTAATTCACATACATAAGTAGTAAATTACAATAAAACTGATAAAGCTTATTTTTAGCTAGTGTGGGTTGTTCCTTTTGTATTGAAATCCAAAATGTATCAATGGGTATTGTTGAATGTTTTATTTTGAGCCCTCAATCACTAGAAATGGTGGCCAATTCTTCTTCACATAACTGAAGTCCAATATTAGAAGGAACATTTATTAAGGGATTTCAAATCCAATCATACTTTTACGGCACACTAATGTGTAATGGCACAGTGGTTGAGAACCACTGTTCTGGATGTAGGGCAACTGAAAGCAAGTAATCAGTAGAATATGGTAGGATTCTGCTATGCAGGTCATTCTACATGCCAGGGTGATAAAGGACATTGATCAAGAAGTAGAGTTCCAATTTCCATTTAACTATTTTCTCATTTTTAATTTTGCTATTGGTTTTGGGATTAAAACAAATAAGTCAAGTTCAAAGTGCTATCAGTAGTGCCTCCATTTCCCCAGGGCCACAACTTTGGTATATGCTGTTGAATGCCTTCGCTCTAATTGTGAAAGTGTTTTAACAAGGCTCAGGATTACTACTTTGTCTTAAAGAGGCGGTGACAGCACAATCTGAAGCATAGATTTCCACTACTAGAAGAATACTAGGATCAATTGTTATAATGGCTGAATTAGCTATGTCCCTTTTTAAGCCTTTCAAGGCTTCAGTGGCTGTAGAGGACAAAGGGAAACTATCAACTTGTGCAAAGGAGTGTGTTTTTTCTGAAAATGCAGCAATCCAATGGGAATAGTGGGCATACATACTTGTAGTTAGATATAAGGTGTGCATATCAAATATCAGTAAATCCATTGGAGGTTTTAGTTGATCAATTATAACATTGTATATCCCAGTAAATTTATTTTCTGTAGACAAAATAAACATTTATTGTAGTTTCAATGTGGCTTGAGAATGAAGATTTTCATCACAAAGGTAACATTTGTGCTGTACTGAATCAGTGATAAGCTATTCTGGATAATCTAAGAATGAAACTGGTGCATTAGAAAGCTTCTTTTTTTTTTTTTTTTCAAAACTCAAAACCTCACTGAAGTGAGATTGAAGGCAAAAGGGAGGAGGAGGAGGAAAACTGCCTTTAAGCCATCCCCAAAGTATGGGTTTTATTTTCAAAAAGTCTCTGCCATACCTGCATATTTTGAATTCTATTTATAAAGGTGTCCAGTATGCATTTGTCTTGTACCTTTTGGCAGTCATAACACAGAAATTGCAGTTCCTAATCTTTTCAGTTATGTTCCAATGATTCACTATTTTCTTTTGTCTTCTGTTAGGAGTCAAGGCCTTGAGAACATGTCATTCTTAGGTTTTATGTAAGAGGCCTGAAATAAATATAGGGCCTCTTCAGAGGCTGAACTCCTCAGTGAAAATTCAATGAACAGAAAAAGAAATGTAAAATAGGTCATGATTGTAGATCTGTTTGCATTTTCAGATGTTAGAGCATTCACAAAATTCACGAATGTCAGTAACCCGTTTTTCTTATGTTCACAAGCTTCTTCAGAGCTCAGGGCCATGTTAAGTTGTTCTGGTTGCATGAAGCAGTTGATAGTAAAAATTGAATAAAATGTTTAAAAAAAAAAAACAAAGGAGAAAAAGAAAAGCTTTGTAAGCTTTATTCAGTTTTTTTTTTGATTATTCAAAATTGAGATTTATTTATATTCACACTCAAACGGAATATGGTAAAAGGCCAATTTTAAAATGAGAGTGCATGCATACATGGGACCAGAGGCCAAAAATAGTTCAGCTCCTTTGGCATTTCCCCGTTTGTGGATGACTTAGTCATCAGAGATTAACTCTAGCCATCCCCCAAAGGAGAGGTACTGTCTGAGGAGATGGACCCCTGGGACTAAGCCCCATTAAAGCTTCCAAATTGACAGGCTGAAGCCTGTTGGCTAAAAATCTTGGATCAAAACAGCATTTATTTTATAAGAATGGCAAAGTTCATTATTTGGGGAGGAACTAATTTCATACTTTGGTATTAAAAATAGTTTGAAAAAGAAGCATAACTGAATGTTATACAGGCATGAATTAATATACTTTTATATTTTAATTTAATTTTGCTCAAAGGCGAAAACAAATCTTGTTTTTAAAATGTGGAATAAATAAATTTATAAAAGTAAATGATTGTATTGATTATAGATCTGTAAATGAGAATTAAACCTAGAATCTTCTCTTTATATTTGATATAACTGTCATACTTTATTTGTCCACATAAAAATATCTTATTTGAAAAAAATGTATAAAATAAAATCCATTAGGAGAATATGTGCTAACATTCATTATCAGTCAGAAAGGCTTGTTGAGTTGATATTTTTCCATCTGATCTATTCCGTTAAACATTCAAAAACCTTGTTTATTTTTCTCGGTTTCTGTGAAAGATAAAGGTAATTAGCTGGTTTAGAAATTCACCTTTTCTGAGTAACCAAAATTTTGATAGTTACATGTAACGGAACAAACAAGGTGTTGCTCAAGTTTCAACAAGCTCAGTTTTTATATTCTAATAGTCTAAATTTTGAAACTAATATTAGAATGTTTCAGATGTCACGCTTAAAAGAAGGTTTTCCTGATGTTGAATATGTGTAACTAATCTAATTATTAAAAATATTGATCATAATTATGATACAGCTATTCTTGACCTATTTTCTTTTCATAGATTAAGAATTATTACGTGCTGTAAATAAATGCAAAACACTTTATGAGTTAAATACTCTCCCTTTTATTGTTTTATTAAAACAGTAATTTACGTTTTTAAGGTCTTCATAATAAGGACATAATGGTAAGTAAATCTGAAATTGCGGTTCCCGCCAAAAATTTAGGTTATAAGATTTTCATCTGATTTAGCGCAACGGAAGAATGAAAATGCTTATTCTTTGAAGCAAATGAAAATGACATTGATGTAGTGTGTTGTCAAAGAGAATGTTTCATATAGAGAAAGATTACAGATGATTTATCCTGGTTTTAGTTGGTAGCATAGAATTTGAAAACTTAATTTGTGCATTGTTTTTTTTTCTATTTTATCAACTGTTACTTTATTGCAAAAGGTAAACAAATCTTTCATTTTTCAGCTAGGATTTTGTAATTTGAGAATTATAAAAGATACAAAATATTTGTTAAAAGATTTGTAAATTGTTTTTATTTATAAAATTCAGATATTTTGTAAGAAAGAAAAATGGAAAAATTCTTTAAAGAGAGAATTTTTGTTCATTACATGATTGAACCAAATATTTGTATCTTTAAGTTTATTAAAAATATTTCATTAGAGCAACAAAAACGTCCTATTGCTCTAAAATTGATACTGTTTTTTTTGCTATAGAGACCAATTCTAGTTTCTTTAAAAGTGTTGAAAAAAAGTCATTGGAAGTTATTTGAATTTTATATACATTGAACAAATTACATTTAAAAGCATTTAGAAAATTAATCACATAATGTACACATTTTTTGTTGGATTTGATTTGAAAATAGAAAAAAAATTAATATTTTCAATGATGATTCATAAAGCATGAGACTTGATTCACAAGGATGTTGCATTTAAAAGTTGAGTTGAATTCAGGTTTTATTTGAAATTGATAGAATAAGGGAAGCAATCAACTTGTGTAGTGATATTAATCTATAAATTCTTGTCTGACTAAAAATTCATAAAAAGTAATGTGGGTCACTGCTGATTGCAATGCTGAACTTTATAAGTGTAAATTACACCATCTTTTGCACACATTTAAATGTTAATAACTAGCAGACTACAAATGATTATCACTTTCTTTCCACTGAGGTTGTTAAAATTTTGAAATATTTTTTTCACTTTAAAATAAGAAATAAGAGTATAATTCAGAAGTAATTATTTTGAAATTATTAAATTTGTAATACTGTTGAACTTGTGTATTATTCTAAATTCAACAATTTAGTTGATGAATTTGCTAAATACAGAGAGAATAAATTATTTCAGATATCATTTTAACATTTTACTCCATTTCATAGCGAATCTATCTTCAATTCAGGGTTGACTGGCCATCAAACGTTTACAGTAGACTTATTTATATATATATATATATATATATATATATATATATATATATATATATATATTAGTATATTACTTATGTTTATCTACTTTGTATACATATAACCCATTGTTTCCTGCCTTGTGCCAAGAATTGTTTTGTTAACTTTATTCTTTCAGCAATTTCTTTGATGATCATAATTGAATATAAGACATTAACTGTAGTTAATTAGGTGATAGGAATTGCTGACAAAATAAGTAAATTAATCTACTAAGCTGGTGAAAGCCTTTTCTAAAGTTGTTGAAAATCTTTTTTTCTGTATTCTAATTTATGATAAGAAATCTTATTGACTGTTTTTTTTCAATAGAAGCCTAAACATCTTGGCTGGCAATAAAACATTCTATCACCAAGTTAAATTCAATGGAAGAGTTCGGAAGGAAAATAGATTATAGTGTAAAAATGTTAATAGATATTGTTTGAAAGATCCAAATTGCCAATGGACAGCCAAGAAATGTTTGAATATAAATTTCAAATAAGTTTTCTTATTGAATAAAGAGAATTATTCCATTGTGGGGAGCACATATAAGCAGCTGACAAAATGGGAAATTTTATCTATGCATTGCAAATTGTAGTGAAAGAATAATATTAGCAAGTAAACATATTTTCAAAGAGTATAAACTTTTTTACTAGGAAAAAATAACAAAATAAACAGTTAAGTAGATATTGATACAATATAGACTGCAAGGAAATGCAATTATCATTCAGTAAATTAGTAGTTGCTTTGTCTTTTACTTTTGTAGTATGTTGTAATGATAAACTGTGTATATATTTATACAAACTAGTTCATATATATATATATATATATATATATATATATATATATAGGCAGTTATTTTAAGTATTCATCATGAAATGGACATGTCTGTTTGTAATTACCTTAATTATTAGTACATTGGTTTTATCTAAAGTTATTAAAAATAACATCTTGTGCTTTAGCTCTGATTAAATTACCATGATAGCTTGAATGTTTTATGCTATATTTTTTAAAACTTGTATGTTTTAAAAAGATAGCTACAGAAAAAATTAGATTAATCTTTACAAACTTCAAGCTAAGCATGTAAAGTTTGGCATCATACTAAAAAAGAAATAGGTTTTTTTTTAAAACCCAATGTAGATTTGTAGTTTGTTTATAAATAATACAGTTAAAATCTACCAAAATATATTAACCAACCTTTAGGTATTAAATAATCTGCTTAATCTTGGGTACCTAATGAGATCTTAATTCTTAAAAATTTTTGTGCAACATTCCTGTAAGGGAAATAACTCTTCAGTTTTGATTTTCTAATATCGATGTTGTCTTTGTGTAACAAATATGTCAGGATTTGATTTTCAGCTAAAAAAGTGAAGAATTTATGCGTTTACTTCTCATTTATTTAACTTAGAATAGAGAAATAGTCACATAGTATAATTGGTTTCATACGTAATACTACTTAACAAATGGCTTACGTGAATCAGATATGTTAGTTTCTTCTAAGGAAAATGCTTGTGAAACAGAAATGTATATCTTCGAAAACATAAAGAAATAAGGTAGGGATTCTTGTTTTAGTTTTTGTCAATCAAAGTTTTGAGTAAAAATAAAATGAAAGTGTAGTACCTGTGTTTTGCTTTTTCTTTTTTATTGAAATTGAATTAAGGATACTCATTAAAGATTTATATAAGCAATTAAGCAGAGTTTTGAGGAATTAAAATGACAGTTTATGCCAGTATGATTTTTAGAGAGTACTAGACAATTCTATGACTTGTTGGGTTACTGTACAAGAAAAAATAATAAGAAAAAGATTGTCATTGAATTTATTGCCTTGTAGATTATGTCACCTTCCATATGTTATTTTCAAAATACACATATCTGCATATACATAAAAAAAAGAAAGAATAATATTCTATAATTAGCATTTAATAGTTGACTCTTAAAAATTTTCATATTCAGTGTGAGGGAAGACCATACAATATTATTCATTTGCAAATAACCTGAATATTTTTATATCTCTAGTTCATTTTATATTAAAATTCAATACCTTTGGACTATTTTGATGACTTTGATATTACTTTCAACCATACATTAGAATTAAAGCATCTCTATTTTATATATATATAAAATGTGCAGGACTATACTGTACTTATTTGGAGAGTTTCCAAGGAGAGATCCGTGGCAGTTGGAATTTTTGTTTGGGGGCAGTGAGATTACCATGAGTAGTTGTAAAATGAAAAAAAAAGAAAAAGAAAAAGACACATTTAGTCAGAAGCTCACATAGTAGCAGCTGTTTTTACTCTAAGCTCCTGTTTTCCAGAATAAAATGAGAAAATGTCAATACATAACTTTTTTCATTCCTTAGTTAAACCATTTCATTATAGTGTTCTATATCCTTCATAACTTCCAAAAGGGAATTTCTGCTGATGTCAATGATAAAATGGTGAGTTCTGGGATAAACATTTACCTTCTCAAATATTTTACTGGCATAATGATATTTAAAGAATTTTCATGGTTATAGAATATCCAAATGAAAAAGAAATCAACATATTTTCATACAGTATTTATAAATCTATCTGTATTTGATTTAACAAAAAAAAAGTGTTCATTTTTATATTTAAATGGATACCTATACAGATACTGACAGAGACTTACAACAATCCTTGTAACTGCTTAATTTTTTTCCACCAGTAGTATTTGTAAAAAGCATTAAATTGTAGTAAAAACCCTTGACTTCTTCATGGCTCATTCTATTTTTATATTTAACATTTTTTTTAATTTGACAGCATGATATTATTGTGATTGAAGTAAATATAGAAATAATATGATATGGATAGATAAAAAATGATTGATGGCAAGGAATTCTTAAAAGCTCCTATTTATGAATGAGGAGAATAAATACATTTTTTTATAGATTCTTTTTACAAGATAAAAACATGGATTTTCTTGCCACTGTGATATGTAAATGTCAGTTGTACATATATACAAACATTTTATTTGGTTCAACAGTGGGCTTTGACCATATTCATCTGTTAGATTGTCAAATTTGGTGGCTGAGTATAAGGAATATTTAATATTAAAGTTTTGTCCTGTAACTCACATGAGATACAAATCAATATTAAGTAGTATGTATCTTAATTATAATTATATCACTATCAATACCATGTAAGTTGAATGCTAATGGGATTCCTTTTAACTGTTAAATCCTCTGAATTAATCTTTATGGAATTACAGACTTATTTCATTCTAATTAACCCTATAAGTATTCAAGGAAAAAAAGGTATCTCTCTTTTTTTTGTTTTTGTTACAGTTTTGTTGAAGCCAACAAGACATTTTTGTCATATTTCTGAGTGTAAAAGGAAATATTACATTTTGGTTTCTGTAGGTATTGGTAATAGTATGTCATAAGATATGTGACATTTATTAATATATTTTGACTGATTTTTATAACATAAAAGAATTAAAAGTTTGTTATGTAAGAAAAAATAAAATAAAATTTGATGAAGTTGAAATTTATAGTGGCCATTACTTTTTTGTACCTGAATGACTATAAAAACTAATGTTATTTTTATTTTATTGTTTATAAGTTACTATTATACATCTTTTTTATTGTCTTTTTCTACAATAAAATTTAAAAAGAAAATTTTAGGACATATTTTATGATTTATTTCTTTTAATTATGATACAAATTATCTTTAAAGATGATGTATGTGGGTAGTATTCATTTGTTGATTCATTCTGACTAGATTTATTCATGCTGAGAATAGACATAATGCCAGTTTATATATTCATATTTTAAGATTCCTATAAATTAATAGTTAATATTTTTATAATTTTGATTTCTATAAATTGCATCAAGTATACTGTGGCAAGCAACTACGATCTGGTCAATCACTTTCCTCGCATATTATTAATTACAAACTTTTGGTTGTTATCTTTCTAGAACATTCTTACAACAGCTGTTGACTGGATTATTCTTTGTGTTACTTATTAACAACATGTATTTTTCTGTTTCTTAATTATTTCTTCTTAGTATCATCTCATCAATTCTCTTATCATATTACGAATATTTTTTCACTAATTCTCTCTTAAAGATCCAGCAACTTTCATTGCTTGTATTATGTTTATATATTTGTATTCCATTAAATCTAATTCAATTTTTAATGAATATGAAAATGTGCAGAAGAGTTCTTGATTGAACAAACTTCCCAAAATCTAAGTGTTATTTCATCACTAGCTGGAAAGGGTCTTCTATTATATTGTAAAGTACCAAATTGCAGGATTCTTGTGCTTAGTTTCAGATCATTGACTCAACTATGTCAGTGGAAAGTGTGAAATTTTCAAATGCTGAATTCTGGGCTGTCATGAAGGTCCTGCAGAAGAAAACTGCAAAAGAAACCTATGATTAAGATGCAAATATGGCATGATGTGTGCCCATCATTCTCAATTGGGAAGTGGTGGTGAGTCAATTTCCAGTGTGGAAATTTTTAGACCAACCCTGAAATTGATAATTATGTTCATGACTTAAGTCAATCAGTGAATCTTAGCCAAAAGAATTACTGAGACATCAGAGATATCCAGGGAATGTGTTGGGTTTATAATTAATGAGCATTTAGGTATGCGGAAACTGTCAGTCAATAGGGTGCCAATATTTTAGTATGTTAACCAGCAATGGTAAAGAGTAAACACCTTCAATTAGAACTTTCAGTGATCTAGTAGTAATTTTTTTTAGATGGCTCGTCACTGCTGATCATACGTGATTATACCAGTATGATCTGGAGATCAAACATCAATCTGTGCACTCGCATTTCTTGGGTTCTCTACAGCTGAAGAAATTCAAGATCCAAAAGTCAGCAGGAAATGTCATTGCCTTATTTATTTTTAAGAATAAGGAAAGTATTTTGATGACTTTAGGATGGCCAAAGAGTGAATGCCAGATACTTTAACTTTCTATGCCAATTAAAGAAGGCATTGTAAAAAGAAATATGATGTGGGAAGCTGTAGAAAGTTGTTTGTTTTTTGTAGGACAATGCACCTGTTTACAGGGCTGGTAAAATGATGGATGTTTTGAAGAATTTTGGATTTGTATGAATAGGACATCTATCTGATTCCCCAGATTTTACACCGACTATTTTCCTATTTTTATATCTAAAAATGAGTTTCAAAAAGAAGAAAGCAGTATTTTCAGAATTTTTAGTGGAGACGATTAAAGAAACTTAAACATTGTGCAAAGTGTGTAGAACTTTTGATGAATAAGTGGAATAGCATGTATGTTTCATGGTTCTCTTCCTTCTTAGTCAGACTGTGAACTTTTCAGCACCTTGTATTATTTATTTTAGGTGAGCCTGTGAATGCTGATCATTTGAAAATATGTAATTATACCCTATTTTAAAATTATAATCGTAAATGCCATTGAGGTATAGAATGTCATATTGTTTTAAGTTTATTGTAAATTGTTCCTGATACTTTTTAGTTTTTGGTCCATCCAAAGAGCCCTACAAGTTCTTTTTTTTTTTTTTTTTAGACCTAATACATTTTACACATAATAGACTATGAAATAGTAAGCAACTTTTATATGCACTGGGAAACAGAAATTGGTTTGACTTATTTTATTCCAATATTTGCTTTATTTGGATGGTGTATAAGCAAACCTGTAATAACTCCAAGGTATATCCGTATTCATGTTTCCAGATTAAATTTGAGATCATAAACAAGTATAAGCCAATTCATCTGTCGTTTCAAGAAAATATTTAAGATTATAATAGGAATCTATTCATTAAAAAAAGTTCTTAGTTGCAGCTGTGGATACAACTGAGACATAAAGTAATCGTGTGTATGTATAGAGATTTATATTTTAGTAAAAATGAAATCCTTGAGTACATTTTGAAATATTGGCAATAGAATGAGTAATGTAAGCAATATTTCTCATTTATGTTTGCCTTGCCATTCCTCAGACTATATACAGTGATAAAATGAGATGATCAAGTGTAATTATTTGTGCACTTTTCACTTGTTATTTTATGTAGTACACATTTCTTGTAGCACGAAAAAAAAAAAATTAAAAATGTATACATTCTTTTAGCTTTCAAGACTTTTGCAAGCTTTGACATTCTTGTTTGCATTTCAAGCAAATACTTTTTTGCTATCATAGTGATTTAAATCATGTCTGCTTTAGGTTTTTATCTTTAAATAATTTTGTCAATTTAATATTGTAACGTTTATACATTTTTTATTGATATGGCTAATATTAATGTTTGGTGAGTAGTTTCCTATTTTTAATTTTAAGTAACCCAGCAGGTCAAGTGACAGAATTAGAGTTACAGATAAGAAACCATATATATATATATATATATATATATATATATATATATATATATATATATATATATAAATATAAATAAATAAATAAACACATTAAACCTGGTCAATATCTAGATGGGTGACCACTTTGGAATTCCAGGATGTGCTGGTGGTGTGATAGATAACAGCTCAAGATTGGGAATCAAAGAGCCAAGTTCCAATTCCAGTTTGGTCTGTTATATTCACTTATGTGCAAATACTCTTGAGAAATGTATGAAGCTACCTTCTCTACCCACGAGCTGTGAGTTAATTTAGTAGGACTTGTATCAGTAAATCATTATTATTGCCCCCAAAATTTTTACAATCTAAAAATAATTTCTGGTTTTAAAATAACCTGTAACAGATTGGTAAGCCATAAAAATCAAATCAACCAAACCAAATTTATATATTACTTCAAATGTTATTTTTAATGGCTACTCTTGTTTAAATTAGATGCCCTGTTTTTTTAAATTTTTATTTTAAACACTGTATTATGTCTATAGACTTGCACTCTAAAAAAAACCTAATAAAGAAAATCTGCTCTCCAGCAGAGTTTGAATGTGCATCCCCCTTTGTAGGAGAAACCACCATTTCATTGAGCTTTTGTGAATAACTGAACGAGGAGGTATGCATCCCTTAAATGGGCAAATAGTTTTGCTGAGCTGTGATGTAGGTTCAAACCCTTGCTGGAGAGCAGTTTTTCTTTATTAAGTTTTCTTGAGTGCTGCTCAGGCTGATAGATGTAAAACACCATTAAAAAAAAAGAAACAAAATAAATAAAACTGGGCATAATTCAAACACAGGTATCTACTAAAAATGTTTGAAGAAATAAAAATATTGGATTAAAAAGAAATTTAATATATATATATATATATATATATAAATGTGTAGTTAGTTTTAATAGTGAAATTTGTTCAAAGTTAGCCTTCATTAAAACATTAAATTACATACAATATAGTAAGTGGAACTTTTTTAGAATTAATTGTGAAAGAGCAATTGAAAATTCTCTTATCCTTTTAATCAGATTGTAGAAGCTTATATCGCTATTCTGTTGAAAATGAAATAAACACTAATAAAGAAAATTGTCTTAGGATCAAAGAAAAAAATGTACTTATTTTTTTTTTAACTTGTACTATAAATTTCATATTAGCACTTGATACCTTTGTGCTTATGCATAAAATAATGATGATGACCTGATATTTTATATTTCATTAATTCCTGTCTTTCAACAAATAATGAAATCTTACTTTTTATCTTCAAATTAGTTATAATCTTGGGTTGAACAAAATGTTTCTCTGTTTATCATTAGATGACATTGGGAAAATTTACTTTTTAACTTTTAAATGGGTCCAGGGATTTCTTCCTCAATATTTTTTTATGCTGTGCCATATAGTAGCATTCATCTGTTTTATGAAGTGTCAGTCATGAGCAGCAATGGTAATGGTTTAAAAAGACCAGTTACAGTAAATTATGTATTAATTATTTGTGAAACTGAGAAATTAGTTTCATGCAGATTATTTTGAAAGTTGTGGAAAAATTCATGCTCATTTTCATTGTTGCTAATCTTCCAAAAACATATTTATTTTTTTTGGATGAAGTGCAAAAAAAAAAAAAATCCCTCAGTATGACATCATTTTTGCCAATTTTTTGCTGCCTGTTCTGTTTAAGTAACATTTGTTTTTATGATGATTGGATAGCCCTCTTTCTTTGTTTAAATTTAAGTTTAATAAATAATTATCCATGAAGATTAATGTCAACACCCTCACTTACTCCTGTTTGATGTATTAACCATTACACCATTGATTGCAAATATATTTTATTAAAAGGAATTAACATTTTAATTGAAGATTGAATTTTGTAATTTGCTAAAGTAATACATGATGAGAGATATTATCATGCAAATTATACATATATTTACTTCATGAGTTAACAGTTGTTTCCCATTTACACATTTTGAATCTAATTTTATGGCATGCAAGTTTGGTTTATATTGGTCATTTATAATTAAAATCTCACTAAATCCAGGATATGTGACAATTAACAACAAAAACGTCATGCTTATTCAATTGTTTCCTCTTTAAAAAGAATAAAAGTTATTTAGACTATTTTATTTAGGATAACCATTTTTAAGTGCAGATAAAGGATTTTAAGTGATGAATACCAAGGTACAATGTTTTTTTTTAACCATTTCACTCCAAGCAAGGCAATAAAGCCACTAAGATGCAAAGAGTTACTACTGTGTGTGAAAGAATGTGAGAAAAAAAACATTATGGTGAGAGAATAATAAAAAAACAGTAATTAAAATACAGAAGATAATGATTTATATTCATCTTCAAAAATCTGAAGTTGACTGGAAAGCAAGAAGCTGGAAGAGAGTTTCACAAGCAACAAGTGTGAGAGAAGAAACTGTTAGCATAGAAGTTAGGGCTACATCTAGCAATTTCAACCGTAAAATGATGAGACCTAGTGGCCTAGTTATTTCAGTGTTGTAAGGCAGATGAGATTTTGTTATAAAATTCAATGAAGCCAATTTTAATGTCCATTGCTTTCACACATTACAGGGAAAGTGGAAAAATCCTCTAGCAAAAGTCAATTTTTTATCTAGGGTATCTGAAAGTATCATTCATTTTTGATTACCTTTGTCATTCAAGAAGCAATCAAGTAATCATTTTAAATTATTTGATGTTTAAACCACTTAAGTCTTTTAAAGCACAAATTGAATAGTCACTTTTGTTGTATTTTTGAATAACATTGACTGTATCTGTTTTAGAACTTAGCTAATGAACTATTATTTTTGTTTTCTTTTATCAGTTTTCTTGGTAATTTATATATATATATATAACACACACCCTAGACTGCATATAAACTTGTTGGGTTCCTTTTAAAAGCAGTTCATGATACAGAATAATGAGGTAACATTATCAGTTTTATTATTAATTATGTATTAATTAAGTATCCTTCAAGCTACATCTTGAGAACATACATACCTACAGATTAGAATTTTAGTATTTTATACAGGGTGCAATGGGTAAATTGTTGCGATTTTATATTTTTAATTTCGTGCATGCGTACTGTTTGTTTTTTATTTTGTCAACTGCACAGTATAGTAGAGTCAGTTGGGCACTTTGAGAAAAAGAGCACCATGACGCAATTCACTCTGCCAGAAATTTGGAAACAGCATGCTGCACTGCTTGCCATTTGCACAGGAAACTTCAATATGAACATTTCAGAATGTTTGGGTGTCAATCTGAGAACAATTCAGCTGATTTGGAAAGAATTGGATGAGTTTAATGGTGATTACGAAGGTGTTTTGTGTGATCCCTAGTGATGGCAACATTATCCTCCCATTCATCTTTCCACAGAGTCTCAGACTGAACATAGAGACCTATATCAAGTGCCTTGAGGAGGTAGTGCTGCCCTGTATCAAGAGGGTGGCTGCTGGAAAACCCCATGTCTGGCAACAGGACTCTGCACCATGCCACACAAGCAGAGGAACCCAGTCATGGCTGTCAGACAATTTCTGCAACCACATCACTCTTTACATTTGGCCAACTCCCCAAACTGCAGCCCCCTTGATTATTATGTGTTGGGTGCAGTTGAGTGAGAGACCAACAAAACTCCTTGTTATACCAAAGATGAACTGAAGGCGAGAATTATGGAAGCATTCACCAACTTAAACAAGGACACTATTCAGAAGATTTGCAGGAGATTCTGTAGTTGTTTGGAGGACGGAGTTGAAGCCTTCAAGATGTTGTGTAATTTTGGTTAATATGCCTGTTAAAATGAGATGTCAGTGTTATTTTCATTTTTGTGTAATTTAAATGACAATTTATTCATCATACTATATATATATATATATATATATATATATATATATATATATATATATATATATATATATATATATATATATAAATAAATAAAGGCTAGACTAGCTATTTTCATGTACATGCAATAAAACCTGCTATATTTGCTCCATCCAAGTTATATAAATTTTTGTATTTCTACTTACATTACCTGTTTGTTTTTAAATGAAACATTTTTTCCCTTGTGCATTTCTTTTGAACATTTTTATAAATACTTTCAAGTCTTAACACTTATTCACAAGAGGCCTTAAGAGTCTATAGTCATAATTTGTCATGAATTTAAGCAATGATTGTTAGGAATGTTTAGAGATCAGTCACTGCTTGCTTTGAATCTCTAAGTTTGAAGTTAATATCAACTACTGTTGATATAATACTGCCCAGTATTGAGAGTTGTTTTTTGGTAAGACTTTTTTTTAGAAAAGCATTGGGTTTAATTGATAGACTTTCAAGTTCTTGGCAAACATTCAAATTTGCTTGAACCAAACTAATTATCTCATTCACCAAATGAGACAAAATTTGCACATATATCACTTTTTACATGTATACTGTTTTTAGAAATAGAATTTCCTTTCCTTAAAGAAAACTAGAAACAAATTTTTTAACTATATCTTCATTATATATTGGCTGTTAGTGTAGGTAGCCTTTGTGTGTTATGCTGCTTTGCTATGTTTGAACTTGAAACAAAAATACTTTGGTTTATTGTGCTTTGCTGACACAGCCTTGCCTTTAGAAGTATCTTTTTCAGGTGTTCAGCCACTATACCTTGAGATTTCTTTTTATTAGGATAGCCTTGCATTCTGATAATTTTATTTAGTTGTTGAACTGTAAAGCTAACTGCTTGTACTATCCGTATAAGTAGCAAAGGAATTTTCATGTACAGAATCATCAAATTGTTTTCAGTTCTTTTCATGAATCCATATTAGTAATGCTTGTTACTACATGCTTAACTGATAAAGATTTTTTATCCTTCTCTAATTTCACAGCAAGTATATATGGAGTAATGAATAGTACTCAATTTCAGTCAAGGACAGTATATTCAAGAATGTTATATATATATATATATATATATATATATATATATATATATATATTATATAAATGAAATAAATCCTAAAGAGCCAGGAACAATCTACCTAGGTTTCACCTAAACAGATCTTCAGGGTAATCTGGCTAAAGAGGAAATAACATGAAACAGTATTCATTGATAAAACCACTAAAAACTAATTAGTATAAAACCTTGTGACAGAAGATAGAAGGGAAAAAAAGCCTCTATTCCAATAACCAGAATTTCCTATGCCTACACCTATTTAAAATCTCAAATCTTTGATTTAATAAATTATTAGGTTATTATATATAAAGATGCAAAACATTTATATTGCATTCCAAGAGTTGTTTGTCAGTTGGCCTGTCTTTGTTTTAAATGGTGACCACCAATATTATAAAATGGAAAAATGGTGGAAATATGGATTAGAACAATCTATTATTCCAAATGTCACAGTGATGTATATCACACAGGTGATTTCATATTTTATGTAGCTGCTATCCACTCATTCCCTTGCTATGCCAAAAAATCCACACTGTTCTAGCTTACACAACTGCATAAAAGGCTTGTGCATACAGCTTCTTTCAATTTTCTCAACTAGCAATGCTCCCTATGTATTAATTAGATCTCATCCCAAACTGGGATCTGTGATTCCTTCTCTTTCCTAATATGGAAGACCATAGACGGGTTTCTCCCTTTCACATTTGCATGGGATATTATAAATCACCCATCACTCATCTTGTGAGGAACCATTGGTGGTTGTAAAGAGTGGTACTACTATTAAAAACAACACTGATATTGTAAGATATATTAATTAGATATATTCAATCTTGCTTATAGTAGGTTTGTTGTAGCTAAGTATTTAGTGTCATCAAGGTTCATCTTCATATACACTATATAGTAAAAATAAAAACAGTATAAAGAATGCAATCAGTTCAAACAACTCTTAGAGTGATAACATCTCAAAATTGTAGCATAGCATTTTTATTTTTGCCAAGTTGAAAATTAAATTGAACATTTTAAATAACTGTAGATCAAAGAATTCTGAATACAGAATATAAATTCATGAACTGGAGAAGTGAAATATTGCTTAACAGCCACAAAAAAAAAATTCTTTATAAAATGAATAATTACATGGGATAATAAATTTATTGTAAGAATTTATCTTTTATCAATAGATAAAATAGTTTCTGCTTTTATCAATATCAATTATTTTATCAATAGATAATTTCTGCTGTCATCTCTAACCTAGATCCCCACAAAGCATGTGAACATGATGGTATCCCTCTAATAATCATTAAGAATTGTGCTCCTGAACTGGTTCCTGTTCTCTCTAAACTGTATAACAAATGCCTTGCTGCCTCCTTGAAGTCATCATCTGTTACAGTTTTTAAGAACTCTGGTGAGCCGTCTGACCCTTCCAATTATCGGCCTATTAACCTTCTACCTCTCTTTGGGAAACTCTTGGAGGCCCTAATCAATTTTGAATTGGTTCATCATTTCTTATCACAGGGCCTTTTTTCAGGCAAGCAATATACCTTTCGTTTCTCTTGGTCAACTGCTTATGTACTGATGATATTTGCAGAAAGAGTTTAGCATGCTCTAAATAAAGACAGTGAAGCCTGGGCTGTTGCATTGGACATCTTGAAAGCCTTTGACAAGGTCTGGCATTCAGATCTTCTCCACAAGCTGAAAAGTTACGAGCACTTTTTTGAACTGGTCCATTCTTTTCTATCAAATCGTGAAATGAGTTATCCTAAACGGCCTCTCATCTAGATCCTTTCGTACTAATGCAGGTGTCTCCCAAGACCCTATACTTGGTCCTACTCTATTTTTAATTTTCATTAATGACCTTCCTGATGACAGCAGCTCTTAACTTGGTATCTACACTGATGGCACAACAATTTACTCCTGCCTCGATAGTAAGGCATATCAGTTTGACAAGGTCAAAATGGCAGCTGATGACCTCAAGTCCCTAGTTAATGACAGCTGATGACCTCAAGTCCCTAGTTAATGACAGCTGATGACCTCAAGTCCCTAGTTAATGACAGCTGATGACCTCAAGTCCCTAGTTAATGACAGCTGATGACCTCAAGTCCCTAGTTAATGGGAGCAAAAGTTAGCTTGTTAATTTTAAGCTCCAAAACTAAACTTCTCTCCATTAATCATCTGAGAGACCCATTGCTGCCTTCCATCAGCATGGCTGATGCTATCCCTCAAGAAAGGGACTTGTTGCACCTTCTCAAACACATGTGCTCTGCTGATATGAAGTAGAAAGACTATATTGAATCCATTGCTAGTTCAGCTGCTAAGAAAGTCAGTTCATATGTAGTGTGAGACAATTTTTCTCTCCAATATCTATAAATCTACCATTCATCCATGCTTAGAATATTGCTGCCACATATGGCCCAGTGCCCCTGCTATTTACCTTGAGATCCTTGATAAGATCCAAAGAAGCAATATTATTGGTCCTCGCAGACCAGCTCCAGTCATTTTCCCATTGCCGTAAATTTGCCTCTTTATATCTTTTCTATAAACACTTTGATGGTAATTGTTTGAATGAGCTCTTCGCTATGGTATCTACACTTTATGAACTTAAGCATAATACTAGACTGGCAGCAAGATCTCATCAATTTATAGTTGAGATGGCTAGATGTAGCTGTAAATTCTATGCTAACAGTTTCTTCTCTCACACTTCTTGCTTGTGGAACTCCCTTCTGGCTCCATGCTTTCCAACTAACTTTAATCTGCAAAAATTTAAGTGCAATGTCAATCGCTATCTACTGTCCTCCTGTTTATTCTCTTCTCTTTCTCCTAATCATTAATGTTTCTGCTCCTAATTCTTTCACACCCTGTAATACCTTGTGTTTTAGTAGTATTACTGCTTTGCTTCGGGTGATTCCAATTAAAAAAAAAACGTTATTCAAAATATTTTAAATTTATTATGATTAACTCTTTGAAATAATTATGCATGAAGTTCTTTAATACTTTATATGCACCTGTACCTATAAATAAAAAAAATATTAGTTGGCACAAAGTTGCATTTTACTACATACAATTTATTCTTATCATCTTATCACATTTAACTCATTGCTATGAACTTTTATTGTTTTCATTTTATTGCTTCTATGACCCGATTTTATTGACCTTGTGTCATGTTGCCAAGATGATACAAATGTTATTTCAGGGAACAATTATAATCTGTATTTCTCTTGTGAATATGAGGAACTTGCAGCCAAATTCTGCTATTTCTTTTATAACAAAGAATATCTACTAATTCAAAGCACATGTAAATAGATAAGTTTTCTATTGAATTTTTAAACTATTCACCAGATTGTAGCTTTTTCTCACTTGATTTTTATTGAAATTTATATAAGCCAAATTTGATCATTGTCATAAGGCTGTATGAAATGGCTTAAATTATTTGAGTTATATACTAAAAACTACAATATATAATGATTGGTATACTCAAACATCATTTAGCCTTGTATTGACCTATAGAAAAAAATTAAAGGAAGCAAGTAACATCAATATTAATCAAAATCTGACAATTTGCCAAAATCTAGAGTTTCTCCTCTGTATACAGACTAAATAATGTTATACAGTACAAGATGTATTCTAAATTAATACTTTTATTCTAGTTTCAATTTAAAGTTACTATTGAAATGAAAATAAAACCTATAAGAGATATCAAATAATTTGAATAACCATTTGAAATTGTTTTGTTTGTTTGTAATTTATATTTTTTATCAATTGCACATGAATAGTTCTTAACTGTATATAAAGCCAAAAAGATTTGAATAGACCTAGTATAAAAAGCAGTTTCAGACAGATTGTCTTCTGTTTATCTTTAGTCAGATGGATTCTATTTTAATGTATACACAATGTTTGCAGTAAGCATTTCTTTTCTTGAGTAATAATATTTAAGTAATTTTAAAATTAAAAGTTTTACACAAATTACAGGGAATTTAGCATATAAGTTTTTTATTTTTTTTTATTTTGCATAATTACCTTGCCTTTTTAAAATCAGTCTCCTTTATTAAGCACCTAATGCTGACCATCTCCTGAGATGGTCTTTAAGACCTTGGAAACTTTACTAAGATATAGATTTCTAGAGTAAGTGACAAAAGTTTAAGATAGCAAATCCCTAAAAACAAGTTTATAATTTATATTTTTCTTGTAGTGTCAGTTGTGCATTAAAATTGACCAAATATATTTATTTGTATCATTAATCATAGAATAAGCCAATTTTTTTTTTTTGAGATGGGATGGCATTAAAAGTAAAAGCTCTGGACAAAGTCTGTTTATTAAAACAAATAAATTTGGCTGAAAATTTTATTTATTGTCAATGAATTGGAGATTAGTGAATTTATGTCAGTAAATTAAGTGACTCTCAATTTTAGTCACTTTCCTACTGCCATGATGTGGCTTCCCTCTGTCTTTTCTGTAAATATTCTCATGGTAATTGTTCTCTCTTGGTATCTTGGCTGCATGAATTTAATCATAGTACTAGATTGGTAACTAGGTCTTATCATTTTACTGTTGAAATAGCTAGATGCAACCATAAGTTCTATTCTAATTGTTTCTTTTCTCACACTTCTTGCCTGTTGTACTCTATTCTGTTTTCTTACATCTCTGCCACCTATGAATAAATTTAAATATGTCAATTGCCATCTTCTCTCTTCTTGAATCCTGTTATTGTTCTTTCCCTTCATTAAAGACTTCTTATTTGCTTTCACTCTCAGTAAGCCTTGGCATTTGTTAGTGGCATCATTGCCTTGCTTGGGGTGAAATGATTTAGAAAAAAAAAAAAAAAAGTGAAATTTACAGTAAGTCCCCAGGTTCTGACAGTTCTGACCTAGAACAATTCAGGATTATGATGCAATCTCCATTAATCTTGTTTTTCGACTTATGTCCTTTGCCTCATACAAATAGTGTAGTGGAAGAATACATTGTCTTATGGTGCTACAATGAGGAACGCTGCACGGGTCAGTTCCTGGTTGCATGCTATATTGGATTATTGGATTTTTTTTTTGATTTTATTTGTTTAACAAAATTTCACAACCAATGAGTCAGAAGAGAAGAAATATTATCAGTAACCTAAAGTAGAAATGTATAAAAAAATATGAGAACTAACAGGATAAAAGACATACTCATCAACAGGAAACATAAAATCTGAAGATGGGGCATTGATATTAGAGAAAGAAAAATACTTCAGAGATGGAATGAATATATCAGAGAACTCTTTCACAATGAAAGAAGAACTGACAATACACAGAAATATCAAAATATGAAGTGGAATCGGCACTGGCTAAATTGAACAGAAACAAAGCAGCAGGAACAGGTGGAATTGTAACAGATGCTGCTTTGATGATTTTGGCATTAACAAGATTTCAAGCACAATAAATGAGATATACAACAGTGGTAACATATCAGAAGAAGTAGATCTATTTTCATAGCACTGCATAAGAAGCCAGGTGCAAATGAATGTGAACTCCACTGGATAATCAGTCTAATGTGCCATATAACAAAACTTATCTGAATTCTGATGAATAGCATGTATAGCAGAATCAGACTACAAATAGGACAAGAACAGTGAGACTTCATTAAAGACACTGGAACAAGGAATGCAATATTTATGCAATATTAACATCAGGAAGAGACAATAGAAATTTATGGGACACAAGGAAAGGAGGCTTGGAAAGTGTGAAACTCATGGGATAGAGGAAGGCAATGCATAACCTACCTAGTGAGCTTGAGTTGAATAGATGGTGGAACAAGATATTGCGAAACATGGAACATAGAAGAATCTAAATGCTAGCAATATTGTTAGCATAACAATATGAAGCAGAAGAGGTCATGCATTAAGAGGGAATGTTGTAGGAATATATATTAATATGAAATATTTTAAAATAATTTTTCAGTTTTTATTTCTGTATATATTATGAAAATAATTTTTTTTTTTAAATTCTGAACTTTATACTTTAAAAGTATGTTTTAGAAATATATGAAACCTTAAATCAGCTATTCAACCAATTCTGAAAATTTTTATGTTTTTCAGGAGCATGTAATAAGATTCAGTTAAAAGAGCTTCCAGTTCATAACATTAGCTTTTTTTTCTCTTTGAAATATTTATCTGAACCAAGTTTCATATTTTTTGAATATTTTTTCCGCCATAGTTATTAAATTATTTTTGTCAGTAATGCAAATCGTATATATGTAGTATATGATTCATGCCAGGAAATACCAGATGGTTTGAGTAGAATTTATTGTCAATAAGGAACCTTCATTCTAAGAGAAGTTGATCTGTGGTGACCCCAGTTTGTACTGAACTTACCCAAATGATACCAAAATAGACTTTCCATTCAAATTACACCAAAGCATCAAAGAGTTGACCTGGCAGATAACTTCCTAGCCACCAAGTGCAAATTTACACACATCTAATAACTAAGATTAGAAGTAGTTATATAAGCCCTCCATTTGAAATGGTGGAGGAAGAGTCTTTCACATCCATGCGAGAAGAATAATCTCCATTTGGAGAAAAACCCCAAAGCCACATGGCAATATTAACTGATGATATCTGGAGTTGAACAAACACTTTTACATACGAGGGATTTAATTTTGTGTTCTTAATAGTCTATACAACAATGACATTACAAAATATATTTGTTTCAGAAATCTTTCCAAGAGTGTATTGTTAAGAACAAGTGCTGTTTGCAGCAGCAGTTTCCCAACAACATCGAGACACATTCAGTTTTGTTTCTCTTTATATAAATGTATTTTACCTTCTGTTACATTTTTTATTTAATTTTTTTAATCCACTTTCAGGAGCAGCTGTACCTGGCTATTGAAGTCAGTGTTGACCTGACAAATCTCTTCTCTTTGTGTTTAGTTATTTTGTGCTCAAAAATAGTGGCAATAAAATGGTCAAGAACTTGAAAAATCAATAAGAATCTTCTTGAAAGCATGCATGTGCATAGTAAATTTTATAGTTGTTCAGCTGTTACTTTTAGAAATGTGTTAGTCACAGACAGACTGCTGTTGACTGAACATAACATTGATAGTGGAAACTAAATTTCCTTTTTTTCTTTCACAGTCCTTACAAATTGGATTTTTTTCCCATCAGGTGAGTGATAGGAAATAAAAGCAAGTCAAAAATAGAAATCAGAATTCTTTTCTAGTAATTTTTTTTAAAGACTATTTTTTATGACTGACAAGTTGCAACTTAATATTAATTTCCCTAATCTCTTAAATATTTGAATGCTTACAGTTACCGTTCAGGATTGATAATACAATAATTCTAACATCTTAATGTATATACGATTTTGTGAGAGATGAACTCTAGAATTTGTCATAACATCAAATTGTCTGGGATAAAGCATATGCTATATCTACTATTTTTAGATGTTTTGAGAAGGATATAAATGATCTGATTATACCATGACTTTTATAATTTATATTCAATTGAGCTCCAGTATTTAGCAATGTAAACAATGATGATTCAGAAAATTAGAATATTCCATTTCTTTACTAATAACTCACATATTTCTTGCTTGAATTCTTAAAAAAAAAAAAAAATGGACAGTTTACTCTTAAAAGTATATCAGTTCAATTTATAAAAATAAAATAGTACTATTTTATAGACAAACCGGGTTTTCTTTGAAATGTAAATTTTTCAAAATTTGAAGATTGTTATAGATAGTAACAAAAAACATGATTTTTTAAATCAAGACAAAGTATTTGTTATTGAACACAATTTTGAAGTATTAGTACATCAATACTGTGTTGTATTACCTTTTGCATTTACTGTTTCTTTCATTTGTTGTGCTAATGAACTTATTAACCTACAACAAGCCTTTGATGCCCACAATTCAGTCATGACTCGCTTCAATTCTTCAAGATTTGATGGATAGTATTTTCTTAATCTTGATGATACCACAAATTTTCTATTGGATTTGCATCTCGGCTATTTGCAGATTTATCAAGCACAGTAATCCTCTTCTCTTTTAACCATTCTTTTGTAAATTTTTTCTGTGCTGGGTAGAGCATGGTTATGCTAAAAATAAATTCATTGTCTCTAAGCTTGTCCTCAATGTATGGTATAAGGAAATGACATTTTGATAGACAGCAGCATTAATCAACCTTTGCAAGAAAAAAATCTTTGACACTGGTGGCAGATGTACAACTGCAAGCCTTCACAGACTGAGTGAATTTTACACTTTTTTCATGCATGTGGCATTGTATTTCATGTGTGACTTTCTCCAGACCCATGTCCACAATCACCAAAGAGAATAGAGAATTTTGATTCATCACTGAAAATGACCAGATTCCATTGATTAATAGACCAATTTGATGTTCTCCAGCCAAGATTAAATGCTTCTGTTTCTGCTTAAAAAAATAATAGTGACTGCAAAATCAGTATCCTTTTGTTACATCTGAGCTGATAGTGTCCAGAGTGCTGGAGATTAAGAAACAGCTATGCCAGTATCATTCTACACTTTGGAAATTTCACCACAATTGGCAAATTGATTAGAAATATGGGTAGCATCTTGGATTCTTGACTTAGGCAATTTGTCACAGAGTTTATAACTCGTACTTTGAATCTGATCACAGACGTCTCATGTCAAAACTTACAACACCAGTGAACATAAACCATTAATAGCACCTAGGTGTAATAACCAAATGCTAAAAAAATGAAAATATAAGAGTAGAATCCAAGTAGATATCCCTAAATCTCGACCATAACAAGCTAGATGAATCAATGTTATCTTATCCTCCTTAGCCAAAGTATGCAAAACACTTCATAAAATATCTAGATGGAAAAAGATCCTCTTCTGGAATGACAATACCGATTTGAAAAAATTAATGCTAGAAAGTGTAGGAAACAAAAAAAAAACAACAAAAACAATGGTGATGAGGTGGGGGGTCAAAAGTGCAGTACTCGCCGGCAGGCCAGCTGTTTTTTTTTTCTTCTTTGGTCGCCTCAAGGAAATGGATTGCGTGACTCTTTCTCAGCCGTTACACTGGGCAGTTGTGAAACAGACACCAAACACAGCTGTGTCTACTTTGACTTCCTCTTTGTTCGTCTGTCAATTCGTACATCCAGCTCTATTGCATGCAGTCTGTCGAATGACTCCCAATTTGTGTTCGTGCTCCTGGCACCCTGCTTTTTATGCTATTCTAATATGACCAAAATTTGCATGTGTGCAAATATCATCTTGTTTTGGATGAGATTGGCGTGCATAAATTGCGTCTTCAATAGCGGCCATATTTCTTTCTGTCATCACTTTGCAGGAAAGATATGTTCGCGCTCATTTCGAATTCTGAGGTAAGTCACATCTTTCGTCACACCCCTCCCTAATCTCATGATCACAAAGGTGGCAGCCCGGTGACTGTCATTTGTGACTGGTGCTTCTTCGCAAAAGCCGGGAGGGGGGCTCTGCTCTTGTTCCCTCTTCGGGTGGATTGTCGGAGGGGGGCTCTGCTTCTACTCCCTCTTCAGGTGGATTGACGCACTCTGCATTTTCCTTGTCAAGCAGCAAACTTTCCGCCTTGCTCTCAGATGTGTCATCGGAATCTTCCTCGGACGTGCTGAAACCATGGTGCAGGCGCAGATCCTTAACATGGTGGGGTATTCCGTCCACCAGAAATGACTGCGGGCTGATCATTTTCCTCACCCGACCCCTGTTGAACCGGGAGGTGCACCGATTCATTGGCGCCTTGACCCATACGCGATCTCTGACCTGGTAAGAGCCGTGCCTGGGATCTGAAGACATTGTCGGGTTGTCAACCCCTTTCATCCTCAGTTTGTATCGGTGGATCCTGTTGGCGGGTGCAGTTTGGGGTGATGTATTGTCTTTTGGTGTGACATTGTACCAGTAGACGGCTTCCTGGACGGAACAGCACATCCTGGCCACGACTCATTTTACTGTGTGGTGGCATCGCTCTGCTATCCCATTCCCAGCTGGGGCATATGTGCAACGGAACCGCAAGTTGACTCCCCACTTGTGTGCAAAGGCTCTGAATTCCCTGCTGCAGAAAGCTGGGTCGTTGTCCGTGAGGAGCTTGTGGGGTGGGCCCCGCTTGAAGAAAATTGCTTTCAGCTGGCGAATCATGGCCGCTGAGTCCTGTCTCGCCAATTGCTTCCAGATTGAAAAATGTGATGGGCCGCAGTCCGTCAGTGTTAAGAAATGATGGGCTCCATAGTTGGTGATAGTGCCAGTTCCCGCTTTCCTCAAGCTTTCCTTTTTCCCAGTGAGTTGGTGCAGAATCTATAGATTGGCATTCTTCACACGTCTGTATAGCTGATCTAACGGCAGCTTTTGTGGTTGACGGGCAGACTCTCCTGGCGAAGTAGGTAGTGCGCCGCACTCCTGGGTGACCACTGTTCCTGTGGATGGACATGATTTGGTCTGCGTCCAGTTCATCCACATGGATGGCGCCAATCAGTGGCCCGGGTCCATTGTTTTTCTTCATTGCATCAAACCATCGCTGCAGTACTCTCGTCAAGTCCATCAGCTATATTCAGAGCTGAAGGGACCAGAGTCACGTCCACGGTCAGCTGATAATCTTCCATGAGCTCCTTGAGAGTGTTCAGCCACCTCCTGATGAGCATTTCGTTTGCCACCATGGTGTGCACTCGTGCTCTCCCAGTCAAAGTATCTGATACCCAGTGGTACACGCAAATGGAATCTGCCTTTACGTGTAGCATCTTGCTCTACCACTGGAGTGCCAAATTGAAATTCTGTATCCCAAATGAATTCACTAACAGAAAATAATCTTCCTGTTTCCTCTCCTGAGGCCAATGTACAGAGGATGAAGAGGGTGGGGACTATATTGATGTCCTAGGCATTCAAAGAATGGGATTGAACAAAAATCAGCATCTTCTACCAAATATTCCAAGAAGAAGGACTCAAGATAAACCTTTCCAAAATAGAAACAATGATCTGGAATTAGAATGAAAGCAGTGATGGTGTGTACCTTGAATCCTTCATAAAAATCCAGAACATAGATTTAGTAAATACTAAACACTTGACATAACTCAGTGTATGGATCAGTTACAACAAATTTAGTATAGGAGATAAGGAAATTGAACATAGAATCAGCTGTGCTAGAGGTAGTTTCACCCAACATGGCAAATTGCCACAAAATCAAAACATAAACCTGAAAACTAGTCATGTTCTTAAATAGTCTTTTTTTTAAATTGAGACTTTTATATGGAAAACATTCATGGCACCAAACTGATTGAGAAATGTCTAAACTGTCTGCTGTGTACAACTACTTTCTCAGATTGATAATTAAAAATGGCTTTGAGCAAGTGAAGCATGTAGTTCTTATCAAGGACCAGATTTCCTCAAACCTTGTGAACTGGAATTACTGAATCACAAAGAACTGTACCAAATAACAGAAATCATATCACTTGAGAACTTTCAACAGAAGCAACAATTAAAATGGGTAGCACATGTAACTTGAAAGAGAATGATGATATAATCAAAAGGCTGACATTCCACACCACCCAAAACAAAAAAGAAGCTGTTCCATCAATACTGGAAAAGAGCATTAACAGGTACTGGACTTGAGAAGCCTATATTCCTGAAAAATTGTTTTAAGAGAAAGATTTTATAAATTTCAACTGGCAGCAGCACTGACAGCTCAGTCAATGAATACCAAATTTTTCCTTATGAGGAAATGGCTAATATTATTATCATTCAGCTGGCATTCATCTCTAGCTGATGTCTTGACTTTGGAACAGCAGTTGGACTGTTTTGAACAAGTTTGCCTTGTTATCTTTGAGACAGAAAACCGAGAGTATCCCACCATGACAACTATCTTCTTTTGAGTCTTGCCTACTTCCTACAATGCACGAATGATGACTTTTTGTATCACCAATATAACCTTAACTCTTACCATTTATGATCCTGGTTGACAATATGCTGAACACCAAAGATTCCACTCTTTGTACAAATTTTTTGACATGAGAGTACTCATGAAATGACCTCATATAAATGATTAAATAAATTTCAATTGTTAGGGAGGAAATGCCAGATGATTATATATATATCTCAATTGATATTCTGTAAAGAGTAAACTATTCAATGATAAACAAATTTAAGCCAAAAATATGGAAGTTATTCACAAAAAAAAAAACAGAATATTCCATTTTTTTGAATTATTGTAGTTTGGTTGATATTTTATTTTGAGTTCTTTCGATATTATCTAACAATGATTCTTCAAGTGGGACAGTTATATTAAATCTCCTCACCAAAATACACTTGTATAAGAAAACTCATAACCAATAATAGAGGTGTAACATAGGATGGTATATTCTTCATTCATTCTTAGAATTTTGTGACATTGCAGTAGCTTTTACATATTGCAGTAAGTACTGAATTTGATAGCATATAAAACCCCTCTCCATATTTACATTTAATATTACTGTTGTTAGGCTAATTTTTACCCAGATGCTGTAGACTACTAACACTTGTATCTAGCCTAACAGCTACCTCATCTTTGTATATAAGACTGAACATATTTTTGGAATCATTTTCTTTTAAGAAAAATATGACATGTTTATTTGGTCTGTGCTTCCTATTTTATACTAAGTAAATTCTAAACAAATTTTGAATGACAAATTCAAAATTTCAGTTGAAAATTATATAGAACTGACTTATGATTGATTTTAATTGTTAATATATTTTTTATCATCATGATGCAAGAATAAGTGTGTCAATGGTTTAATATTATCATACATTATTTACCATCTTGTAGACTTTTCATGGTATAAAAAAAATAAAAAGATCCATAGAGGTTCATAAAAAAAAAACAAGTAAAAGAAAAAAAGCTGAATGTATATTTTATAGTAGATAAGGTTGGTCACTGGCTGGATATGTTCCAGGTATTTTGAATATCACTAGAACAGGTTGTGTGGCCTTGATATAACTTGGCAACTAATCAGTGGTAGTGTTGCTATGCATACACAAACAGAGACTCACTTATGGGGTTACTCGCTCAGCATTGATATGTCATTGAGTGAGCCTGTGTATAGTGTAACTGTGAAATTCTCAATTACTGATTGAGTAGTCTTCATGTTTTGTGTATTTTTTAACAAAACATATCAACTAGATGTCTAAGTTCCTCACAGTTCAGATTTGGCTCTCTGCAACATCTACCTTTTCTGAAAGCTAAAATTGTTGTTGAAACACCTGGACAAGATTAAAGAGAATGCAGCACAGTAGCAGATAAAAATCTTGAAATATGACTTTGATGCTTCTTGAAAAGTGGAAGAAGCATCAGAGTAAGTGTGCCAGAGGAGTACCTTGAAAGAGATTATGGTGTCATTGTTCTAGGCAAGCCTTTGTTTGTTTTTGTTTTTTTGTTAATATTAAACATTTGGATACTTTATATATTATTACAAAAAGAAATGATGATTTTTTTTTTATACAAAATACCTAATATAAGCCATATAGATGTTGCACATATTCGTTTCATTAGTTATTTTTGCACTATTTTATTTTTAAATTCTATGTAGGTCTATGCTGAAGAAAAGAAAATTACAAAAAACCTTTTCCTTAATAAACATACACATATTAACTGGCATTTTACTTTCTTGCATTACCTATCCTACTTTGATACCAGCAATTAAATATTTTTTTTACTGAATAAATGTTAATTCCTGTTAAAGAATACCAACTGTTTTAGTTTAAATTTTATTGGGGATCTGTTATTTAAGTAGAAGTGCTCCAACCATTAACGTGTCAGAGATATAAAATTTTAATGAATGCTTTGTTATTAATGAACATTTACTAATTTTCATTTTTTTTTATGCCCCAAACCTTAAAAATTGTTAAAGCCTAAAATAATACATAGATAAAAAGAAATTGAATCAGCTATGTTTGTAATTCATCAGTTACTTTTTTAATCAAATTTTCTGTTTGATGATTGCTTTTATTATAATCAATGTTCTCTCAGGAAATGAGATCATACAAAAACAGTTTCATGTAGTTTATATAGAAATTAATTATTGTATATAATTTAATTTTCTGCATGTACACACAGAAAAAAATTAGTATTCTTATGTAGTTTTTTTTCTAACTTTAGTAATTATGTTGATTTTACTGCTGCTATTGATTCCTACTTAGAGTAGAAAAAATTTTTTTTCAAGACCTTATTTTATTTATACATTGTTACCAAAAGTACTAAAAAATGTTAAAAAACAAAACATTTTTATGCACTGACAACAGGCATATAAACTTTAAAAAAACATTGGTTTATGTTGTATCATAAATATAGTGCAGTTGTAAATCAATTTATCAAATATTATTAGTTCATATCAAAGGTAACTGGAAGTTCCCATCAGAGATCAAGTGACAGCAAGACTTCATTACACCAGCACTTTTCTGAGTATTCTAGCTGTTTTAAAGTAACACTGTTGCCTGGATGGTTTGAACTTTACTAACTTCCATTTGTTAGTGTCTATCCCAAACTTTTCATGACTGCTCCCAGTGTTCCAATTATGCCTGGCATCTTCTCGGTTCAATGGCATGGTCAATACCTCTTTTTTTTTTTTCTCTCCAAAGTTTGAATTGAATCTCTTTCTAGCTGCCTGGTCATGTTTAATTGGTTTATCATTACCTCCAAAATTCATTTACAGCAAATAAATATTTGAGAGAATTGTTCACATCCATGTTTATAATAATGTGTCAATTCTTATAGGTTATCTCATTTGACATTTGTTTTCTCTGTTCAATTCCATAACATACTTTGCTTGTTTTTTTTTTTTATCTCTCATTAAATGCTTACCTTTTTGCTTGCTTGTTTCTTTCACCTCCAGTTTACTTATTCTGAGCCTCTCTCAGTACCCCCATTAGATCTTTTTCTAGTCTAACCACCATTTGTCATGTACAGAAGTGTGTGTGTGTTATCTTGATGTTTATTGATTTTTCTATTTTTTTCCTTCTCAACCAACAGTTCAAATGGATGAATGAATGTTTGCTCAGTCTTCAGCTGAAATTAAAAAGAAAAAAATCTGTATCCCGTAATTCTTGTTTCCAGACAGTAAATAAGAGATTAAAGAAATTGTTTGAAATTATTATCAGGATTGTTGCTAAAATATACTTTTTTTTTTTTAATTCTCATTTTCTCCTTCTCTGATTTGCTTGCTTGATATCCTCTTCATCATTATCTTCAAATAATCATATGAACTGGTTCTATAGGGGTTATGAATTGTTAAAGTTGTATAGATTTTTTAAAATTTTTTATAAAGTCTATTAAGCTATCTCTCATGGCCTGAGTCAGACTATAACTGTTTTAATACAAATGAGACATTGGAAACAGACAAGTTTTAGGAATCATTCAATCATATTTTTTTCTTCTTTTTTTTAAAATCTCAAGAAATTGTCAATAATGAAGCAGATGGGGTTAATATGATAATGTAAAAATACTATTAATTGTACTGGGGTTGGTGAGAAAAAAGACAAAAAAAAAGAAAAAAAAAGATGGTTTTTCCCTAATCCTCTTTTATCAACAGGAATCTGTCAGCAGCCGAATATCAATCAGGATTTCTTTTGGATAGTCATTTCCTCATTATCAGAAGGTAGTGTGTGTGTGTGTGTGTGTGTATATATATATATATATATATATATATATATATATATATATACACGATAAAAATATAGTTTTAAGATATACTATATTTATAGGTTAAAGTGATCAATATCACGGATAGAGTGTAGGCAAATATAAAAGTGGCCATTGAGGTCAACACCCAGCAGTGAAAGTATATTTCATGCTTAAACACAATTCAGGCTGAAGGGCCAAACTTATCTCAGATTTTAACATTGCAAGTCCTTCCATGTTATTGTGTATTGTAGCTTTCTCTCTTCTGTTGTTGAAGAGGTCTCTGATCTATTTGTTCCATATTTGTAGTATCTTATTTTTTTTTACTATTAGGAGTGTTCCCTTTCTAGATTTTATGCATCCTGTTGAAGCGCATGTCTTCTGCCCTGTTATTTCTTTTATCATTTTATGCATGCCTCTTATGTCTCTTTACTGCACACTTTTATGTTGAGTCATCCATCTCTTGCCTGTTTGTTTTTGCTTAATATCCTTACGGTATTATAATTAAAAGTAATACATATTGGCGTCATGAAAATAAGTTTGTCATATTAAGCTAATTTAAATGTTCTATTTGGATATTAACATATTTTTATAACTTTTTAAAAACTTGGTACAGTTCAGTATAAATGCATAACATTACAATGTATTAATCTATAAGTAATTAAAGTATTACTTTTGTTTTCATTAGTGTGCACAAGTTTATATTCATTCCACAATGAGTAGTTTGCATTTTAGATTCTCTCATTGAAGAATGGTTTATTTTTGTATGTAGGACATTTCATTAACTTATTGTGCAAGAGAACTTTTGTCTTATGAAATAGTTAATATATAGATTGCAAACAAAACAGTAGCAATAATGTAAATTTGTTTTCCAGCTCATCGAGAAAAAATGCTTTAGTATATTCTAAATGTTAAGGAGAAATTGTGTCGGAAAAAAAAAAATGAACCAAGTGTTGGTACTTTTTTCTCCTCTTCTCTTATTTTTCTTTATTTTCTATTAATTCCTCCTTTTCACTCTTTCCTTTATCTCCTTTCTTTTTTTCTGTGCAAATCAGTCTTTCTTTTTGTTTTTCTCACTTATTTTTTCTCCTTCCTCCATGCAGTTCTCTCTTAAAATGATAAAAAAAGAAAAAACATAAAAGAATCACCCCACTCAATCCAAACATAAACAAGAATAGCCTTTGGTTTTATAGCTGTAGTCATCATTAGTACTTTATAATGTAGCCTTGATGTAATTTGTGTTATACCGTTCATTTGTAAATGGGATATTTTTTTAAGCAAGTACACTCAGCCATTCAAGAAATGCTTTTCATTCTTTGGAGAAACCTTGAAATCTAAATTGAATATGCTAAAGACTAAATCACTTGTCTTTAATACTAAAACTTTAAATCACTCTGAATAGCGTGAGAAAGACATTTTTATTAACAGTGACTACTTCTTTTGGTCAGATCACAGATCTATTTAGCTTGGCTAGAATTGGTAGTGATTTGAGCCTATACCTGTTTGGTTCTTGGTTACTGACAGTTTGTAAACTGATCAACTGATAGCTTCTATCAATAGTGTAATCTTGCAACTAAATGGAAGATTATCTGTATATTTTGGCAGATTCTGAAGGCAAAATAAACATAATACAAAATATTTGTATGTTTGTTAAAACCCTAGTTTATTAATTTTGGATAGATTTAATAGATGGGAGTGTGTTGGAAAGTTCTCTACTAGGTATTTATGAAGATGACACTACCATTTACTGTTGCCTTAGTAGCAAATCTAACAGATCAGACAAAGTAAACCTGGCAACTATTCTTGAAAACCCCTGCATTCTAGTGGCATTGTCACCTTGCTTGGGATGAAATGATTAAAAACAAAAAAAACAAAAAAACTGACCCACTTCTCAAAATCTAAATAAATATTGAAATTTGTTTTAGAATCCATTCTTGGTTGAACCAAGAACTTTTCAGCACTGCTCCATATATTATTGATATTTCTCTTCTTTCTAAAAAGGTACTTATTGGTAATCAGAAGTATTTTCTTTTAAAAAGAAAGGTATCATGAATTTTTTCATGTAAATTAATACAGTATATTGTAATTGAGAATAAAATATAGAGGTAATGAACAAAAATGTGTTGTATTAATAGTAATGGGGGGGGGGCAAATATTGAGTCATTTTTAATTCATGTCACTTCATGTTTGAATTTGCATACCAAGAAAAGCAGTCATAGCTTCATACTATAAATAAAATCATGTCAGCTCAGAATAGATTGAAGGAAACTTTTTTTTTTTTCTTTTTTTTTTTTACTATTATACTTTTAAGTATATATATTTTATATGAAAGAAATATATTTTGTAATTTTTTTTTTTTTATTAAGAAATATATTTTGTTATCAAATTGTTTATTGAGCTGTACTTCAAAACAGGAGGAAATTTGAAAATTTTTAATTTTTTCTCAAAAAAAAATTATAGACAAAATAAAAAACTTAATCAGATCTTATCTACTTCAAGTTTGGACAAGCCTTTTCCAAAAATAGATTTCATGTAAAAACAATGGTGATAGGCACATTTTGGAGCAAGTATGCTTTACAAAAAAGCTGAAATTAAAATGGATTGTATCCCTACACTTTTTTTTTTATAAATAATAGCAACAACAACAATAATCACAGCTTGTTCCCTTTATTATGGCTGTACACATTGATTATTCTTTTCAAATGCATGTTTCATTTTTTTTTAACCCTTTAGGTAAAATATGGTTTAAAAATCATCATGATGGTGTAATATTCTGATATCGATCATAATGGACAGCACAGTATTTTGTCAGTTGCTTATAAAAATGCTATTTGCTTTTCTGATGCTTTTTGGCAATGATTTTTATTATTGAAGCTGTGTGTGCATTACAATGTTTTTGGTATTTCTTTTAACATTTTATGGCTAATTACTAACAGCCTAAGCGTCTCCATTGAATGAATCAACACAATTTAATCAACAATGTACATTGCTGTTGGTCAACTTTTATATATTCAAGTAACACACACTCTTTACTCTCATACCATTGTGTATACATTCAATTATATTTGCCACTGAAAGTTACAAAGGGGGCGCTGAAATATTCTTGATCTGACAAAGAAGCATATTTTGTGATTTGCTTAGATTTTGGAAAATAGGTTTGACTAAGAAATCTTAAGGACTAGTCTTATACCATTTTGTCTCTTCCTGTCAATGCACACACAAAGAATTGCATGCATAAGTGGGCTTGTAAATTTTCTTGGCATAACTAAGAATTACCATCTATTAAAAATATGATGTTTGGTAAGATTTGGGAAGTGGATCAGGTAAAGAACTTTCAAACTCCTTCCCATATTATATATATATATATATATATATATATAACACCCTGGAAAACTTTTGCATAAAATTTATTTAAAAAGTAATCTTTTCATATAATATCATTAATACTCTATTTTTAATATTATTTTAATATTTTTAATATTGAGCACTATATATGAAAATATATTCCGTTTCTTAAATCATATATATATACATATATATATACGTGCACGCATACATACATTATGTAAAGAACAATATTTAAATTATTGTTTTTCAGTATATAAACCATTAGTTATTTGGGAAATACGTCCATATCTGGTAGCTGAATGTGTGCATAATTGTTAGCAACTCAGGATTGTTTAGTTTGTTACACATTCAATTTTTGCACAAATATTCTTGAGAAAGGGTATGAGTCTTCTTTTGCCAGCTTTGGGTTAAATAGCAAGGGAGACTGAGTTCTTTAGTCATGGTTGGTAACCAGTCTAGGAGAACAGCAGTTCTGAATTCAAAGCTGTATGTAGCCTTGGCAAGGCACATATTATACAGTCATGAATAAGTCATCAAGATTATGGAGTTCACAGTTAACTGTGGTGTGGTGCTGTGGGCTCTATGATCTCAAGTGATGTTGATGAGGATGAAGATACAGGAGATAGAAATGCCAAATGAAACTGAATCATTTCTTTTGCTCATCGAGTAAGAATTTGATTACATAATATCAGTCTTTATGAATGATATTGTTTGGTGTTTTTTGTATGTAGCATACAAATTGTTAACAATTGTTTTTCTTTTCTATTTGGTCTGGTTTTGTTAAATAAGTTCATAAACACTCTTTGGTGTTAAATTTCGCCATTTTAATTATTTTTGCTGTTAATGTTTGAAACACAACCCAGAGAAAATTATGTTAGAATCTAGTAAAGAAAGATTTAATGTTCTTATTTTTGAGCAATTAATAGAGTTTATTCCTGGGTGACAGGTGGATGGAGTAAAATATCTCTGAGAGAAAATGTAACAGTTATTCTCATTACTGATTTGATTATTCATATAAGAATTTACAATTTCATACTGCTGAGTTTCCCATAGATTGTTCTTAGAGGTCCTCAATTTTAACCTACTTTTATTTTCTTGGGTCTGATTTTGAATCTGCATAGGTAGATTATATTTTGATTCATGCCTTATTTCTGAGCCAGTATGATTCTTTGCCAATTGGTAATCAGTATTCTAATTGATAATTTTTTTTATATCATCTTTTTGTATTTTTAACTTTCAGTATTTTCTCTAAGATTTACAGAATTATCAATTCCAGTTCATTACAAAACATTCTTTTGCCTGCACTTGAGCTAATCAAATATGTATAGATAGGGAAACCCAAGTTTTATCATTTGTATAGAATTGATTCAGATGTTGGCTTTTTTTTGTATCAGCCAACTAGCATGTTGGTTATTTTGAGTGATCAATCAGGAATTGGTATACATTGTGATATTTGTTAATCTGAAAGGTAGAAAAGCAAAACAAAAAAGCAAATAATTATTACCAAAATGGTGTTAGACTGTACTTTCCATCATGTTTTTTTTTATAATTTGGTAAAGCTTAACAAATAATTATTAATTTTATTTATTGGTATCAAGAATTAATCTTTATAAGACAATACTATCATGTCAGTATATATTGTTATATATTTTTCAACTGTACAAGTTGTTCAAATCTGTTTTCTGTAATATATTAAAGAAGATAAAAATTAAGATTTGAGCATGTTGCTAACTTGAAGACACTTAAACATGTCAAATTGTAATTTAGATACTTGATTATATTTTTAATAAATATTAAGTTTAATTCAAATGTAGATTGTTCTCATTCCACTATGTCTGGGGATATCTCATCTACGTTTTATTTAGTACTGCTCAGTTATTGTTCACCTTGTTTCTACCAAGTCCAAGTACACACTGCTTGTCCCAGGGATTGAGCTCGTAATTACCATGTCACCAAATTCACTAACCAATGCTTTAATCCACTAAGCTAGTGTCTTTTGTATTGTTTATGGGACAATAGCCTATTGGATAAATTTGGTTAACCAATCATTTGGATAACTGAAGAGGTTTTAGGGATTTGGGTTAGTTGCCAACAGGGACAGGTGTCTTTTATGCAAAACTGAAGATATAAGTAAATTGTATGTTTTTTTCTTTTTAGCTTCACATAGAATACACTCTGAAACCGTTCTCTGTTATGAATTTTAAATTCTATAATCCAAGATTTCCTTGTTGTTGATGATGAAAATGACAGGTTAATGTTTAGCACATTTTTGTCTGAACTATATTTACACCTAAGTGTAGAATCCTTAAGTAAATCACCAAATATCCAATATTAATCAGTGTCTTATTGCTGGAATTACCACAAATGGAAAAAATTGCACAAAATATATATTTATTTAGATTTTCTTTCAATAAATGATAAATCATGTCAGTTTTAGTTGAGATAATTATGTAGATTTTCTGCAAAAATAATTTTGCTTTTTCACATTATAAAATAAAAATACTAAACTATTAGGTCATCCCATAAGTTCTGTCCAAATTTTAACTTTTTGTTAAAATGAACGAAATTTAAAGAGTATTTTATAATGTCTAATGGAGCTGAACATTATTTTTATGTTTAGATGCATTTAAACTGATCAAATTTTATTTCAGAGAACAATAAAATAAAATTTTGTTTGATTAAAACCCTGCTAACATGGAAGTACCCAAGAATCATTTGAGGCACATAATGCTTTATGAGTTCAAGAAAGGAAACTCAGCAGCCGAAGCAGCTAGAAACATTCACTCAGTTTATGGAGAGGAATGTGTGAATGAAAGAACTTGCAGAAGATGGTTTGCAAAATTCAGAGGTGGAGATTTCACTCTTGAAGATGAAGATCGAACCGGACGTCCAGTTGAGTTTGATGAAAAGTTTCTTGAAGCAGCCATTGAAGAAAATCCTGCTTTATCAGTTGAGGAATTGGCAGTGGTTCTCAGTTCATCATCATCTTCAACAACTTGGAAAAGTTCCTAAACTTGGAAAATAGGTGCCTCATGAATTGTCTGAAAACAACCTCAAATCCCAAGTTGATATCTGCTCTTCTCTCCATTCTCACCAACTTGTTTCACCTTTTTTGGATAGACTTGTGATTGGCGACAAAAAATGGATCTGTTATTGAAATGTTAAGCATCATAGACAGTGGCTTGGTAAAGGGGAAGGACCCCAGCCACAGCCGAGAAGGGAACTTCATGGGCAAAAGGTTCTTCTTTCAATCTGGTGGGATTGCCAAGGAATAAACCACTTTGAATTCTTACCACATAATGCAACAATTAATACTCAAATATACTGTCAGCAATTAGAACGTTTGAACCAAGCTTTGAGGAAAAAAAAGACCTGCTCTAGTGAATCGAAAACGTGTGATGTTTCATCAGGACAATGCGTGACCACACACAGCAAGAATCACGTCACAAAAGATCGAAGAACTTGGTTGGGAGAAAATTCCTCATCCACCTTATTCTCCTGACCTTGCTCCTTCAGACTACCATTTGTTTTGTAGCTTACAGAATCATTTGGAAGAAACAGCTTTTGTAACACAGGAAGAGGTTAAAACTGACATTTGTGAGTTCTTTGGATCAAAGCCAAAAGAATTTTACAGTAATGGAATTAGTAAGCTTGTTAATAGATGGAAGGAAGTCATAGATAATCAGGGAAAATACATTGTTGATTGAAGCTGTAATTAAATGTAACATTTGGTCACTTGTTGTCTTTATTCAAAATTCGGACAGAACATATGGGATGACCTGATACTTGAACAAAGCATAAATTAAAAAAAAAAATTATGTAAGCTAAAGTGTCATAGGATGACAAAATTTTAAAGAAAAAAAAAAAGATATTTAGAATTAGAAAGAGACAGTTGAAAGTTATAGGGCATATATTGAGGAAAGAGGGCTGGGAGAATTTGACACTCACAGGACATATTGAAGGCAAGAGGAACAGAGGAAAGCAGCAAATGACCTACCTAATGAGCTTGGGTAAATGGTTGGCAGAACAGGGCTTAGGGTAGATAGCAAAAAGACAAACCTTACTAAGAGTTACAAAAGACAGGAAGTTGTGGAGAGCCATGATCGCCCACGTTCTGATGGAACATGGTACATCAAAGAAGATGTTTATATATATATTATTAGTAAACATTGTGCAAATTCATCTTAATGAGTTTTACCTGTCACAATATTCTGACTTTATCATTATAAATATCATTTCACCCATTGTATCTGGAAAGTTACATTGTCAAAGATAAATAAAAAGGAAGTTTGCTGTAAAATTTTGTCCCTTGTAATGGTTGCATTTTTTTGTCAATTATACTAAAGTATCCCAAACTATGATGAAGCTGTTTCCACAAAAATTACGATGAAGCTATTTCCCCAAAAAGATATGTGGTAGTGTAACAGTTAATGAAGAAGAAAGTGGAACTGGTGAGCAGAGTACAAATTCCTTTCTGCTCTGGTGTGATTACTGCACCCGTAGGTTATTATCCCCCTCTAGCTATGGGTTAAAGAGTAGGTAGTCTGGACTCTAACCTTGGGTTTGGAAGAAATACTACTCTGAATTCAGAATTGTAGAGGATGAATGGAATATCACTATACTATTTTTCCCAAGAAGTCATGGCAATTCACAGATAATAAAGAAAAGGAACTTCTGGAGATCCATGATTTCTTATGATCTGTGAAGTGGAAATTGTTTTAACTACAGTTTCACTGTTGACATTAAAATGTATGCTTCCATTCAGTCTTACAAGTTTTTTTTCTACTCTCCCATGATTTGAACATCTTTTAAAAGATTTGCAATGAATTAAAATATGATTTATATGCCACTTGTTAGAAAACTCTGAATTCTAAACCATGGAGAAGGCAATGGGGAAACCATGGAGAAGGCAATGGGGAAACCATGGAGAAGGCAATGGGGAAACCATGGAGAAGGCAATGGGGAAACCATGGAGAAGGCAATGGGGAAACCATGGAGAAGGCAATGGGGAAACCATGGAGAAGGCAATGGGGAAACCATGGAGAAGGCAATGGGGAAACCACTCCACTATTATTTCCAAGAAGATATGGCAGTTCACTGATAATAAAGAAAAGGAATCTGTTGATAGCAGCCATGATATTAAAAAAAAATATATAAATTGCAGCAATAGATTGAGCATGATGTGTATTGAAAGGTTAAAAGTATATGAAGTCATTTGAATTCCTAGATATTAATGTGCGTGTACAAGACTTTGTTCTTACATTGTATTTCATTGTCACATTCAAACAATTTACTTGTGTGTGCGAATATCCTCATCAATTTTATGACAGGGAACACTTTTTGGTGTGAGAAAGTAGGTTGCTTAAATTATAAAATTAAAAATAATTCACACAATATAAAATGACTTCAGGTTCATTTAATTTTATATGTGTTTGCTTTAGCATAAAAAACTAATCAAATAAAATTGACATTGCCTTATATAAGATAGTAATAATATGGTAAATAATTTTGTTCTATAACAAGGAACATAGTTTGCAGTAATATATCAAGAATTGGGCATCCTTATAACTTTTCCTAAAAATTGGATTTACCTTTTATTTCTGTTCTACTTTGTAAATCTATTATCTAATTTATTATACTGCCTTATAAGATTTTTTAAAAATTTTTACTTTTAAAATATTTCGATTCCTTTTAGATTTGTTGAATTAATCAGTTAGAAACTTAATACAGAGATGGTGGTTCATTTAACCTTCCTTTATAGTATCACACTAGCAGTCAGTGGATCCCAACTTCACACAGGCTTGTTCTATTCCATCCTGCAGGTATTTAATTGGACTGAGATTTGAGAAAGTCAGCTGAGCAATCATGATCTCCTGAACTATTCTTTTGTAGTTTTTTGTTTGTTTGTTTTTTATTCTGGCCCACAGTGTTATATTCTGAGAGAAACCATTTGCAGACTGCTTCATTGTTACTTTAAAAGAATGCACTTGATTGACACTGATGTCTGGATATTTTGTATTATTATTGCTATATATTTATGTCAAAGGACAAAAATCCTCTTGAAACCATTTTGCATTGTTAAAACTTTTCAAGATGAATATGCACACATGTCAGTTATGGCATAATCAGAACATTTTTGTTTTTGAATTTGTTCTGTATCATACATATACTATTTTTTAATATTTTTGGGGGTGGGGGTAGCAGTGGTATGGTGTAGCACAATTGCACTTTCTACTTTTACACTGTTGGAAATGGAATTCAGATTATTGCTTTCAAGGTTATATTTATGATAAAATATTGTCAAGTGACATAACCTTGGGTACATTTTTCTGCTACATTAAATTCTACAGCCGTTGATATCAATTTTAATGACAAATCTGTCAATTCAGGTTCAGTTCTGATAAGTTTAAATTGTCTTAAAATTAAATTCAAATGTTTTTATAAATAGATGAAAAGTTTAGTAACTTACAGGTGTAAATTTATTACTTTCAAATAATGATTGTAGCTTTAATTTTTTAAATGAAACAGTTTTTGTTTGAGTCATATCTAAAAAGGTGAAATTCAAAATTTAGTAAGACCGGGCCAACAAGTAGATAAAAACTGTCAACCTTATTCTTCACCCAATATTTTGCCATTTTATTAAACCACTTCATTACAGGCAAGAATTTATTCAGGATAAGTTTACAATGAATGTATGAGTTTTTCCAAAGAGATCTTCAGAAAGGCGAAAATGACACATTTTTAACTTTAAAAAATCATTAAAATAAAAACTTAAAAAATCTTAACAGAATTCCTGTATTAAAAGATTTGCTCATTTTATATTGGCTCATTTTTTTAATCATTTCACCCCAAGCAAGGCAATAAAGCCACTAAGACAAGGGATTAATGAGTATAAAAGAATCTGAGAAAAAAATAGAAGCCAATAAAAGAACAGGAATTAAGGAGACAGAAGATGACGATTGACATTGCATTTAACTTTTTGAATATCAAAGTTGACTGGAAAGCAAGAAGCTGGAAGAGAGTTCCATACATTTAGACTAATTTGCTTTTTTATCATATTTTAGCATGTTCTGACTAGCCTACCTAGGTGTCTGTTGTATTTGGAATATTAAACCTTGATTTGAAAGGCCATGCACTTCCTTTCCCATACACTTGTCACATCTGGTGCCTCTCCTTGTAAGTTCTCAAACAGATCTTCTATATACCATTTTAAATCATCATCATCCAAGGAACCAAATGAATTTCACTGGTACTCACTCATCAATGTTCCAAAGATTATTAAGGTGGTCATTTTTGAAATCTTAAATTCATCATCTGTTTTTTAATTCGTGGCTTCCAGAAAGTATTAATATTTATGTTTGGCCTACTAATTGAATGATTTTAAAATAACATTTGTGCTGATTCTTACGTATCATTTTCTAAGACTGTTTTTGTATAATAAAGGTTAGTATACCCTTTTCATACAGAATCAAACATACTAAGTTCTTCAGAAAAGATCTAACATGGGGGTCATTTATATAGGAGGACATATTAGTGGTTCTGAAAACTTACAAAGAGAGTAACTAAATTTGATTCATGTCACAGGAAGCATCATGCTCCATCCAATCAATGTTTGGCTTGAAATATTATGACATATTTGAGGAAGGCTGGAAGGTACAACAGCCAAGAATTAAAATCATTAAAAAAAACAAACAAAAAAAACACACACAGAAAAAGGTTTTGCAATTCATAAAAAGTTTAAGGCAATATCTTTGGCGTATAGTTCAATATATATAATCAACAAGATTAAATTATTTTAACTCATTTGACTAGGTACATCAAACAGACTAAGATGCTTAATTTTAGTCCATTTTGTGCTTTTCACTCATTCAAAATGGCAAATCACAAAGCTATAGATAGCTTTAAATACCACCTGAAAGTTGTTTTAAAGCATACATGGGGTTTAAGAAAGGAAGTTCCCTACTGTATGTTTTATACTCACATAAAAAATTTTCAATCATTAGGTCATTTAGTACTCTGATTACAATGTTAATCTTTCTCTTCCCTTTTTACATTTTTTTATATATATATATATATTAGTGTGTATGTATGTTTGTGATATGCTTAAATTAGTAAAATTCATAGCAAAATGTTTATCTTGGATGAAACTCCCCACACTCAGGCTGTTAAATTATCACTTTGACTCTCATTTGTCTCCAATAGTATATTTTCTGCTCTTCAGAAACAAGTAATACTTGTATGACCTGTTTCTGTCATGATCAGCATGCTTGTTTACTTGTTCAAATTCTTTCTACCTGTTTCCTAGTTTACTGTCTTATATGAGAGTTCCAAAGTGAGATATCTGCATTCATATATTGATGAGCTATACAGAAAGAAAAGGGCTTTATTTCTTTAAGAAATTTTGTGCATGTGTGTGTGTGTGTGTGTGTGTATCAATCAGCAAGTATCTTGTGGACATAGTTTTTGTTATGTAGAAGTTGTTCTTTTGGGATGCCAAGTGCACCTGTAATAGTTATTTTTATAACCCTTACGTACCGCAACTGCCTCCTCTTCCTTTCTACAAGAATAACCCAGCCAGTGGAACACTTGTGCCACTCTTATCTTATGACTCATTTTAACAGCTGCTATTCTTAGTTGGGAACATCTTTTTTGGAACTGATTTTATTTTCATATCATACTGCTTGCTTTTTATAAACACATTAGCTCTAATGAAGATTCACGATAGATGTGTACTTTTCATGTATTTAAAAAAAAAATAAATAAATAAAATAAAACCAGACAGAGTCCTTGCCTCCTACTCATTAAAAAGAAAGTTTCTATAGTTACTTGTTTAATGGTAAATTATTTTCAGTATTTTTTATTAGCCATATCTCCAAGAATAAGATGGACGTACTCAGTAGAGCACTAAAACTAACTTTGTAAACAACCAAACAAGTTTTGTCTTTTATCATTATGTTGCTAATGATATAATTAAGAAAAATAATCAAATTTATCTGGAAGTGATGTCAAATCTTAGCCTCAGGATAAAATTTAACAAAAAAATTTGTTTGTTTTTGGTGTTTATAAAAGAACAGGGTGAATGTTGATTATATCATCATCAGCAACTCTAGCATCAGAATTATTATTTCTACTACTACTACTTTCCCGCTCAAAATCCATAAAATTTGTTTTTCAAAAAGTTAAAAACAATAATGAAAACAGTTGACTTGATTTTACATTCACTGAAAAAAAATGGAAAGAGGAATATTCTGATTGCCTCAAATTTTATCTATCTCTTTTTTTTTTTTAAAGAGTCATATCTCACTTAAAATTTCAAGTTTTAAACTATGTAGAAATGTACCTTTTGATTATTCCAGAGCTGATAAAAAGAAATGTGTAAATAAACATTTTTTTTAAATTAGTAAAACTACTTGCAGAACATCTGATCAATTTTAAGTCTGGATAAGTACATTTTAAAAATAAGTTTACTTACTTACTTGAGATGCAGAAGTGATGGCTTACAAAGATGGTTGTAGTTTATTATAAATGTAAAATTTGTTTTTCAACCCCAGGCTACTGAAACACTAAATTTGTTGCTTCCAATAATATGCTCATGTTTTTGTTATATTTTTTTAAATTTTTACTATCCTATTCATTATATCTTTATTTATAGCTTAGTTCTTGTCTTGAATATTTTTTTTCACTTTTTATTTTATTTATTTATTTATTTTAACACCTTCCCTTCCTTTTTCCATTTGTTGTTTGGATCAAGATCTGATTGGCTTGTAAATAGGTCAGAAGCTGAGCATTTTTTCTTCTTCTTCCAAACATTCTCACAATATTTGTAATGCTTTTGTTTGTTGCTTTCAGCCATAATGGTAAATGCTTCATTATTTGGCTACAGTATGTGTACCTATGAAGTCACATTAGAGATGTATACAATGTTACACATAAAATATATCACTGAAGAAGCTAGGAAATATCTCCAATAAATGCATTTATTTATATGAAGATGTTAATGACCGATAATAAAATAAATAAAAAACAGCTTAAGTTGGTGAGTTGTTGGGATATTTCCTGTGATCTACTTCAATAGCTGTTCATCTTAAGGCTCTAGATAGGTTAACACTAACAGCATTTTTCAAACATTATTTTTTGTATTACAGAAGATATATCCATTGCTTTTACCACAAGTATGAGAAATTTCAACTTTATTTTGATTTTAAAGATAATCATTTTAACATGAATAATTGTACAGAATATTCATCATGAGGTGTATCTAGAACAGTCTTTTGTACATTATGTAACATTTACATTGTTTTCAATTTTTTTTTTTTCTCTTTTGTAATTTACATTTTTAGTAGCAAGATTATACAGTATCAATAACTTAAATCATTAGTCTGTGCACATTGTGTACAGACCAATGAATTGTACTTTTTAAACTATCTCCCCATATATATATATATGTATGTGTGAAATTTCCTGGTAGGCCCCAAAGTGATGGTCCATCACTTTAGAAATAACAAAAAAAAAAAAAAAAACTAAAAAAAGAAAAATATTGCACTGATGCTGGGAAGATTTAAATAAGGCTTCTTTGATGCAATAATTACTTTTGGTACATAATAGATATCCTCAGTTCTTTATTTATTGAAGTTTTTATTTCAGGATATTTTTTAATTTGGTTAGTTCGGTTAGTTAGTTTTGAATAGTTCACTCTTCAGTTCTGTGCCTGTTCCAATTTTAATTATACTTTGAAAACAATTTCAAATTTTGTTTTGTAAATTACTTGTTCTATGATTGAGATTTTCATAAAATTATTAAAATTTTCTAGTATTTGTATTATGCATGTATTAACATAAAAAAAACAATATTGAATAGATGTAACATTTTATTTGCCTAAAACCATTATTTTTATTTGGTTCCTTTAAATATATGTTTTGGGATTAAGTGGATCTTTTTGACTGGGCCCTTTTATAAGTTTTCTCAGAAATTTTCAACCCAGTCTGCCACTAATATATATATCTCTGTAGTTGTGGCATAATAGAACATAATTAGGAATTTAAATGATGATGATGATGGTTTTTGTGGAGAGGGAGATGACATAGGAATAAAAATAAATTTAAAAATATATTTTAATATTTAATGTATAAGGAAAGTTTTAAATTTGGATTATTTGTCTTTAGTGCAAGAATGATTGTTCAGTGTTTTAGAAAAGGAAGTTCAATAACTAAGGTTACATTTAAAACAATGACAACCTATTTGTTTTTAATTTTACAAACAGAAATATCTAATCCTGGTACAGTTAGCTAATTAAGATAGGTTTGTTATATAAACAGAAATTCACTTATTTTTGTGACATAAACATAGAATGTTTAGTTATGCTAGATACCATGTAAAATAAAACTTACTCTTGTTAACAGAAAATAGATATTTGCTAAGAAACCATGTTGTGTAACAAGATTCTGTTTCTGAACATTTAACTTCACTTTAATTAAAGACTTTTGTTGGCATATGGAAGATTGTGAACGGGGAGAGAGGAGAGGTGTTATTGTTTGGAAGGGGAATTCCCCTCCATAAAGACTTTAGGTAAATCTTTTTCTGGGGTTATTTCCCTTAACTGTCTCTTTGTGCTACTATAACCTACTTGAAACTGGATTCATTTCTCACTAAAAACCTGAGGTTTGTTTTTGTTTCCAGTTTAAAATTTTCCTGAAATGTAACAATTCATTATCATTAAACAGGTTTATTGTTAGGGTGATATTTTTTTAACAAAACTTTGCACCTCCCTCCATTTTGAACAAATGCTCTTAATCACTGAAGAAGGCAAGTTCTCCTCCTCTGAAATTTTCCTTAGCTACTGTTTGTTGCTGTTCCAGCTCTTCCCTGTGGCCTTCCAGCAATTCCTCCACATCCTGGTTCACTCACATCCAAGCCCAATGACTTCCCCAAAGGTGCACTTTCTTTGGACCCATGGTGGCTTATTTAACAGTAAACAAAAACAAAAGCACTATTTAAAATGAAGAATTTTGGACTAATGTTAAGGCAGACTGAGTAACACACACATATGATGCTTTGCCTGGGAGCTTGGATTTGGGGAAGTCATGCATCAGCAAAGAACAGTTATGTACAGGTTTGTAACAGATGGATTTCCTTGCTTGATAACCAAGGAGATGTATAATTTTTGAGACATATCTTCACTGAAAAAAGTGAGTGATAACTGAATCATATGATAACAGAGGTGCTTAATAACTGAGGTTCCACTGTACATGAATGAACTCAGTTCGTGTGGATATGAAAATTTATAGTCGAAAAGATTCTTCTTTGGGGCTGACAAGATATTAAATTGTGATTTGCAACAGTTCTCTCATGATTTATGACTGAAGCTTTATTAGCACATTGACTTCTGTATAATCATAATGTAATATTAAAGTGTTTTTAGTAAATTTTACTCATTTAATAGCTTTACAAATACACAATATTATGTTTTCATGTGTCAGTTAGACTCAAGCTAATGCTACACTTTGCCTTAAGTGACTTGGAGCTATGCAGCCTAGAAACATTAAAATCTTTAAGAGCATTTTAGTTTGTCAAGCTGAGTGTCCTACTATTGTCTTCATATAAGATTATGCTGAGTAAATATTTATCCAATTGTCTTTTGTTTCACTTGTTAGTGTGATAGCCACACAAAAAATGATTCATTCTCATTGGTATCATTACTGCTCACCTGTTCTCCACACACACACACACACACACACACACACACAGTGGTGTGATCAATATCCTGAATATGTATACTTTCCCCACATGTTGCAAATCAAATTCAAATGATTTAAAAAACACATTCTATAATTGTAAAGTATGAATTATCAATGTTTCAAATTGAATACCTTATACTTCCTTGACTTACCTCTTGATTTCTTCATGGTTTACTTTATTATATGTATGTATGTATGTTATGCACACAATTGTAGGGAGTACTGAAAATTTGTTGACTTGATCAAAGAGTGATTTCAAAATAGATTCCAATGTTTGGTCATTTGTTCCGATTTTGGGAAGTGAGCCAGATAGACAACTTTTCAGCACTTCCACAAATTATAACCTATTATAGATTTATTGTCTAGCGATATTTCACATACATAATTTAAAAAAGAACATGGTACAGGAATTAGTGATGTCATTTTATTTCTTTATTATTAATTTTTAGTAATTTTTAGACTTAGTTTTTATGAAAGTGAGTTTTAAATATTGTCAAAGCATATTTGTATCAATCTGTCAGTATATTGTTATTGCTTTCATGTTTTTTGTTTTTTTAGGCTCAATTGCCAACAGATTCATTTGATTGGAAGTCAGGGAGGCTATTTAAAGTGTTCAACTCTATGCATTTATTAGAGAGAAGAGTAGAATTATTATAGTGGGAGGAGTAGTCACATGATATTAAAAACTGTTGCAAATATCCGTTATATGTCTAATATTCTTAGTCATCAAAATGAATTTTAAGTGCAAACTTTTTCTTTTCTTAAAAGCTGGTTATTTTTTTTAAGAGAATAAGGTTTTATTAATATTTTTGACAAGTTAAGTGTGGGTTTATTTTGCTTGTTTACATTTGGCACCATTTCAAATAGAACGTTGTTGTAAGTAATGTAATGCTAAGAATTTCACACAACAAATTAATGGTAGTAGTAATAAGAAAATAGTTTTTTTGTTGCATGTTTTCATTTAAAAATCTCTATTATCCTTTGTCAAAAAGAAAAACAGAAAATGTTTTAGTTGGCTGTTATAATTAACAACATTGAATTTAACCTAAATAAGAAAAGCTAATTATCTTGACTTATGTTGAAAAATTTAGTTATTCTTAATGAAAAAGTTTCATTTTCAGCTTTAAACACTTTATAGTGTATTGCTATGAATAAATGTTGCTGGCAGTCTCTTCTTGGATCTTGAACTCTGCTTACCAGTAAATTTAGAATTCAGCAATCCATGTCAAGTATCTTTGAATTCAATTCCAGGCTTTAACCATACTCAACCAAATTAAAATCGTGTATGCTTTAGTGGCAAGAAGAAAATTCTAATTCTTTACTTTCATGTTTTTTTTTTTTTTTTTGCAATATTTAAATTCTTAATATCTACTTGTTTTATTCTTGATAATCTTAATTACACTTTTAGAAGAAATAACATATACAAAAATACTTAAATGTTATCTACACCATATTTTGTAGTTGAAGATCTTTGATGCTTAATGCATTTGATTATACTTCAAAATGTACTTGGCTTCATTTTCTTTGTCTTTTCTAACAGTCACTTCCAGGGGATTAACAATGTTTTTAGATACAAGGGAACTAGTAGTTTCAATTACAGCATATCAGTAAGGAATATTTTAATATTTTTTTAAAAACTTAGTGTTGAAGTTCTAAATTTCTAGGATGTTTACAAAATTTACAATGCTAGCTACCACATTCTTACATTGTATTTGTGAATTAGGTTCATTGCTCATATCCTGTAGGAGTATATGAAGCAGATTTATACAAAAGTTATTGTAGCTACTTCTGTAAAAAAAAACAAACAAACCAGAAATCAATCTTCATTTTACTTAACTAGTTTATTTATAGATGTCTGTACAAACATCTATCATCTACTTTTCTAACAAAAATTGGAACATACTTGGAAAATAGATTTTATATGACTTTATTCTATTTTGCTCATTCATTTTGAAATTATAGCAATTCTCTTGTGTATCGAATATTTTGATCAAAAAATGTTTATACTTGTTAGAAAAATTTCTTAATCAAAAGTTAGTTGGCTCTCTTGATATAAGAACTTAAAATACAGTTATTTTTTCATTGTAAGAAACATTATGTAACCATCTTATTAAAATTTTCAGCTGATAAAAACGCCATAGCATTGCATTACCTCGTCAAACCCATTCAACAATATGGCTCTTATTAATGTACATACAGAATGGGACACAATGTCATGTTTACAATGGGAGCTCATGTGTACATGAGCAAAGGGACTGTTATATTCTGTACTTATAAACACTAATGGGTATGTCCCAATCCTCATAAATATGTTGGACACTATTGTAAGTGGGGGTAATATGGTGTCTAAACAGTCCACCACTAGCAATGGTTTTACCTACTTCATGCCGCTGGTGAATATTGTATTTTGTTGATATTATAAAGATTACTATTTCATTTCTGGCCACCATTTTGGTTATTCCTAATTCAGTAACCATTTCTAGGTTACAACAGGGACAAAAAAACAAAAAAAAATCCTCAAGTGCCCTTGGCACTTCTCTATTATAGGACACCTCTGGTATCTGCTAATGATTCTAGCTCCCTTTTAAAGGAGAGATATTGCCTGGGGGCACAGCCTCCTAGCATTCAATTTTTACCTCTTGTCAAAGCTTGTACCAGATAAATTATTCTATGAATGGGATAGATTTCAATCTTTCTATTGGTAAACACACTAAACATGCACTGTTATGCTAGGCTCAGTCTCTACTGATGGACTATTTTGAATACTTATTTTTAAAGACACTAATTAAATTTGAATTATAATTGGAGTATTATATATACTTCAAGATACCAACCATGATTATCATTAGATGTGTAAAAAAAAAAAAAAGAAAAAAAAAAAAGGCCAAATCTCAATGATTGGTCTATCACAACTCAAAATAATCCAATGACAAAGAACATTGTTTATCTGATGAGCTGTTTTTCCTACTCCTCCTGAATTAAAAATTTGTCATTGTTATTTTTTACTGCCCCACTCACTTTTTAATTATTAAAATTATATATATGTCTTACTTGCGGAAAAAAAAGACCCTTGTCTTGTATCATTATATTAATAAAACTATTTTCTTTGTTTTATTTATATAGTTAATTTCAAATAAATTTTGTGTTTGTCTTAATTAGGTGGGATGATTAGATAATTCATATTCATTGCATAGAAATAATCAATACTTTTGTGTAAAGGCCTGCTTGACTAATCCTACTTGACAGCTTTACACAAGAAAGTAAAGAGTTTTAATAATATGAAAGAATTTACTTAACTAAATAATCACTCTTAACTATATACTAGCTATATAGTAACAACATTAGTAGTAGTAGTATTAGGAAACTTAAATTTGCATCACATTCTCTTCCAAGTACTCAAAATAATTAACTTTAATCATGGTCTTGTAAGTATTAGGGTTCATATGAAACATGTTGAACACTTAGATAGTAGTATCAGGTTGAATTAGCTCTTCTTGGATAAGTGCTTTTGTTGACTTATCAATAGTTTCTGCACTAACTTTCTTGACTTTATTCATAACCACTTTAGTTTCAGTTTTACTGACTCATTTCACCTGTTTCCTTCTCACCTTCCAGCTCAGCTGTTGTAAAGTTAGGAGGCCCTATTGCTTAGGCTAGTTTCTATACAGGCTCAATTAGCAGAATGTTTCAATGCGATAAATCTATCAGTATTCTCTCATCCATCCTCAAGACATGTTAGCATATTCTGACTGAGCTTGAAGTAGTTAAGCTCATCAAAGTATGGTTCATAATTTTTTTGGTGCACAGGATGCTATGGATAAATTGTCATCTAAATTACACAAAAATAACGCTGACATCTCATTTTAACTGATATATTTACCAAAATTATACAAAAATATCTTAAAATACTAAAGAGTAAATTTATTCAATAAAAAAAAATCACCATTGGCATCAACCATGGCCTTCAGATAACTTAGGAATCTCTTGCAACTCTTCTGGACAGTGTCCTTGTTTAAGTTGGTGAATGCTGCCATAATCTTTGCCTTCAATTCATCTTTGGTATGACAAGGAGTTTTGTTGGTCTCTTGTTCAACTGTTCCCCACACATAATAATCAAGGGTGCTGCAGTCTGGAGAGTTAGGTGGCCAGATGTAAGAGGGTGATGTGATCGCAGAAATTGTCTGACAGCCATGACTGGGTTCTTCTGCTTGTGTAGCATGGTGCAGAGACCTGTTGCCAGACAGGGTCTTCGGGCAACTACCCTCTTGACCCAGGGCAGTACTACCTCCACAAGTCACTTGATGTAGGCCTCTGTTTTGAGTGTGAGGCCCTGTGAGAAGATGAATGGAGCCATAACATTGCCATCAGTAGTGATCTCTCCAAACACCATGACGTTAACTGGATATTTGGTTTTCATCACTCTCAATACATCTTTTAGAGACACAGCAAGCCAATGGTTGTTCCGTGTGTTTACCATCTTATCCTAGCAGAAATCTTTCTCATCTGAGAGAAATCAATTCATGTTCAATTGGAGGAGATGCTTGAGTTTGTTCAAAAGCTTTGTAGCACAGCCTTTCCTCTTGTCCTTCATGGCTTGGGATAAAAATTGGCCCTTTCTCATCTTGTATGAGAAATACCAAATGTCTTTGTGCACTACTTACCTAATGAGAAACTCAAACACTCCTGTGTCCCTGGCTGTGGACCTGATTGACTTGGAGGGTTATTATCAGTCATGGCTGGATTACATCAAATTCAGGAGTTCTTTTCTTATCAGAATGATCAGAGTATTTTTTCCAAGCTGCCATACCTTTGTAATCATCATTAGGCTCATCCAACTCTTTCTGAATCAGATTGACACCCAAACACTCTGAAATGTTTGTATTGGAGCTTCCAGCATGAATGTCATGCTGCTTCCAAATTTCTGGCAGATTGAATTATGTCATGGTGCTCTTTTTCTCACAGATGGTGCCTAATTGACCCTACTATATTGTGAAGTTGACAAAATCAAAAACATGTGCAAAATTAAAAATATAAAATGGTGACAATTTACCCATCATTTGTATTTGTCATCTCTTTGAAATTGTGCCAGGCTGAGACAACTATGTTAGAATTGAACAGCAATTCAAGTTCTTCACAGGTGGTATAGCATTTGTTCATGTGGCATCTCATTAGTGGCATACTCCTTAAGCAGTGAAGAACCCGTGGAAGAACATTTTCCTCCATATTGTAGTCATTAAAGTTGAAGAAAATGAGACAACAATATTTTCTTCCAGATTATGCAACTGTACCTCTCTACTTGGCCATTGCTTTGTGGATTATAGGTAGTCAAATGACTGCTTGCTCTGCCATGGTACATAGAAAGGTATGTACTTATTTATGCATACATGCTTAGTCTCAATCTGATTGAATATGTGTGAACATCACAAAATGCAAAACAATTGAAAACTGTCAATGACTAAAGGATGTCATATCACTATAATAATAATATAAAGAGAAAAACTTTGTCAGTTGTAGTTAACATGTATTGATTTCTATTTGATCTTAGCAAAGAGCCTTTAAAGCCAATATTCAATATTTCGAAAAGTTGTGTTGCTTTAGCTACAACTTAGAAGGGTAAATTTTTTACTTTGTATGTAATGAGCCATATATGCTATACTAGTATGGCATAATGAATCTGTTAGGTTTTGCAGGCAAACAGAGAATTCTCGATAATATGTTAACAGCATGCTTTTGTTTGCCTGGGTCATAAAATATATCATAAAAATAATGTGCCCGCTCAAGTTATCATCTTGCAATCATATTCTTGATTTTTTCTGCTTTCTTCCTATCAAACATGAATGAAATCGATTTTTGGTCAGTAATCAATTGGAAATGATTGTGTAAGAGGTAATGTGTACATTTAAGCAAGGCTTTGACAATTGTATGCACTTCCTTTTCAATAGCAGAATATCTATGTTCATTGTTTATTAATGCACTAGAAAAAAATGAAACTTGCTTACAATTTTGATTAAACATGGCAGCAACAAGTTGGGAAATTGTCATCAGTAGCTGCAATTAACACATTAGCAATATTTTATTTGAAACTCTTAAAGACTTATCATAGGACCCCCAAGAATGAATGTTCAGAACACCACTAATGGAAGGAACTTATCTGAGAATTGCTATGCCCAACTTGAATATTGCAAGAGCATTCCATATAAGTACATAATAATCCTTTAATGCAGTCATCCACATTTTTGGTACTTGCATGAATGTAGCATATTTACTGTACAGTATCCAATAAAATGTCAGAATGAAGCAGGTGCAGAAATTTAACTATCTGGGTTGTATAGTAACAGATGGTGGAAAATGTGACACAAAAATCTGAAAGTACACTGGAATTGTAAAATATGCCTTCCAGAAATTAACCAAAAATATTAAGAGATAGAAAATTTAATTAGAAACAAAGAAAAGACTACTGAACTGCTATATCATATCTATCCTCTTGTATGACTGAATGCTGAACAATTTGCTTACAGTAAAAAAAGATACTCTGTGCAACAGAGATGTGGTTTTACTGACAAATGCTGAGAATAGCATAGATGGAACATATAAGCAACAAGGAAGTTTTAAGGAAAGTGAGAACTAAAAGGACACATTCTTAAATCACTTGAAATTTCTAAGATACACAATGAAGAAGTAGAGCTTGTTGAATTTGACACTCACAACATATACTGAAGGCAGTAGAAGCAGAGGGAAATAACAAGTAACCTACCTAGTGAGTTGGTGAATGGATAGAAGAGCAGTGACAAACAAGGATGATAGTCAAATATTGCTTAGAGCTACAAAGAATAAGAAGTTGTGGAGAACTATGATTGCCCATGTCCAGAAAGGACACAGTACATAAATGAAGTAGCCATTGAGATATAATCAGATAAAAAAACTTGATTTTCCTCTTCAATTACCAAAATTTATTTCCAAAGGATTTAGTCTTCAACAGCCACTGACATGTGCCAATTAGAATGGATGCCATTTATGAAGGAGAGTCTTTAATGTGATTGTTTCTACATTCTTCAGCAGAATAAGCATACAAGTTACAATCTCAGCAAAGTAGTTTTAAACTTTGTAAATGCGGGTCTATAGTTTCACTCAGATGTTGTTTCCTGTGTGCAAACTAGTATCATGCAAACATCTTAGCCTTTATGTAGATTCTTTGTAGTGTTCATGCTGCTCTCTTGCATGTGTTTGAATCTACCAAGTATTTTGAATGAAGCTAGAGAAATAAAATATTTTCAATAAGTCTAGTTTGTCTTGGACTTTGACAAATTTATTAACGGCCATCAATGTTCTAAACTAGTGATTCTATTGTTCAGCTGTCATGAGCATTAGAGTTTGCATTGAATCAAGCAGTTTTCAAAAATATGTCCATCAGAAAACAAAACTTATGTAAATTGTAAAGGTTTACTTTACTAATCCTATTTGAAAATTTTGTTTTAAGAAAGTCAGGAGTTTTAATATGAAGGAAATAATTGTTTTTTCAGCAACACACTGGCCATATAGCATTAAGAGTAATAATAGTAAACAAATTTGTATCACAAATAGTATCTATATAATCACAATTAATATATATGCATTTGAGTTAAATTTAATGATTTCTTTTTTTTTAACAACTAACATTAAAATGATGTATGGCCCTTGACCTTGTTTTGTTGTTTGCTCCTTGTACATACACTCCAGCAGAATCTTGCATTATTACTGATTAGTTACTGTGTGTACCAACTGGATGTGGGATATGTGATCTGGCAATATTACACTGCCAGTAGACCATAGTTAAAAGGAAATGTTACTAAGGAAACACATGCCTACATTTGTGAGCACATTTTCATGGCCATGTTTAATATATTACACATGGCATAAAATAAATCTACATACAAAACCATGTGTGATACACGCTTAGGCAATCATGTATCTTTCAATACATGACTGATGAGGCAGATTTTTTCTTGCAGTAGGTTGCCATTTCTTTCTGTGGTAGACCAGTTGTCATCCAAGGCTACAGAACCTGGTCTGTCCTGCTATTTAACCATAGCTGGAGGGAGAAGAGGATCATACCTTTCCCAAGGGTATTAACACATAAGTGAATTTAATGGATTTGACTGGAATTCGGCTGATTCCTAAATCTGAGCTGTTATCCATTATTCCAGCGTCTCCCCAGCTGTGATTTCCCATGAGAAAGAAAAATTGTAGCTTTTTTTTTTTTTTTTTTTTTTTTAAATAATGTGCTAAATAAGAAAAATTTCTGTTCTAAAGCAGAAAATTTTCACCTTTTGCTTTTTTTCTTGGCCAAGTAATCTTTTTCTCTCCTTTTAGGTTTAATAATATAAATACTGTCTTTTCTCAAATAAAATTCCTTTACTCTTAGTGTAATATTTTTGTCTTGATTTAATAAAGCTGTTAAGAATGCTAAGACAGAAAAATCTGTCTTTTCAGTTTTGAGTAACCTTGAAAAAATAAAGATTGTTGCTTACAATGATGCCTCATAGGCTGACCTATTGGATAGCGGATCATAATGATGTTATACAAGGAGTGATCAAAAAGTATTGGTATAAAAATAAAACTACAACAGACATAAATTCAGCATTTAATTTCCTTTGAAATAATCTCCTTATGAAGCCACACATTTTATCCAACATCATTTCCATTGATGGACACATTCCAGGAACTCCTTTGCTGCCTTGTCACATTCTGATTTCCTTGATATCTTGAAATTCTGGAAAATGTTGCAAGTGCTGAGATCTGGGGAATATGGTAGTTGTCGATCCTTGGGAATGTTGTCCTTGGCCAAAAATTGCTGCACAAGCCACGGTCACTGATGGAACCTCTGTGGTGTGGTGAAATGACTACACTCTTCACAATTTCTTTCCAAGCACTGCTATAAACAAGAGAAGCAAGCAAGAATCTTATAACTTTGTATGCATATGCAACAGAGTTCAAGATCTATCTAGGCCAAGTGGCTTCACTCTGCATACCATTGCAGCAGACTTGATAATTTTTGATCAGACCTCATATTATTTTCAGTTGGTGATAAGGGCAAGTATATGCCTATATCATAACAGTCTAAATATATTAGGAGTCATCAAAAGCACTTTGGCTGTTGGAACATTAGCCATTGTCAACCTTGAAGAAACAACTATTTTCTACAGAAGTTTTATTTTAGAATTTCTTGGTTTGGAAGATGAAGCTAGAAATGTCTTTATAACATATTATATCAAATACTTCTCTCTATGATTCGAGACAATAGACTGTACACTGAAATTGCTAGGTTTAGAGAGATGTTAAATAAAAGTGAAATAATGGCAATATCAGCAGATGAACAATTTCTTAACAAAGGAACTCCTTCATCTAAAGTTTTTAGATACTTAAGTGGACCAAAAAGATCTTTGCTATAATCAAAATATAAAAACAGGTTTGCTCTTGTCACTAACATTAAAGTAGAATCTTCCATTATCACTGGTTAGTTTTCCTGTGTACTGTTAGGATCTAATATCTCTGGCTTGAATGATTCTTTCAGACTAGCATCCCTCTCAAGACTGTTTTTATCACATCAGTTTGGTCACTGTATTCTTTTTAGCCTTTTTAGGGAATTGTTGCATTTGATAAATGCTGAATATTTTCTCAGTTTCTAGTTGTAAGTTATGCCCTGATGGAAAAATTGAGAATATTACTTAAATGCTAGCCTATTGCTACATAAGCATGTACAGTGTTTCTTTCAAGCTCATTCTCAGTGCATGGACTGAACCTATTTTCTTTATTCTAAAATCTATGTAGAGTTTGGTGAAATAAAAGCCTTATTGATTTTCATTAATAGTTGGGCATTTCATCACAATTTTATTCAACCGTTTCACTCAGATATCAAGGAAATACTTATAATCACTAGAAACACAATACTATAATGGACATTCAGACCTTTCAGAAATCTCTTTGAAAACCCATTGAGGAATATTAGTGCTGGAAAATCATTATATATATATATATATATATATATATATATATATAAGAAAGCAAATGTTCCAAAAGATGATCAATTTAAACACTGTTTATTAACAAGCCAAATGTGTTTTTCATTATGGAAAACTCACTGACTTTCAAGGAAACCTTGGGACATCTGGCCAATTAATTCATAAATTTCTTTATTCATCTACATATGTTATCAACTTCTATGAAGAAAAGATAGAAAAAGGAATCTCTTAATGAATTCATAAACAGCTTTCTGTTCATGTCAAATAAAATCCCTACCCCAGCAATGAGTACACAGAAATACTTCTGGCTGAGTCATTTATCACTAGTTTGGATAATTCAAGTCCAAGACAAAAATTCTTGCAATAACCATTATCAGATGCAATAAGTTCAGATGCATAGACAAATTTATTAATGATAATAAATAAAACCTATACCTACATAGATAATATTATAATTTGTAGACTCACCTAAAATGAACAAGAAAATTTAGCTGAACTGATGAAAGCTGCCAAAAGCTTTCAAATACATTTTGATAACGAAAAATTTCAACTCTCATTAAAAAAAATCAGTTTTCTAGGCCACAAAAATGGAAAAGAGTAATAAGAATCATATCACATAATATTGGCTTGGAGATATAGCCTAATTGTCTTTTGGCATTGAAACTTCAAAACAGAAAAGGTGCAGCAGTTATCTTGGCATATTACTGAAATACCTGAATGATAGTAAAGGTGATGCTGCTAATGCTTGTTGATGATGATACTGATGATAAAAAAAAAAAAAAAAAAAGTATTTTCTAAAAAATACAAGAACAGGCAAAGTAGCATCAATGACTTCTCTAAAGAATGAGTGATAATATACATCACCACAACTTTTTGTAATTCAGAAGAGACCCAAGCCACTGGGTAAACCACCAGAGCCTAAAGGACAAATAAAATTTGGGTGTTTTTAGATTCCTGAATAATACAAAGCATACTCATGAGTAAAAAAAAAAAAAAACTAAACAAGAAAAACTCTTGTGAATTATATCTCGACTTACAGTTTCAACAATTGGTCTCTCCTACCAGGAGTCAAAATTTAAGAACACTAAATACTTACTACACCATCATGTAAGGAAATTCTTCCAAGCACATTTTCAGAGTAGAGATTGAATGCTATTTACTCTATAGCTACATCTGTATACAGTTTTGTTGAATAAAATCCTTATAGCTCTTTATTAATATTAGTTGTTTCATCATAGTAACCTTCAAGTTATATTATTTTCATCCCTAATTTTTATTATACCCAACATCCTTTGTAGAAATTTCTCTTTATGATACTTTCTCCACTGAACAGATTTATTCCTACACTTCCTGGTGTAGTGATTGAATTCTTGACATTGAAGAAATGAGACAAATTTTCTAATGTTTACCAAAGTGTTTCATATGTTATCCTCTAGACCATGTCTTTCAGGTCAAGAAGATCCATTGGGGTGGGGGCTTAAAATTCTACCTTTTTTAATTATAAGCTCCCATATGATATTACATCAGATGTTTAAAAAAAAAATCAAAGGATCTGTGAATGGTACAAGATCAGGCCAATATATGATGTATAATATCCTATGTAGCTGTAACAAAAATAATGCAAGCCACTGTCTAAAAAAAATAAAACTTGAATTATCATCACCCGTAGAAAAATTATAAATCTAAAAATTAATGAAGACAAGAAAAAGTGGGAGCACCATCTTTTAGGAACAAAGTTTAAATTAAAAAAGTAGCATTATAAAAATAAAGCAGTTAAGGAATTGGGACACATGTTATACTAAAAAAAAAAAAAGATCCACTTAGAAAGTTGAGCATAGATATGAGCAGCTTACAGGCAACTCCAAAATCCATCTGCATCAGTACCTGAGTAGATGAAACATTAAGTAAATTCATTTTGTTCATTGAAAGTCCCTGAACCAGGTAGTGCAGTGTACCTCTTGAAGGTTACTAATGTAATACATATCTGAGGAAGACCAAATATGACAAAAACCACCAAGATGGGAATGCTCGTTTTAAAAAAGAAAGAAAAGCCCCTCTATCATGATAGTTACATAGTTTATGGTAGTAAGAATGACTGTCAGGTTAAAAAATGCATTTCTGCAATATTTTAAACTTAAAGTAAATAATATTTGTTTCAAATCAGATTAGTCATACTTTAAATCCACTAACATTCCTCAAAGTTTCAGAAAAAGGTTTTATTTTTGGAAGATTTTTTTTAATAAAGAGAATTACATTGTGATGAAAGACGACAAAAAAAAAAAAAAAAAAAAAAAATCCAGAAATGTAGCATTTGTTTGGGTCCCAGCTATGGGCAAATAGTGAACCCCCAAATAAAACACTATGAAAATATAAAAGTATATTTTTATAGTAAAAATACCAGCAATAGATTATTATATAAAAATTATCAACAATACCTATTTATAGTAAAATGACCAACTACAGATAAAATGTATTCTTGAAGGCATACAATTGTGTTCAAAATATATTTAATTGAAGCCATAAAATTGTTATCAAAATATTTACATTTCAGTTTTGAATAACCAATAGAGATTGCTATGCTGCTAAACAAGATCAACCAAACCAAACTTTAATGAGCACGTACTGTTCTTGTCCTATTTCAGGTCTAATTCTGCTATGCACTCTATTCATTAGAATTCAGATAAGCTTTGTTATGTGGCACATTTGACAGAGTTTTTACACCTGGCTTCTTAGGCAGTGCTATGAAAATGGATGTACTTGGGTCTTCCAATATATCACCATTGTTATATATTTCATTTAAAATCTTTGTAATTTTAATATTTCTGGTCTTTCTATATTCTGTGTATTGTTGGTGGTCTTTTTTGTCATGGAACAGTTCTCTGGTTTATTAGTTTCAGATCTGAAGTATGCTACAAAACCAAATTAAAAACTTGAGAAATGTTCTTAAATAGCCTTGTCAGAACTAAACTCTTATATGAATGCCATGCATGTCATTGAACTAATTCAGAAATGAGTAAACTATCAGCTATATACAACCATTTTCTCATATCAATGGCTTCAAGCAAATGAACCCTGTAGATCTTAAAGAAGACTATCCTATATCAAATGCAGAATCACAGCAAAGAACTTTACCAAGTTACAAAAACCACCTCACTTGAAGATTTCAAATTGTAACAATAACTAAAATGGATAGTGTATATAACTTGAAAGGGAAATAATGATATAATCAAGATATTGACTTTTCACACAACCTTAAACAAAAGTTTTGGAAGGTAGTTCCTATCAATATTATAGAGTGCAATAACAAACTTGTGAAAACTATTTACCTGAAAAACTATTTTAAGAGAAAGATTTTATAAATTTTGGCCAACAGTAACCCTGTTCAGTCAATCGATACCAAATAATTCCTTACATGGAAATGGATAATCTCACCATTACCATTTATTATTCATTGAGAGTCATATAGTGTCCAATAGAATCTCTCTACATCTGCATTTTAATCTTCAGGATTGCAATTCTAATTTGAATTGTTTGCAGTTGATTTTTCTTTCATGTTGTATGCCTGTATAACTTATATAAATACAAATTGAAAGCACTCTCTCACTCTTGCCTTCTCCTTCGGAGATGTTAGTAAATACATATTTCATTTTTCTTTTTAACAAAAAATTAGGTATTCTTGTTAACAAAAAACATTTTATATCAATAAAAATATGATCAATTATTAGTGTAGGTTTACCAAAATTAACTGTATTCATTATTAGATCTATTTTGAAAAACTGAAAGTAATTGTGGGATGATGGAGAGAGAGTTTTCTTGATTATTCTATTATCATCTTTAGTTGTTTTTATTGTAACTTTTTGGTTGAGATAGTTTTTATTCTTCTTTGTGTTGTACATATTTACCTATTTAATAGAAACAATTGATAATCTAAAAATCCAATTATGTCAGAGTAGAGAAAAACTCTTGATATATTATACACACTATGTTTAGTAAATTTTCTATAGAGTGAACTTATGGCTGAATATTTTTCTTTCCAGCATTGGCTTAATATAAATTTAAATTCTATACTATTTCATTAGGTAATTCAATTTTATATTCATGTCTCACTTGGATCCCTTTTATCATTACATTTCAAATTATGATATTCAATATTTTTTATTTTTAAGCGTTAGTGGGGGCTGACATCTAACTTATATTACTTAACTCTATGATGAAATAACTAAAATATCTCATTAGAAAACTTCAAAGAATTCTCTGTATGTGTGTGTATATATATATATATATATATATTTGTGTATGTACACACATACAATACATGGTTTACATTTGCCAATTATAAATGGTTATCAGAGAGAAATGTGTAAAGTCTATTCCTCCCCTGTTCAATCAATATGAAGTGTTATCATCCTCCACTGATAAAGTGGAATGCTTTGCCTGTAAATTCTCAAAATCTACTCTTGACTCATTTGGGAATATCCCTGCTTAACTCCCATCCTAAAACTGTTGATATGCATATAAGCTCTTCTATGGTTTCAGCTATGATTTCTAACCTATATCACCACAAAGCATGTAAACCTGATGGTATCCCTGTAATAGTCATTAAGAAGTGTGCTCCTGAACTGGCTCCTGTTCTCTCTAAACTGTATAATAAATGTTTTGCAGCCTCCTGCTTTCCTGCCTGCTGGAAGTCATCATCTGTTGTTCCAGTTTTTAAGAACTCTAGTGAGCTGACCGACCCTTCTGACTATTGGCCTATTAGCCTTCAAACACTTTTTGAGAAATTCCTAGAGGCCCTAATCAATGCTGAATTGGTTCATCATCATCTTATTGCAGGGCCTTTTCTCAGACAAGCAATATGGCTTTCGTTTCTCCAACTGTTGATGTACTGATGATAATTGTAGAAAGTGTCTACCATGCTCTAGATAAAAATAGTGAAGCCCAGGCTGTAGCATTGGCCATCTCAAACAGGTTCTGGCATTCAAGTCTTCTCCACAAGCTGAAAAGTTTCAGTGTCTCCGGATACTTTTCTGAACTGGTCTAGTCTTTCCTATAAAATCGTGAATTGAAAGTTATCCTGAATGGCCACTCATCTAGATCCTTTCATAATAACACAAATGTCCTCCTTTTAGTTTTCATTAATGACCTTCCTGATGACATCAGCTCTCAACTTGGTATTGATAGTAAGGCTTGTCAGTCCAACAAGATCAAAATGACAGCAATTAACTGGGGCAAAAGATGGCTTCTTAATTTTAATACCTCCAAATCTAAACTTTCCATTAATCATCTGAGGGACCTATCGCTGTCTTTCATCAGGATGGCTGATGCTAACCTTCAGGAAAGTGATTCATTGTACCTTCTCGGGCTCATGTTCTCTGCTGATATGGAGTGGAAAGACTATATTGAATCCATTGCTAGGTCAGCTGCTAAGAAAGTCAGTTCACTATGTCGGGCAAGACAATCTCTTTCTCCTGAAACTATCTTACATATCTATAAGTCTACCACTCATCCATGCTTAGAATATTGCTGCCACATAGGGTCTGATGCCCCTGCTATTTACCTTGAGTTCCTTGATAAGATCCAAAGAAGAATCAGCAATATTATTGGTCCTAATCTGGCAGCTAACTCCAGTCATTTTCCTATCACTGTAAGGTTGACTATGTCTTTTCTATAAATACTTACATGGTAATTGTTCAAATGAACTCTTCATTGTGGTACCTAGAGTTTTTTTTAAAAATTTAAGCAAAGCATTAAACTGACATCAAGATCTCATCAATATACAGTTGAGCTGGCTAGATGTAGCTTTAAATTCTATGCTAACAGTTTCTTTTCTTGCACTTCTTGCTTGTGGAAGTCCCTTCTAGCTCCATGCTTTCCAGCCAACTTTAATCTGCAAAAATTTAAATGCAATGTCAATCACTATCTACTGTGCTCCTGATTACTCGCTTTTCTGCTCATTATTGTTTCTGTTCCTAATTCTTCCACACCCTGTAATCCCTTGTGTTTTAGTGGCATTACTGCTTTGCTTGGGGTTCTGGTAATTAAGAAAAAAAAGAAGAAAAAAAAAGAAAGGGACAAAAACCTTATATGTATCGTTGTTAATATATATTTTTTTAACTTCTGATATTCCTTCCTCCAATTTAAGTTTTATCAAATCCTTCTAATGCATGGATTTCTTTGAGATTGTTATTTGTTAACTTGGTTTTCTTATCAACAATTGGTGTTGTTCAGTGTGTTGAACTCTTGTTTTGAAAACTGCAATACTCTAACTGGTTTTGTTTGCTTATAAATCAAAGTCAGCAGTTGAACTATGAAGTATTGGCTGCAATGTTGTATGCAATTCTCTGGAATGTAGTTGTTGATCAAAAGATATTAATTACAACATTAGTAAAATAAGAGAAAACTTCAAAATGGTCCTTTTCAGAGTACAGCAATGTGGAAATGAAAACTTGAGAGGCCTTTACTTGACTATTGTCAAGATATTCTTTGATATATTCATGCCTTTAATTTCAATATATTTTTTAGTGTGAAATCTCTTTTGTACTGTTTTTCTCTATTTTTCAAGATTTTAATCCAGATTTGATTAAATTCAATATATCATTTAGCATATTTAATATCCAGACATATGTGGACAAAATAAACTGGGTCATAAAATTGTTGTAAAGTAAACCACAAAACATTATTCACATTCTATTTATTTTCAAAAAAGATGACAAAAAGGACAGTTTGCAACATATTTCTGAATATAAAAAAAACTTATGTTGATTATCATTGTGCAATTTATATTGATGTGCTCAAAACCTTGTTGATATGTGTATATACTTAATATGTCAATGTGTAATTATAAAGCTAATAAATTTTGCCATTTGTATTAGCTCCAATAAACCTATCAATAGTCAAGTGCATAGCATATTTACAAAATGAACAAGATTAAGTAGAGTTTGCATGCTTTTAAATCCCATGACAAGCTAAAATGAGTACTTTATTATATCAATTTAACATTGTAATATATTTGTAAAATACATGTAGGAGTTGACATGAATGTATTCTTTTGTCTGACTTGTAACAGATTCATAAATAAACTGAATTGCTAAACATTAGTGAAACCTGGTTAATAATGTGTAACTCTCTTCTTCACTTGAATAACAGCATCAACATGATGTAGTAAGAAATCAATAAGGTTCTGGAGCCATTGTGTATGTATATCTATAAAGGCTTTCCATAACGTACTTTTTTGGTATGTGGCTAGAAAATTTAGTCTCTCATACATGATCAGTGAAGTTTAAATCTGATGAGTGTCCAGTAAAATACCTGGAAGTCAGAGTTTCTAGAATCTGTTTAATGTTATCTGTGCAGTGAGAGGAGTGTGTTATTCTGATGGAACAAACCCTAACAACACAAGAGAGAGTTAATGATCTTTGACAAAATCTGTGCATGTCATATCCTAGAGAGACTTCAGTTTCTAATGCAGAAACCAATACTGTAGCATCAATAATGGTACCCTTGTCGATCAGTGACCATTTAAAGTACATGGAATGCAGTGTTCACTTCACTGATAAGTTGAGCTGTTCCAGTATTGACTTGAGATAGGTTTTGATGCAATGTTTCTCTTTGTAGGGTGGTTATCACCCTTGTTAATCATTAGCAGTCCTGTTGTATCATTTGTGTTTGCGCACATTTTTTGCATGTTACAATCCAAAGAAGAATCTGCAATTTTATGGTCATGACCTGGCCTCTCAGCTTCACTCTCTCTCACTAACATAATGTAACTTCCCTGTACCTTTTTCTATAAATATTTTCATGGTAATTTTCCTCTTTAGTATCTCTTTATAAATTTAAGTGCAGTACTACATTGGCAACTAGATCTCATTTTACTACTGAAATTGCTAGATATAACTGCAAATTCTATATTAAGTTTCCTCTCACTCACTTCTGGAACTCTCTTCCAGCTTCTTGCTTTCTTGTCAACTATGATCCTCAAAAGTTTAAATGCAACTTCATCATCTTCTGTCTTCTTGAATCCTGTTCTTTAATATTCTCTCTGCTCAATAACCTTCTCAATTTCTTTCACTGTCACCCCTTGTGTCTTAGTCACTTTATTACCTTGTTTGGGGTGAAATGAATATATATATATATATAAAACAATCTTTGCATACCCTTGTTAGTATTACTCTAAAACAGTTTGGAGTAGTTGACACCTCAGAGATAGTGTCCTATCCTTCTAGCTCCAACACTCATTCTACGATTAAACAGTTTTAAATCCTGCAGATGTCTCCTGGCTGCTATAGCTACACTACCTCTTCACCTATTATGTCATCAGTAGAGTTCATTTCTATATATGGGGGTTAGGTAAAACCCTCTGGTGTACTGATGTCTCTAAATCTTTAGCAGTTCACTTTAGTAGTAAAGCTTGGTTTGTGTAAATATTCATTTACAGTATTTAACATTTTATCCAGGAAAATCTATCAACATTCTCATGTGTTTAGAAGTTAAAATCCAATTCTGGCAAAATAATTGCAAACATAATTACAGATAAATAAGTTTACTTTATATTTTTAAAATTCATATAAATTGAGATTTTATTAACTTTTATCACTCAATTTTATCTGAACATTTACTGTAGCAGTTTATGGAACATCAAAAAAATATTTGTATTTACTTGTATAATACAGTTTAATAATTTCTTAACTGTAGGTTAATGATTACTTTTTCTCCTAATAGAATATGGGATACGTGTTTGCTCGAGTTATTTCTGTATTTATATACTGAAAATAATCCATATATCACACCAGAAAGGTTTATTAATGAATTGTTTATTTTTAAACTTATGGTAATTATATCCTATTCAGACCAGTATACTCAAATTGGCTGTTATACTTACAATATTTCTGCCCTCCAGTTATTATTCAGGTGTCTTGTCATACTTGGTAACCTTCTTGGAATTTTGAACTGAACCCTAACAGACACTTAAAGAAGGCTGGTGAGTACAACAGTTGAAATGTGAGTAGAATGACCAAAATGAGAATACTACTCTGTATGGAAATAAATTCCTTATTTAAAAAATTCTGACATAATTATATAGTAAGAGCACAATTATACTTAGAAAATCACTACTAACTGCTCCTCACCTCTTATTTTTGTACTTAACCCAGTTTTATCATATGGCATAATGAAGATGGTAAATATTTAAATTTAAAACTTTATTTTTAGATATCGGTTTGAAACAAACAGGTTTTAAAAGGTGAGATTTCTTCATGAAACTTTTGGGAATTTTTAAAATAATTTTTTTTTTTTTTTTAAGTACAAAGTTTTAGCAAATAAGATTGTTCACTTTAAATCATTTTTTTAAAAGATTTGTGCCAAGCTAAATCATGTACAGTATGTCATAAAATATTTTGAATGTAACAAATATGAAGATAATTGCATTAAGCATTTAATTTTATTGTTATTGTGAAATTAAAATGGTAATGTAATTTTTAAAACATGTCTGCATTTAAAAAAATTTAAATGATAATTTCACATCTTGGTTTACACACATTCTGTATTTATTAAACAGGTCATAAATTGGGCTCACAAAACAGAAACATTTTTCTGTTATGAAATTTCTTCACATTTTTATTGTAGACCTTTAATCTGCTACTTTTATGATATTACTTTCAGTTATTTAAAATGAATAATTATCATATTTTTATTTTTATCAGTGATTTATACGTCTGTTTTACATTTAACTCAGTCTCCAAATATTTCTTGTTTTCTTTCCAAATGATTTTAAGATAAATATCATACTTAGATTTATAAGATTTGTTTATCATGATTGTCTTGTTGGTTAATTGCTTTCCTTAGCAAAAGTTCAAATTTCTTCTCCTTCATAAGTTTAGCCTATTGTGCTTCCTGCTGCAAATTTTGCCATAAATTTCATAGCATGCACTTCAAGATTCTTTCCTTTAAATCAAGCTTCTTAAAAAGCAAATAGTAGAGTTTTCATTAAAGCATTTAACTGCCAAATCTTTTGTTATATATATATATATATATATATATGATCAACATTCCATCTGACATGTTTAATCTTTAATTTTACAATGGTATTTCTTATCTAGAATTGTATAAATAATATTAAAGAAAGGAAAATAAGAAGATTGATGGCCTCAGCTTTGATGTAGAGTTTAATCTAGATGAAGTGATTCTGCAAATGATCTCTGTTGTCTGTTCAAATGGCTACTGCAGGTAATAGAGGATGTTCAAAATAAACAAAACCAATTCTGTGCATTGCTCTGGGCTTGAATCAATAAACATGAGAAAAAATAGAGTAATTAGTAGCAAAGTACGTCCTTGTGATGAAAACTTGCTTGACTAGTAACAGCTTGCCTTAAGTGATGTCAGATGGGGGTAAACAGAAAGAGCTGTTGGCAAGATATTGATTCTGTACCTATGTACATTTATGGTTGCTTAACTGGCCAACTAGCTGATTGGTCATACTAGTAGCTTGACTTTGACAGGTTTTTAATTCTATGACCATTACAGTGCAGACACTGTCTACATAGGCATGCAAGGATAAACACATGTATGCATATATTCTGCACTGATAAACTGCAGAAACTTGTATAACTTACTCTCACATATATTACCACTTTATATTTTTTGTTGTCTCTTTTTTGTTAATGTTTTGTGTTTTAACATGTCCGTTTTAACACTTTAAATTCTGTACCCTTGCAAAAATATTTCAAGCCTAGGTCAAAAGCTAATGCCTATTCTAATTTAATTCTAAAAGTGATTTTTTTTTTTGCTATAGACCATGAAGTGTCTAGAAGTCCAAGAGAAAAATTTGGAGTTACCTTCTGCTTCTACTCATAATCTTCCTTCAAAATGGTTACCTCTAGACAAAGGTAGAAAGCAAATATCTGTTATTTCTTATTTTGGAAGAAGAAAGTGCTACAAACATTCACAAGATATTAGTGATTTTTATGAAAAGGCTGCACTTAATGTAAGCACACTAACAAGATAGGTTAGTAGAGTTAATGGCAATCCTAGAGAGAAAAGAAAAAAATGACTTTAGTGACTGATTTCACTGTGGCAGGCCACTTGCTGCTATGACTGAGGATAAGGCCAGTCAGATGTCTATTGTAAAATTAGGAAAAACTTTCAAATTAATTATGATAATATCTAGTTTGATGTAATCTTTTGGCTGTCTGTACAAAGTGCGTTCCCAGAATGCTGACAGACTATATGATGGAGCTAAGATGGTTGCTACCCCAAATGGATAGTACTAAGAAGATGGCAATAAAAAGGCAACTTGGTTAAAAAAAAAGCAGCCAAGAAGCTTCTTTGATATAGGTATACATGCCCTCATTCAAAGTTGGAATACTATACTTGAAACAAAAGGAGACAGTTGAGGAGTACATTCAAAATCCTGAGGCTTTGTTCATGTAGGAATGCTTTGTATGGTTTTACTGTTAAATCGTTTGTTACAATTAAAGATAAACAGCTATTACTTTTTTACTGACGTGTGTGTCCGTACGTGTATATATATATATATATATATATATATATATATATATACACACACACAGTGCGGTGTATAATAAGGCCAGCTAAATTTTATTTTTAAACTTTAGCAATTAAGCTAATTTTTTTCATATTTTGTATATTATTATATAGTATTAATAATCTGAAAGTTTCAAATAATTGTTATGAGTAGAAAATCAATTATTGTAAAATTATTAAAAAACTCTAAAAACGATTGGTGCATAATTATAACGCCATTTTAAATAAAAGAGCAGTGCAAGTTAAAATAATTTAAATCAACAATCGCTTAGAATTTTATAAATTATTATTAATAACTCACCAGCATTTACTCATAACAAAATTGACTATTTTGGACTCAAAGGCATAATTTAAGTGAATTTGAAAAAGGTCAAATAATTACACTCAAAAATGAAAATTTCAGTAGTAGAGATATTGCCATTAGGACTAAATATTCAAAAACGGTTATTAACAACTTTTTATCAAACATGGAAGAATATGGAGCCAGGAAAGAGCTGAAATTAAGGGACAGCGATGTCAGAGTGATCAAAAAAGAAACAAGCAATGCCATCACATTGTGTTCCAAGATCCAGGCAACTCTGAAATTGGGTGTTTCATGCTGGACGGTTCGGAGAGAACTTAACAGATCATCTGAGTTATGGCAAGCTTATTAATGCTCTATGTTTGACTGAGCATCATATGTTAGAGCGCTTCAAATGGGCCAAAGCTCACATGACTTGGGACAAGCAATGGGAAGGTGTGGCATTTTTCAATGGAAAAAAAAATGTTTAATTTGGATGATCTGGATGTGTTCTTTTATTATTGGCATGACCTTAGAAAGGAGAAGTTGGTCTTTTCCAAGCATGTGCAAGGAGGAGGGAGTGTTACGATTTGGGCAGCATTCAGATTCAAAGGCAAAACTCCAATTGTGTTCATTGACACAAGACTTAATACTTTGGGTTATCAGAATTTGTTGCCTCCTATTCTCTTGCTTTATGGAAAAAAATTGGTGGTCAAAATTGGGTGTTTCAGCAAGACAACACTCCTGTTTACAAAGCCAAATCCACTATGGAGTGGTTTCAAGCTAACTGAATCGGAGTTATGGATTGGCCTGCCAGATCACAATCCTATTGAATATCTCTGGGGGATATTGGTTAGATGAGTATACAATAATGGGCATCAATTTAATAACAAGAATGAGTTTGAAAGTGAAAATTTGAAAGCCTGGGATTCAATTAACCAAAATGACACACACAAGTTAATCTATTCTATGAAAAATAGAGTGTTTGAAGTAATAGCCAATCACGGAAAACAAACTAAATATTAATTTCTATAATTTTTTAGTCTTTGTCACTTTTGTAATAAAATCTTTTTAATGGCTTTATAATTAAGCACCAATTGTTTTTCAAGTTTTTGAATAATTTTACAATAACTGATTTTCTACTCATAGCAATTATTTGAATCTTTCAGATTATTAATACTATATAATAATAATAATAATATACAAAATATGAAAAAATTAGCTCAATTGCTAAAGTTTAAAGATAAAATTCAGCTGGCCTTATAATTATGCACTGCTGTGTGTGTGTGTGTGTGTGTGTGTGTGTGTGTGTGTGTGTGAGGTGGTGCTGAAAAGTCATCAGCCTGATTGAGAAACTCTTCCTAAAAAGAAAAAGAATATTTGGTCAAATTTTGAGTAATGGGTGAGGCTGAAAACCTTTTCAGCACTCCCCTTACACACACACACAAAAACATCATAGGATGACAGAGCATGTTAAGGTTATGTTAGGTAGTGCCATGTACCTTGATGTTATGGAAATGTCCAGTTATGTTCTGGTGAGTCAGTGTGAACACCAGAAATTATCTGAGTTTAAATGGAGCATGATAGTGGATACCAGAGATAGAGCGTTCTATTGTTAAAATTCTAAGGACATTTGACATTTTCAATCTACAATGTCACATGTACCAGGATACCTGACAGAAGGCATTATTGCCCACTGTGGACAGCACAGTGGCCCCTAAAGATTGCAATCAGAAATGTCTGGTTAGAATTGTTTGTGGTAAGCAACAAACAACATTTCTTCAAACTATATCCATTCAATGCAGGAGGTACCAGATGCATATCTCATAAGTTCAGTGTTCTTTAGTTCCCATGGGATATGAGAGCAGAAGACACACTGCTTTGTGACCATCTGCACCCATTCATAAACTTCATGTAACCCCCAACAGTGAAGAGTTATTCCAATAGGCTAATCCCTCCTATCACTGGACCCAAGTTGTCCAGAATTGGTTTGTAGAACATTCTGAAAACTACCGGTAAATGGTGTGGTCACCATATTTGTCTTACATGAACTCAATTTAGCATTTATGGAACATGGTAGAAAGGTCTATTTTCTGATTGATCATTCACAATTTAGTTTCATGACATTTACGTACTCAATTAAAATTAGTAAGACAGTTTAATATGTTAACTGGAAATAACAAAATATTATTTCCACAATTAACAATCCACCTTTGCTTAAAAAAAAAAAAAAATTCTCAGTATATTAGCCATTATTATATGGCTGTTGTATACTCAGCATTTCTTTAGAAGGCCTGTATATATTTATTTTACAAATGAAGTATTCATTCACTTTTGAAATCAAGACAAAAACCAAAGAGCACTGAGAACATGAAGAAATTGATTGAGGTTTATCAATCTGGAGAAGGATACAAAAACTTTCCAAGCAGTTTGGTATAGTTCATTCCATTAACTTATTGTTCATCAATGGAAAGAAATTGCAACACTTGCATGATCAGATTGTCCAAGGAAAATTTCAATAGAAGTGGTGACTAAAATCACCTTGGAAGTTTTAATTAACATAAAATTTAGCCTAAAGTACATCCAGACAAATTTGAAGAATGCTGGATTAGATGTAAATGTCAACAACTTTTAGAATATTGAACCAACTAGAATCACAGGTGGGATGCATAGAAAATATTACTACTGAAAAAAACACTATTTACATTGCTCAGACTATCATCCTCATCTTTGTTGTTTTGGCTGTTGTATGCTCCGGCCTTCTTCAGGTGGTTGGAATATCGAACTGAACCCTTTATTTTGCTTGCTGGGGTAGACTGTTCTAGTTCCACGTGCCATGTCCTCACAGATGGATAAAGGCATTAGTTATATCCAGTGATAGGACCCAAAGAGTGTGAGTTCAATACCTGGTTAAGGCGGTGGAGAACTTGGAGAGGGGAATTAACAGGAGATAACTGACATCCATAGAAGAATGATGGAAAATATTAGTCAAGAGATGCAGAAGCTTTATCAAATGTCATTGAAAATATCTTTTAGCAGGGACTGATACCAAAAGAGCCTAAATTAATTATTAGTTGAAGTGGTTAAATATTTATGCAAAAAATAATTAAAATTAAGTATTGATAATTATGGAAATAAAATAATATTCTGTTATCATCAATTCATGTATTTATTAATGCTAATTGCTAATAAATATCAAATAAACTAGAATAATTAGAAGAAATTTAAAAAAAAAAAATCTATGGTTGAATATTTTGGCATACAACTGTACACATGATGTAAAGAAAATAAAAATTGCCTTTTTTTTTTTTAAAATTTTGTAATGAAATATTAAAATTTTTCATAAAGTATCTAATATTTCAATTTTTTACCCACTTTTTCTTCATCCTTATGAAAATAAATATCTGTCAGTTAATTTAAAAACGAAGTATAGTCATTTTTCTTCATGCTAGCAAAATATGACTTTGTACTGTTTGGGATAATGCATTGTAAGTTCACATTCACTTATACATTATTATTTCCCTGTAATGTCCATATACATAGAATTGTAAACGTTTTATGAAGCATATCAGTAGTTATTGGCATAGTATGATTATATATTTTAAGTTGTTACATCAAATATGATAGAAATTAACCTACCATATGCAATTTAGAGGTTGAAAGTTTTAGAATAAAATTTCATTGGAGAGGAAGTGATTTGCTAAATGTGTATTAAGAATATGAAGGCAATAAAATGTTCTACCTGAGATCAAAATATGTTATCTATTTTTGAAAGCAGACAGTCACAGATATACAAATAAATAAGCAACTAGTTCAATTTATATGTAAAAGGGGCTGTAATTGAATTTATTTGGATCTTTATGTTCTTATTTAATCAGCCATTGATCCACATTTAAATAAGATATCAATGTTGAGTATCTTAGTTCAAAGTAGTCATATATTGGTACATCTTTTCAGTAATTAATGGTAGCTTGTTCAGTGTTTGAATATAGCAGCTGCTTTAAGAGATAATATGCACAAAAATATAATGGGATCCCCAGCCACATTGCATTCAGTAGACCATTATTACAATAGGTGCCTTAAGACAGATTTAATTGCTACCAAACAATTATTACACACCATATTTATAAAAGTTTATAATTACATAGAAAAACTGATGGCTTTGAAAGAAAGTGTTTTTGTACACTGAAAATAATGATTAAGTAACTTGGCAAAGCATCCTTTTATTCACTCTTATCTTGGGATTCCTCCCTGTTCCACATTCATGATAGCAGCGGCAGCAGCTATAAACTTGAATTAAGAGACTGACTGCTAGCACAAATGTGCACAGTATGAAAAGTAATTCACCTGGTTTGTAGGAAAAGGGATATAGGTGGAGAGAGAGAGAGAAAAAAAGGTTAGTGTATATTTGAAGGAAACTGGATTTTATGTTGATATAAACAAATAAGGGTGATTAAATACTTCAAATAAAACATTTAAATTATTCAGATTTAACTGTTAATTATTGTGGTACAAAGCTAAAGATATAAATGTGACCTTGTATCAAATTTGTGCATACATGTATACATGAAGCACATCTGAAGTAAAAAATATTTCAAAATTCTTAGTTTTGATTTTTTAAAAGGTTTTAAATATATGTTTCATATCTATACAAGATTTTATTATGCAAGTAATTTCTTTCACAAATTAGTAAAATTGTAAGGATATAGGATAAATATACTGAGTGAATTTCAGCTTATAGTATCTATTTTTATTAGAAAAAACATTTAATGGTGAGAGATTTTATTCTGTAACTTGAGGGTTGGTTATCGTGTTGAAAATAAATGTATACCATAGGATAGTTATTGCTATCTATTTTTTAATTTTAGATATATAACGATTGCTGTGAATTGTAATAAAGATAGAATCTCAAAAGATGTTGTAAAGTCATTGAAACAAAACTTTGAAAATAATGGAAAAGTTGAACAAAGATCATAAAATAATTAAAGAAATTGAAAGCATTAACAAGAAAAAAAATTGCTTTAAGAATGTCAAAAAAAAAAAGAAAAAAAAGAAAAGAGATTTGAGAAAAAATTAAAATGGTAATAAACAATAAAAATACCCTAACCAGCTAGGAACTATTTCAAGAAGCTAGTGTTATAAATGAAAACAAAAATGCAGAATATTAAGAACTTATTAAGAATTGGTTGCTTTTATGTCTCTAGTTAAACTACCACCTTTTAAGTAAACCTCAAATAGAGAAACATTAAGCTGGTGAAGAAGTACATGAAAATTGATTTTTTTCAACAGTAATTTTTAGTGATGACTCTAGAGATAAAGAACAAGATTCAAGGAGACAAAATGACAATGGACATTGCATTTAAATTTTCAAAGCTCACACTTGACAGGAAAGCAAGTAGCTAGAAGAGATTTCCACAAGTAAGAAGTGCAACAAAAATTTCAACATTGAAATTAGACCTAGCAGCCAATCTAGTATTGCACTTAAATTTGTGAAGATAAGGTACCAAAGAGGAAAGTTCATTAGAACAAGTATTGTGAAAATATTTATAGAAAATACACAGAGAAGCTATGTTATGAGAGTGGGAAAGGGACTAATGAGGAGATAGCAACTCGGTGTCAATAATGTTGCAGATTCTTTGGATTTTGTCAATTTCTAAATATATAGCAGAAGCATTAGACCCTATTTTTGCAGCAATATTCAATGTGTAGACGACGGATAGACATAAATGTGCATTTGAAAATCTTAAAGCAGATCAGATGATGGTTTCTTCTACAAAAGCGTATACATTTTCTTTAAGATTCTTGAATACATATACATAGCTAGTACCTGTAATTCACACTGTTTAAAAGAATGGGGCATTTATTCAAATACATATATCCACTAAAATGTAACTTAAGTAATAATTATATATATATATATATATAAAATGATAAATTTCAGTATTTTATGCTTTAGTTTCAGCTTACTAAATAATTATTTTACTGTAGCAATAGAGAAATGTTAATATTGGTTCATTCATGAATTGTAAAATGTCTCTCCTTTGGAGAATACCATTAATCTTGATGTTGTCTTGATGCTTGTTCTGATATGAATTCATATTAATTTTTTTAAATCATTCTTTGAACAATATTGGTTCAAATGTTAAACAAATCCTGTCAGAGCATGCGAGTTTCTATATCACTTCACAAAGTCTTCAGTAAGCTTAGAAATTTTTGTCAGTTTTATAAACTCACTTATTTTAACCAACCTACTAATTTGGTATATTTTGGTTGATACTATTTTAGATTCTCAATAAGAATGCAAAACCTATTGTTAATGTTATATGTTAAAAAGCAGTGTTTTGTCAAAATGTAGATTTTTTTTTGTTTTGTACTCTATTTATAAAAAATTGTATTTATTGATTTCTAAAGTTATTTATTACTCAATGCATAATAGTGATTCTAAACTAATCAAGATGGAGCAAACTCCTAATTTCAAAACTATAGCATTTGAATGATATAAATTTCCATATTTTTTTTAACGTGTAAAATTTCATTGAAATACTCTGTGTTTAATTTTACGACAAAACAGCCTTCATGAATCTAGAAGGAGCAACAAAAGTTTTATTTGAGTCTTTTGGATAAAAAAAAAGACACACGCACATACATATATATATATATAGCATAATTATTTTAGAATGGTATATTTAAGGTCATATAGATAATATTGCACATTTGAAAAGTTATTGTTTTATCAAAAATAATCTTAATTTGAAAGCCATTTGTTTATACTTAAAACTGAATAGGCATCATGATTATATTTTAAATATACTGTAATGTCAAACATGAGGATGTGTTTAAAGTAATGTCATTTGAATGTGATTTTAAAAAAAAAAGAAAAAAAAGAAAAAAACGAGCTACAATTTAGAAACATATGTAAAGTAAATTTGATATTTTAATATAGTACATAGTCTTGTGTATCACAAAATAATAAAATTACTTTGCTATGATTGAGTATAAACACCTGTAATTATTTTGACATAAATTTGTTACCTAAAAAAAAAAAAAAAAAGTGATATTAAACATGAACATAAATGTCTAAATTTTAGGAATAATCTTATTTGCAAAATTTAACGCCCATATTTACTGATGTTTAATATTTTGTGCTTTGGCTAAACTGCTTTCAGAATTGAGTCCATCATCATATAAACTGCTGATAATAAAAGGCACCGTACACAGTGGGCTTAAATGAGGGTCAAGCGGACATATGACAATAACATACGGTAAGCACCTGCTTCAGGTGCTTAAGTACATTTTAGACAAATTCTAGGGTGTCGTATGCAAAAAAATTGATTTTCAAGAACTGAGATATGATTTTTTATGAGTTTTTGGCTCAAAAATCCAAGTTGGGGCCAAAAGATAGAAGGGTAGAAATTTTGCGGAAATCCGACATTTACGAACGAACTTCAAACAGGCATATCTTGAGAAACATTTGGAGTTAGAAGACAAATTAGACCATTTTTTTGACACTACAGACAATGAGCGTTTCAAATATTCAAGTTTAAAAATGAACAATAAATCATATACAGCTACAACTTATCACAAAGATTACTGAAAAAAAGTTAATAGTTATTCATCTGTGAAGAAGCACAACAAAGATTCATAATGACTGTTACAACCATACATAGCAGCCTTCAACTCCTCACAGCTGCGAATGGTGTGCCCTGTCCCTTTGCAAGACAAGCATTCCATGGTCTTAAAAGGGCCTAAAAAAGGGTAAAAATCACTTATACCAAGAGCATGGTGCATTTTTATAGTGTTCTGATGCCAGATTTGGATTCAGCACCCCAAAAAACATGGGAAAAGTGGGCTGGATCATTTGAGTGAGAATTACATAAATTATCCGGATTTTGGATTCAAAGGGAATTGAAGGTTGTCCCAAATTTTTTCAATATAAAAGAATTAAAATGGTTCCCCAGAGTGAATTTTTTCACCCAAATGGATTATGATAGCCCTACATGTCTAGATTCTTATATGTGAAGCATGAAAAATTTCATCTCTGGGTTTTTCTGCAATTTTTCATCACAATTTATCAGCGGGGGCCAATTTTGGGGCTTTTTTTGATGGAAAAAATGCCCATTTTTACAGTAAATTTTGTGGAAAACTCATAAAAATATGTCAAAAACCTGTCCATATACCCAATTTTTTATATTGAATTAAATTTTGGGCATTTGGCCTTATCTTAGGGGCTTATGGGACATATTTAGAAAAAAACTTATGTTTCCAGGATGTATCGAAAACTTGAAATTCACGAGCTTCAAATGGGCATATCTTGAGAAATAATTGGAGTTAGAAGACAAATAAGACCATTTTTTGATACTACAGAAACTTAACTTTTCATTTTTCCATGTCCTAAAGTCATTTGAGGAAGTTGTCAAAATTCAATATGTCCACTTGGGAACCCACTGTGCCGTATGTGCCCGTGTATCATGCAACCTTTGACAACCTAATTTTGAAGCTAATTTGACTATACCAAATGGATATATAGTTTGGTCAACAGCTTAGCCAGACCCAGCAGTACATAGACTAATCTTATATCTCATGTATGATACAACCCCCTCAAAATTAGTTTCGAAAGTAGGTCTTCAAAAGTCGCATGATACATGATTATGTCTGGTATATTGTTCTTAATAATTTACTAGTTTGACATATTTCTGTTGATAAATGGTGGATATTTAAAATATTCTTAGATATTTATATTGGAAAAAAGCATTTAGCTTTAGAGAGATCATCCATTTTTTTCTGTTTAATATGGAAATCATTTTAACAGTAGCTATAGATATATTTGTATATGCATGATGGGTTAATGTAATCAGATTCGCCATTTATAGATAAAGACAAGGAAACTGAAGCAGAAATATAATTAACAATACATTTGTTTTTATTGAGAGAAGACCTCGATTGAAGCAATATAAAACTGCATGGTTTATCTTGGCTGGGTTTTTATTTGAATTTGTGATTTGTTTATTTGATGCTTTGATTTTAGAACAATATTAATTCAATAATATTTTTTTATTTTATTGTTATGTCTATTATTTTCATTGCTCTTACTGATTTTTTTCACACATTGTGATTTCTGAATTTTGAGGAGCATCCATTGATATAGCAGGGTGTGTCCTTTCTGATGTTGCGTTATATAAAATAAATGAAGTTGATCATTTTGCATGCACATATATGTATGTGTGTGCACAATATTTTAGATCTTATATTAAAACATTTTATTTAAAACTTTTTATGCCAGGTTAGAGTTTTACTTGTGGAAAAGACCAATAATTGCTCAGTCTTTCTACATGTTCTTCAAAAATGGAAAAAAAAATGTTATAATTACCTAAAAAAAAAAAAAAATAGTTTTACATATTTATGAATAAAAAGCCACATACTATATAATAGTAATTTTATAGTTTATGTTAGAATCATTTTTTTATTTTTATCCACCAGTTAGGAATATTACTGATATTCACAATACATTTTTTAAATTATTATAGTTGGATTATTTTTTTTTTTTCAACTGAATATTGTTGCAAAAGAAGGTTACTAGATTTACATTCCTAATTGCCTAAATGAAATGTAAAAGTGAATTGGTAATGATAGGATGCTCTCTAGTTGTCAAAAAGGGTTTACTCATTACATTTCTTTCAAATATTGTTCTTAAACTGAAAAAATAAAAAATAAACAGCTATCTAGTAAATGTGTCACTCTTTCTTTTGCCTGAATAATGCAAATAATACATACTTTAACATGGAATCTACAAGATGCTTAACTCATTATGTAGGTACGTCTAGGTATGTTCCAAGGCTGTCCTTAACCAAGCTTGTTGTCTTTGCTGGGTATGGTTTAGTGAGGTCTGCAACATATTTTATACATTCTCAATGGGGTTTAAATCTGGCAAGTAAGAAGGAACAAAATACGATTGAATGCTACTGGAACCAGTTTTGTGTCACTAGCATATGATGGGATAACTATGCTATCTTGCTGGAACAAACCATTACCAACAGGACAAGACATGTAGCAAGCAAATTATATGCATCAAGATTTGTGTATGTCACCTGTTTCACTAGTGTTTCTTGCAAACTAACAGAACATGATATAACAGTGTATGGTGTGCACCACCCAAATTCTATGTGACCAAACTGAATATACCTGCTGAACTATCATCTGATTTAGCTCTGGCAATTCAATGTGGAAAGGACTGGTTTGTAACATTTAATACCTCTAAAAACCAAACTAGTAGCATTCTACTATCACCATGCAGAGCCTGAACTTTCACCTATCATGATGAATGGTTGTTCTCTCCTTGTTTTGAATGTCTTGGGACTCAAAGCCCACCCCAGACCCGAAGTGGAACTCGTGTATACAATACATCACTAAAGATGCTGGAAAAATGGTCAGTTCCTTATACCACTCCAGTAAAATATTTAATATTTAACTCCTCCTGCTATATTCTGAGAGCCAGATCAGGCCCAAAATGAAATACTGCTACTCACTCCTCACTTGCCAGTCTTGATAGAGTTCAAAATGTTTTACACAGCCTTGTTTTCCACTCTACAAGCCTTTTCCCAGAGATAAAACATTGCAAGCTTCTTGCTACTTTACGGCTATTTTCATGGCAAATGTTCTGACAAGCTACATTACTTATTTCCACCAGTTCTGACCTTTACATCTAAGACCTATTATGCCACATACTAGGATGAATTATCATTCCATTAGTAATAGAAAGAAGTACCACATGAACAGCCTCTTCACAAGAACTGCTATTTTGTGGAACAGACTCTCATGAGCATGATTTCCCAATCTTCAAGTGTAGGGTTAATGGTTATTGTACTTCTTACCTAAAAAAAAAAAAAAAAAAAACTTAAGATGACTTGTCTGATTAGGTGATATGCATCAGTCTTCTACAGTCCAATATCCTGTGTCCCAGATGAGGTGCAGTAACCAATGCCATGATATCAGTAATGGTACCCTTGTTAGTTGAGGACTACAAAACCCAAAGAAATGCAGTGTATGCTATACTCTATACTGACTGATGTGTTGAGAAGTGAAAATGTTGCATTGGGATATGATCTGCCCCTTCACTCCTTTTCTTGTATCATCTGTGGCCATCTGCAGTTTTATAATATCTAAAATTCAAATATTTATTGTATATCCTTACTGTTTCCTGAGATTAACCTTGAGCAGTTGCTACTTTAGAGATAAGAGCTCGAATTTTTTGGTTCAAAAAAGCATTTTGTAATGAAATTTTGTATTATCCAATTTTGGGGCAGTTCAGTTTATATACCAATTCTAAAAAATGATTTGGTTGATCAATATTGAATTAATTATTACTCAGTAACTTTAACACATTTGTCATTGTATAGTTATTTCCTCATTGGCTTTCCATTGTGTTTTGCCTGCAATTTTTATGCAGTGTTTTAATAAAAAAAAAAAACCCCAAAAACTTAAGTTGTTAATATATTACAATCTACTATCTTAAAATAATTTCTACACTGTACCTTATAACCACCCTGCTCAAATTTGTCTTTAATGGTTACTGAACTATTTCCTAGTTGTAACTTAAAGTGTATGAAAAACTTTTCCAACATGTAAAGTTGTTTTAATTTTCAACAGTTTATCTCAGCCCAAGAATTCTCAAAACTTATTAAAACCTTGACCCTAAGAAAGCCACTGGTCTAGACAAAATCCCAGAATTTAGAATATCAACTTGGAACTATCCCTGATCTTACTGAAGTTATTTAACTGCGACTTGAAGGAGAAATCCTTCCCAAGTCTGTGGAAAGAATGTGGGAAAGCATTAATTTCCCTCTCAGTATAGACCCATCAGTTTCCTAAGTGTCATTAGTAAGCTTTTTGAGGCTATAATTAACAAGATTGTTGAGCTCCTAGATAAGAACAGCTTCTTGAGCAGCAAGATAGGACATCAGCAGTGGATTGGGCCAAACTACCAATACTCACAGAATCAGTGAGGTACTAGACAACAAATACACATAATGCTATCCTTATCATAGCATTACTTCAAGGAATTTTCACAAGGTGTGGTACAAAGGACTGCTACTCAATCTCTCTGGCTATGGAATTATTGGAAGGTTCTTCTCAATAATAAAGTCCTTCCTAACGGGTAGGTTCTTGAAGGTAGTTGTTAACAGCCAGTCCTCTGGGACCCTTGCAATCCTAGTATACTCTGATCATTTGTGAATGTCTATGCTGATATATGGGTGCACCACCAAAACCTATGATGACCAGAGATTGGCAGCTGATCTCTCCTCCAATCTTGCTCTAATATTTCAGTGGAGGGGGGGGGGGATGACTGGTTTTCAAGGCATTGAATGCAATCAAACTAATTACATTCCATCACCACCAATCAGACCCTGACCACCAATCATGAATGAATGTTCCCCCAGGGAGGTCCCATGTCTTTAGCAACTATTGGGCCTCAAACTCGACCCAGACCACAAGTGGAACTTATGCATACAATCCATTGCTAAAGATGCAGGTCAAACACTCAGTTCCCTGTACTGCTCCAGCAAGTATCTGACTCCTTGTGCTATACTCTACCTTTACAAGAGCCAGATCAGGCCTAAAATGGAGTAGTGCTGTCATATTTGGGCAGGAGCTGCCCAGTCCTCACTTTCGAGTCTTGATAGTGTCCAGTAGCATTTGTGTCCTTGTGGGTGATAAAATATTTTCCACCCTGCAACCCCTCTTTCTCACAGACAAGATGGAGCAAGCATCTCACTACTCTATAGCTACTTCCATGAAAAGTGCTCAGATGAACTACATTCCTTAGTTTTACCAGTTCTAACCTTTATAGCTAGAACCTGCCATGATATGCACATTGTAGCGCACCACCCTCATTCCCTCCATATTCCAATGGTGAGATGTAAGTTCCATTTGATCAGCTTCTTCCCGTGATCCACTTCTCTGTGGAACTGACTCCCAAGAGGATGTATTCCTGACCACTACAATCTTAACCTGTTCAAGTCTAGCTCCCCACATATCCACATAAACTGTAGCCCTTACTCTGTAACTCTCTACATCAAGTGGGTCCTTTACAGGGTGAACCTTAACTGTAAAAAGAAAAGAAAAGAAAAAAATGAAAGTGACTTTAATAGCTTAAGTTTTAAACCCATCTGGTGGAGTTGTTTTTTAATTCACTTATGAAATATTTCAAACAAATTTTATTTTAATCTGTTCAATTTGGAGAAAGTATTAGTAGAGATTTTGTTTCTTTTGAGTTTTCTAAAAAATTTTGAATTAATTGCTTTAATCTAAAAAAATTTAAAAAAAACATATCTATTTTATTTCCTATGCTTAAGTTTACAATCTACACAATATTACCAGAATTGTATGAAACAGATTTTAGAAGTGTCTATGTAAAGAAATTTTGATTTTGGTTGCACTGATACTATTCTATAGGATTAAACAAAACTTAAAATTTAAATAAAGTTTAAATAATTGTGGCAAACGCTCATCAGTACAGATGCAAAAGAGGCCTTGGATTGCATGCGAAACTGTCAACTCCAGTTACATCCGGATTTTTTCCATTAGCAGTGGAACAGTTTGGCATGTCTGGCTAGATACAGGCCACTCTGCAACTGATCTAGATCTGAGTCTTTGTAAGATGCCTTATGCCAATAAAAGCTGGGAGAAAACAGCATTCAGCAAGACATGGTGTCTTGTGAAGTCGGTCCTGTGGGCATTTTGTTTCTCAAGTTGCTGTGGTTTCTGAGGCGGTGTTATTTTTTGTTACTTACCTTCTTTCCCCCCCTCTCTTCCAATCATGCCCAGATCAATTTGGAAAGCAATCGGTTAGGTGTGTTCCCTCCAATCTCAACACTCTTTGCTTACCTTACAACAATAATGCATTTTCTTTTCCGTGATTTAAATCTGTATATCAGGTTGCTATCATTGTTTTAAGCCAGTAACTCATGAGTTTTAAGAACCTTTTTGATAGTTTTATTCTAAATATTGATACATATTGTGAAATAAAACTTTGCTTTTTTAATATTACAGAGTGTGTGTATATATATATATATATATATATATATATAAAAAAAAAAAAAAAAAAGATTTACTGGTTTAAAAATGTAAAAAAGCAGTTTAAAAAAATTATATTTTAAGTATGAAATTATATGCAACAATATTACAAAAGTTGTGTAGAACCTAACTTTACTAAAGTTTACTAGATCAATCCTCATGATCTTGTTTACATTGTAGCTGTGTCAAGTGCTAATAATTTTTTATTGTTTTTAATTGAAGAGAAAATGTGATATCTAACCAATTAATCCCATTTGAAATTTACAAGTGTTTGCTTAGAAAATATATTTGTATATTCATTTCTTTGCATCTTTATTCAATAAAAGTTGTTATTATACACTGATTTTCTTAGTTCTGTGTCCTTATCGGTTTTGGCTGTTGCATGATTTGACCTTCTTCAGGTGTGTCATATTTAGTAACCTTTTGGGAATCCTGAACCAAATTCATTCAATTCATGGTGATAGGTTGTCCATATTAGAGGATATCTTGTATCAGTTCTGTCTACTTAATTTATTCTGTCACTTGTCTCGTCCATTGAGATGAAGGTTTTTCTTTTTCTTGCACTACATATGGATTGAATCCACAACCACCAGGTTCACCTGATCAACACTTCTACACACTAGGCTAGTGCTTTTTTTTTTTTTTTTTTTAATTTTTGTTAGAATTTTTAGAATCACCTGAGTGCATAAAGGTTTTTTCATGGCAGAAAATATTTTAAAAATTGCATTTATGTTCATAATGGTTAAGTAATTTAATTTAAAAATCAGTTAAGTAAATGTTAAAAACCAATATTTTCCCCCTATATATTTACGAATTCTTTAAATTTAACCTGTGTTTCTTCTAGAAATGTTAGGAAAGTTAAATTTTATAGTGAAAGTGAGTGAATTGGGTAATTTATTTACTATGCAGATATTTAGATTATGTCCCTCTTTGCAATGTTTAATTTACAAAGTAAGGGTCCAGTTTTTATGTACATTGCAAATTGATCCCCCACTTTAAATTTAATTCACTTACCACTGCTATTAAAGTGAATTTGAATATGACTAGATTAACATATTTGAGTATCTTGCTGCACCTCTGAAAACTACTTGTGTCTCCATACATTAGGAATATCTGCATTAGGCCATTTTTCCCCATGTCAGTCAGTGGTTGGAATTTGGAACCTTAATATTGATTGTCTGGGTAAATTGAGTGTTTAATAAAGAAATTCCCTCTTAACAATTTAGACAAAAATAAAAGGAATTGTTTGATCATATGCTTAAACACCTTTGGAGCTTTGCCTAAATCTGTTACTTTTGTGTTGTGGAAATAATGTTTTAAAATTTTCCTTTGCACACAGTCTTCACCATCTCATTTCAAGTTTTACACCCCAAAAAGCAATGGTCCCTTGATCATCATTTAACTCATTCTTTTATTTTTTACTCATTCATTATTTTTCTCCACTTGTCATGTCCCTTCAATTTGACTTTGCTAATAATCCTAAAATCTTACACTGTTCTGTTCTTTTTTTTTTTTTTTTTTTTTTACAGTACCAGTAAGTGCTGATTTGCTGTCATTGTCCCTGCCGCCAGAATGCTAATTTCTCACCCAGCATTATGGCCAAACAGGAGAGATCACAGCTATTGGAAGAGTTTGTTCAAGAGACTGGCTTGGATAGAAGATTTGCTCAGAATGTTTTGCAAGGTGGGAAATCAATCATTTATTGCAATTTGTTTGCCAATGTTCTCTCCCTAATGTTGCTTTTTTTGTCAATGCCATTAACTATGTAGTGATTTCACAACCCTTTTAATTAATCAAGGAGGTATAGACTGAAATGTATTGAAGAAGAGAAAAAAAGATTAAAAATATTGTTATTGATTTAATCACATTAATCTATTTACAGATTTATTTATCAGATTTAAAAGTTATTGTTTAATGCTCACCTCAAAATTTCCTTTATAACATATTGCAGTTGTTTCATTTAATAATTTATTATTTTGGAGTCTTCAACTCCTTCAAAAAAATTGTTTCAGTAGAACAAATTCAGAAGGTGACTTAATAAGTAACTTTTGTTTTCTCAGGGTCATTTCTTCTCTTAATTATCCACAAGGTAGCTTCTTTTTTGTCTCACCTGGGATGGCATATAATTACATTCATCTTGACTTGTGTACATATTCAAAAACATTTTTGTCTTACTTTATGCCATCATTATTGCTGTTTTGTTACTGATTATCTTGTAATCAAATAGAATTATATTAACATTAATAAAGTAATTTTCTATGAAAACAAATTTCAAGCATTTCACCAAATATTTGAATATTAAGTCTTGAAATTGGGGTTGAAAGTTCTCTACACTGAATTAAATAGAGCTATTGAAGTAGCATAAAAAGTGGACATTTTTATGTTCATCCTGCCTGTAAGAGTAAAGATATGCAAGATGAAGGAAATTTGAAATATTGCTGGTTTTCAATAAAGATAGAAATTCATACTTTATAATTTCTTTATTTAAAGAAGAATAAGGTTTGCAACAATCAAGTAGTGAAGAGAAGTGTCCAATATATTTAATTGTGAAGAAACATCCTTTTTCTGTATTCTTTTAAGCTCACCAGGAGTCATTTTCTTTTAGCAAGATCGGTTATCTACCAGTGTAGCAACTTATATTTCTGTGATTGACTTAAAAAAAAAAAAAAAAAGGGAGCGAGAACTAGACATTTGTATGTTTGTATTTATAATCTAAAAACTTCAAGGGTAAATTTTAGGCCATTCCATTGTAGACAAAAGGTCTTATAACTCAACATCTGTGCTTATTGGCTCTCCATTTTTCTGCTGTGTTAAAAATTTGAATTTACATAAATATTTTTAGAGAAATTCATTTCTACAAAAAATATGCTGATGGCTTTAAAATAGTGTAATGCAAATATTTATAGATCAGCCTTTTGACTAAGAATATAATAAAAGATTGTTTTGATTTAGCTTAGATTTTGTTCCTATCATATCTCTAAACTTTCTAGCTAAATTGCTATAAAGATTCTTGTATATATTCATATTCTTTTAAGTACTACAGTTCCATCACAAAAATAATACCAAAAAGAGTTTATTTTGTGTATCAACATTAAATCGAAATTTGAGCACAGTAACAAATTTCATAGACATGGTGGAGAAAATATTTTGATACATAAACACATTGATACACAGTGTATCTCAAAAGGAATCTAATAAATTAGGTTATTCTGCATTATCTTTATTATAAACCACATGATCAAACAGCAGTTTTAAAAAATTACATTTTAAGTATGAAATTATATGCAACAATATTACAAAAGTTGTGTAGAACCTAACGACTTTACTAGATCAATTCTCATGATTTTGTTTACATTGTAGCTGTAATATATTAATTAATCCTTATGTATAATTAGTGGGTGTGGGCATATGGTCAAGTGGTTAGAAAGTTAGCATTCTAACCACAAGACCCAAGTTTGAGTCTCACCATAGATGACTTGATAATATCCACCTGTGGAACATTGAGAAGTGCTTGAAAACCATTTCACAGATTGACCCATGACTTGTGAGTAATTGGGTAGACAAAACTGTTCAGAAACCATCAATGGTTTTGCTAGTATGAAGTCACATGTTATTGTGACCAAAGGTTCAAGTGTACTGGCTTTGTTCAACTATTGATTATGCTACATTATATGCTATCTCTTAGAATCTGTAACAGATTCAGCCTAGAAGGTAACATTGATTATGGTAACGTTTTGTTGATTTTGTACTTGTATTATTATTATTATAAAGTATCTGCTGGTCATTATCTAACCAGTTGTCTAATCACACAAATCTAAGAAAAAAAAACTAATGCTTAAAAGCATTTTTGAAAAAGTTAAGTGAAAATTCCAGATTGTTTTTTCTGATTGATCAGTTTTAGATTTTTTAAACTCAGTTTTGTCTTCCTTCATAAATTTCTCGTTATAGAATAAAAAAAAATATAGATTGCTACAGAACATTTTTTCATATCATTATTTAATATTATCAGAGTTCTTACTTTACCTTATATCATCTGTATAGAGACAGTGTTATGCTTTGTTGTTTGCAGTTTTGTAGTTTACAAAAATAACAATCGTCACAATACGAGAGAAAATTAGAGAAAATGAGAGAAAAGAAAAAATATGGTAGTAAATGTGATATGAAGAATGGGCAAAATGAGAAGACTGCATATTTGCATTTTTAAAAAAGTTTTCATTTAACAAATCATGAAGGTGAGTAGTAAGATGCAAATAAAACTTGTTGACTTGAGAACAAATTTATTATTGAAAATAAAATAAGCTTCATTCAATTGCAAATGCTTCTGAGATTATTAATTTCTGGCAATCATTATCCTGTGAACATTTTCCAGAAATAAGAAAACTGCTCAGAATTATATTTGCAATTTTGAAATAATCTGAATAAGCATTTTTTCAATCATGAAATGGATTAAAAACTAAACAAGATTGCAATTGACTGATCAAAATTTAAACTATTCTCTGCTGCTCTGAAAGATTAAAATTGCCTGGGGGTGTCTCATTAAGGGAAGTAACGCTCATTTTGTTTTTATAATAAAACAATAGATTATATAAAAATGCTAAATATATTTACATAAATCTTTTTATAAGAATTAATGGGAATATAAGATTTTTATTGTACATTAGAATTCAGAGAAAAATGGACACATGAAATACGAAATTTTAAACAGTCCTGTTATAAGCTGTTTTTGTGTTAAATGTGTATCAGTAGAGCTCAGTTACATGATGTCTAATTCAAGAATATTAGTGCCAAGAGAGAGAATTTTATTTTAAATATATTTTACCATTTAAGAATCTAGCATAATAGCTGGAAGAAAATAAACAAAAAGAAAACTGTATTTACATAAGTATTTACATTTCTGCTTAGAATCATGGTATCTAAATTTTGCCTTTGTCACTCAAAACCCTCTAATTAGGATCTGTACACTTTGCCTAACTTATTATTTGCAAGTTAATTTTTACTGTGCTGTTCAAGCAGTAGAACATTGGCATCATAGATATGTCACCCACTTACCTCCAGATTGGGTGTTCAAATTGGGGGCAGGATTCATTTGTTAGTTTTAGATATGTTTACTTTAGCTTAACAAAGAAACGTACAGAAAATTTACTGTTTATTATTATTATTATATAATATTTTAAATATAAGTTTAATATTTTGGTTGGATTAAACTTTGAGTAATATTTGATATTTGGTTGATAAGACTTCTAAAAGGTAACAAATAGTTTCCTCAGCAAAAATTTTATGAAAAAATATTTACCTTTATTATACATGAAGATGTTTGTTTTTTATATTTATTGTATGAATGCAGTAAAAACAAATAAATAGAGCTTGAATCTTATCTCTTGATGATAGCCTTCTTAACTGAAGTAGAACTGATGAATAAATGGTCTAGATTCTTTTTTCATAGATAAAAATTATTTTATTCACAACAATCATTAGATAAAAATCATATCAAGATATCATCCCAATTAATACAGGAGTTAAACACAACACTAATTGCAGCCCAAGTGTCTGAGTTTGTTCAGGAAAGCAATTTCTTGATTAGCTCTACTTCAATATGCACATACTTTTTTTATTTTTTTTATTAATGCTTTATGTATCAAGTGTCACAAATAACAAAGAAAAACTATTTTTAATTATATATATATATATATATATATATATATGAAAATAATGCAGATGGTCATTAGTGATGAGTTCAGCCTCTGAGTCTGCTAGTGATGCACCAATTCAGCAGGATTGAACAATAACTGGCATCACAGGGACAAAATATCATAATCAATAGATATCCTATATCAGCCAATCAATAGACACCTGATGATGGCCAGAGGGTACTTGGCTAAAATGTATCTATAATAACATCTATATCAACCAAGATGAGAACAATAGTTCAAAATAATACAAGAAAAAAAAAAGTTATTTACTAAATTAAAATTGAAGACAGAATAGAGGGTTTAAAAAAAAAAAAAAAAAAAAAAAACTTTTAGTGAGAAAATTTAATTTTAAGATGTTTGCTGTTAGATTTATTCATTCAGTGCTGGAGATTTAAGTCATAGCAACTCTCCTCACTACTCTTGCACTTTGGTTCCAACTCTTCCCCTAATTTTCATTTCCTCCAATATTTTCCCAAGACTCTTTTGGACTGTTCCCAACATTCCAATAACAACTGTCACATTCATATTCTGCAAATTTTTCAGTTCTGTAGCAAGGTCAAGATTCTTATTTATCTCTTCAGTTTCTTTCAGATCTATTCTATGGTCTGCCAAAACTGTGAATTCCACCATCTTGCATATTCTGGTTTGAGCATATACTACTGGCCTGCATGGTCAAAATGCAGTCATTTTTTTTAAACCCCTAGTGGATCACCTTCTTCATCATGTCATGTATTCTTTTTGTAAGAATTTGGTACATGCATTGATTATTTTCACACAATCTACTCTTGCTATTTTTGTAGGTTTCTTATCTTTTTGTACAGTTGGTTTTCATAGCATTGTTTTGGTTACTAAAAAGCAATTCAGAGAAAACCTTAACAGAGAAACTATGTAGTCATGTCTATCAATTTATCTGCCATTTGTTCTTTCCAGTTTTTTGAGTTATCTCCTGGGTTCTTTTTGTTAAGTTTTTCATTTGTGAATAGTCTTCTTTTGCTCTGTTTTATTGTCATTTTTGAGTCCCTTGAGTGTAGAGTCTGCACAATCCCCAATGCTGATTACTTCTTTTCCTGCTTTATTTTAAAATATAGTCTGTTAGCCTCATTTCTTGGGTGTAATATCTTGTGCATTATTATCAGTTTTTTTTTTATTTTGTAGTCAGTCCAGGTTTCCAAGTTCTTCTCTTGTCCATTTTAAGAAGGGTTCAGAGTACCTCATACTGGAAAGTGCCTAGGTATTTATTCCTTTAACCATTACAACTCCACACTAACTTTCGGAGTTGTATCCCCTGGATCTCCATTAATTTTGGTTGTGCTAAGTTTTTGAATGGTGGGTATATTACTAACACTCTAACTTTTTAGGGTTTTTGAGATATTGTTATAAAATTTTCAGGATATTTGCATGAAAGGATGTAGAAAAATGTAGACATATATTTTGTACTGTACATATAAATTTTGAGAAAAAAAGAAACAAAAACATGAAAACTAAAAAAGACAACAGAATTGATGAAAAACAATTTCTACTTATCACATCATAAAAGCCTTGCATGTATAAAAGGCGGTCTGTTGTCCAGTAAGACAAATATGAAGGTCACTTTATCAAACCTGTCAATAAGAGCAAGGCCAAAAATGCTTTCATTTCTTCAAAGCAAATGTTTTTCCAAGCTCTGATTTGTGAGTTGGGCTTTGCTGTGTCACTAATTTTGTTCGAATATCGTTTGCATACTCATTAGTTTCTACTACCATTAATTGAATAACTTCAGATAAAAAACGTCTACCTCACTAGCTTTTTGATCAACATTTGTAGTATAGAGAAATTCTGGTAGCCATGGGTGATCATATGCTTGTAGTGGTTCAAAAATTCCATCTTGGAATCACTTTCAGTCTCAGTCACACACATCACCAATATCTGTGTGTGTGCGTAAATATTAGAAATTCATCATTTCTCTCACTATCGATGTAACAGATCCATGCTTTGCCCTGGAGGTCGCCATTGTGATTGAAAAATCAACATTTTTAAAACACTTTATTAAAATTCACTGATAAAATAACTATTTCAAGTAGGGCAAAATGACAGACATCCAGTCATTCCAGTTCATATCACAACCTTAATGATGTCATTTCTGTAGAAATAGGTTATTTTAAAAAAAATGTACTTTCCCTTTGAAACAAAGCTCTTTCATTGGCAAACATGTTCACCTGGAGAATATTGAGAAAGAATATTGCTGCCAGACATGTATGCTTGTAGAGTTGTAAAGGTTAATTAAGCTTTTGCTGCAGAGTCTAGTCTTCAGTATTTTTCTTATTTTCTGAGATGATCTTTGGTAATTTGTTTTCTCTTCATCTCTTTGATGATATCTGCTTTTAAAATACTCAGGTACTTGTAACCAGCGTTTCCTTTGAGTACCCTCATGATTTCCTGGTTGGGCACTTCAGTTCTGTTTCTTGCTTTTATTTTGTAATACATGCAAACATTAATTTTTTTTTAAATTTACTATTAAATTACAACCTATCAAAAAAACTTAAGATTCTGAGTTCCCATATTTTTTAAAATTTAAGTATTTGAATTTAAGTAGATGTATAAAACTTTCTAAATATACTTCCTGTTCTAATACTAATATCAAAAACAAAAAAGTATACAATAGAAGATTTTTTCACTAACATTAGGAACCATTTAATATGAACAAAAGAAATACTGAGACAATCCCAAATGGTGAATTTAGATAAGGTACTAGCTAAGGTTAGTAAAATGAAATGACTCAAAAAATCAATTATCTATAGAGCTATTTTATTGAATATATTATCCATAAATGTATTTAATAGCTGTTTATTGATATGTGGATTTTCTTGTTGCAAAATAATCTAACTATAATTTGATTTCATATCACTGAATATAGATTCATTTAATCAATTCTACTGCATTAATTTTCAGCACTTGACAGCAGCATTGTGATGTTTTGTATTTCTAAGTTTGTCTTAAATGATTCTCCTGTGTAGAGATGCTATTTCAGAAAATACTAATTACTAAAGTATTAAAAGAGAATTTTAAAAATTATTTTTAAAGTCTATATGAAAGAATAAAAGTAAACCTTCATGTGTAGAGAAAACATTAAAACAAAAACATTGCATATCTTTTCTTTAGATGACCATGACTGGTGATATGTTGAGATATCAAAACTCAAATGGTTGTAGAATTATCACACCAATTTCTTGCTAGTAATTATTCTGTTACTTTTTATCCCTTAAATATTTTAAAGAAATTTTCATTTATGTTAAAATATTCCAATTTTGTTTTGGAAATTAATGTTATGTTTTCATATATAAATGCATGTATTAAGACAGGTTATAATTGAAGTTATGTGTATTTTTTTTATCTTTTTGATATTTTATATTCAGAATTCTTTATCTTAATTTAAACATACATTTAACTGACCTCTGTAAATCTTGACATCCATCCATTAAGGACTTGTAAGTTAGATACACCCTTCTTGCTTGGAATTATTCTGAAAGCAACATCTCTTTTTATATAGCTAATCATGTTATTTACTTACATATATCTAATTCTTTCAGAATGAATCACTTTCTATTCTATTATTGTCAGTTGATTTGTTTATTCCAACACTAAGTGTGGGAGTTGGGCATTTACTCATTTGCTCTTCTGACTAGTGAAGCTGAACACTTCAGCAGTCTACATCTCAATCTACACATTGCAGACATTGGCACCATCGACAAACTCTCACCCACTTTTCCTCCTATATCTTTCTTTCTCATATACATTATTCTTGTATTTATAATGCTGTGTTTCTGGTACAAGTTTGGTTTCCCAAACTCAGTGGGTCATTATAGCCCTTCTAATAACTTAACAGCTGTTATCCCCTCAGCTCCATGGCTTAATTTCTATCTGTGGTTTCCCCACTCATGTGTGTATATATATTTTAGATCTGAGGAGGATAAACAAAAAAACAGCTGCTTATTATAAACAGACATCTTTTGTTATTCTAACTAAAACAATACATTTGGTTTGGATTACGAATCTCAACATTAACCCTTTCCCTCATTTGGTGGTGAAGTTTTGGTCAATTCTGATATGGTCAACTTCAGTGGTTAATTAGAGTGCTAGCTAACTTTGTACTAGGAAGGAATTCTGGTTGCAGACCTGATACCAAAGTTGGGCTTCAATCTTCCTCAGCTTGACTGTTCTCTTCTACTCTTTTGATAAGTTAATATCATGAGGGTGGTATTAGATCTTGGTTGCTGCTCCTGATGATGACTGCCTAAGAGCCAAAATTGAATGGCTTACATTGAGGATTCATCAGAGTATTTGGGGTTTAGGATAACTGATTAATAATCTGTAATTCTCAACCAATTATTTCCCTTGCTCTTCTCAAATTTAATTTGCTTCAATCTCCTGTCTATTTCTTTGGCTCAAGTCACTTACATTATTACCATCAAGGCAGGACCACATATTTTATATCATCAGATAATTCATCTTCTTGGTGAAAATTGTAATTCTTGAATATCAATATTGTCTATATTATGGGAATGTTATTTATATACCTTTTTATCCTTATCAGTTTTCTCCTTTGAACTTTGTAAACTAAACATAATTTTTCTCCTGGTCAAGATGTTTTAGTAAAGATAATGTCTTAAACAAAGAACTCTTTTATTCCTAATAAAGTCATCCTTATTTTATCCATAATCATATCTTATTCCTACCAACCAAACAACCCATGGGCCTTATGTAAACATAGCTTTTGAGCTTTGTTATCTTCCCCTCCCTCCCAAAATCTTTGAGTTTTCTTCCTACTTTTTTTCTTTGTTCAAACACTAGTTACAAATAAAGGAATTTGTATAGACCATATAACTACAAAGTATTTCTAACCTACTTGTAAATTCCAATTTACCTAGCATAGTCTTCCATGCCCTTAACATTAAATGCATTAACCCCATTCCAACTTGTTGCCAATTACAATTATAAAATCTATACTGGTGTTACATTGCACATGATTAACAATGAATACAAAGTTTCAAAATATTTTGCAAAGATTATTTAGCAGTAAAATTCACTGACAGTTTACTATTGCTTATGTTATAAACAAACTCTGCATTTTGCTCTGCTTTAGAAGTTTATCACTCACACCACAAAAGTTGAATTATGGTCAAATGTTTTTGTAGTTCATAATATGATAGAATTAGTATAACTTGATAGATTAACACTTGCAATATGAAAATCATGGTTAGGACCAAATTGTAATGTTCAGTTTTTAGTTAAATAATTGTAAGGATATATTTAAATAAAAATACCCTGTATAATCATGTGATTTAAGGAACAAAAGGTTCCTATGATACTGACTATAAATTTTTAAATGAGATGAAGTGTTATTGCAATTCAGGATTTTATTTTTCTCATTTTTCTATAATCTTTAGAATACTTGTTTTGGTGTAAAAGGCATCTTCACTTTCTCAACTTGTGCATGAGAAAATGGCAGGCAAGTGAAAACAATACCAGTTTTGCTCTCACATTTTCAATTTTGAGTAATTTCCAAAGAAACCATATTTCTATGAAAGAAATAACAATGAAATGTGAAGAAAAAGTTTCAGCTTCAATTTTGTCCCATGTTCTGTTTGTGATATTTTAAAAGGAATATTATATTTGATTAATGATGGTAAATGGTATTTAAAGATGAAATTGAAAATGAGAAAATAAAATTTACTCTGTGCTTTGTTCTTCACTCATTTCTTATTGCAAAATGCAGTGTATATTGGTGGCTTTGTTTATTGCCTTTAACTTAATAACCCAGATATGAAGGTATTCATTTCAAACACAAAGTTCAGAAGAATTCTAAGCGCATATGGGATTTGGTGGGGGTGCTAGTTTTGATAACTATCTTTAAAGTGGAAGAAGAAAAATTCAGTGTCAGGGCTCCTGGTGCTTTTATATTTGATGACTCAGAACTAAAGCAGGAAATGGCAACCATTGCTTTAATAATTCCAAAAAGAGTATATGGGCTGAGAAAGGCCTGGATATTCTTAAACATCAAAAGTGCCCTAAAAATTCCCCTAGATTATTTTATAATATTGTCGGATTGATATCAGCAGGATTATCTGCTCACTCTTTTTTTTTTTCAAATGTGAGCCTCATATTTTAGATGCTCATTAATAAAAGACTTACTGGGAAATGCTAACATTTTAATAAAGTACAATATTATAATGTATAACAATATTTACAAATGGATACATATTGCTGTAATATGTGCATAACTTTTGACAGGTCACCTTGAATAAGTAATTAAAATATTTCATATCTAGATAATCATGTGAATTTTTTAGGACAATACTTACGGTACTCTCAGAAGTATTAGTTCAGTTGAAAAACAATCATACACATGATTGTTATTTTTGTCTGAATTTCTGGGATGAGGAGTTATCATTATTTACACTATATTCAGACTAGTGCCCTCATCTTTTCTGTTTTTATCACAACGTTTCAGTCATTGTGCTCTCTGATCTTCCTCAGGTGTATATTAATTTGGGTAACCTACAAGGAATTCCGAACTGAATCCTTTATTTAATCTACAGGTATATTTCTTGTTCCACTGCTTATGTCCAGGGATGTCTTATCTAGTTCTTAATTTATTTCGCACTGTTTAGGTTTTACTTGCAAATTTCCACTGTTTTCCATTGTTGTTAAAATAAGAACTAGACAATATCCCAAGACATGAACAGTCTATCTGTAGATTAAATAAAGGGTTCCATTCAGAAAGTGTGCTGAACAGCAAATCCTCAATCCCTCCTCTATTCAACCAGTTTGAAGTACTGACATTCACAGCAGGTAAGGCTGAATGCTTTGCGCAGAAATTCTCATTCAACACAACACTTGACTCATCTGGAGTACCCATACCAGATCCCCTCCCCCTATAACTGATGCTCTACTGAGTGATATGTGCATAACACTGTCACTGGTCTTGGACATCATTTCTAAATTAGACCCGCATAAAGCAAGTGATGGAATATTGACAAAATCCAAAAGAAGGATCTGCAATGTAATTTATCCCGATTTGGAATCTTGACTCTAGTCATTTTCTCACAGACATGATGTGACTTCTCTCTGTCTTTTCTGCAAATATTTCCATAGCTACTGTTCTGTTGAGAGTTTTTTCCCCTGCTGCCCTGACTACATAAATTTAATTGTGCTACTAGACTGGCATCTAGGTCCCACCCTTTTAGTGAAAAAATAGTTAAATGTAACTGCCACTTCTCCTCCAACAGCTTCTTTTCTTGCACTTCCCACCTGTGGAATTCCCTTCCATTTATTGCTTCTCTGGTAACTACAATCTTCAAAAATTTAAATGCAGTGTCAATTGTCATCTTCTGATGTCTTGAACCCTGGTCATCTTTTATCCTTTCCTCCTTCTCCCTATACACAGTTTTTATCTTACCGTTACTCTATGTAACCCCTGCAAACCAGTGGCAATCCTGCCTTGCTTGGGGCAAAATGCTTAAAAAAAGTTATCCAGATCAATATACACCTGAGGAAGGCTGGAGAGCAAAATGGCTGAAACATGATAAAAAAAAAAACAAAGATTTGGACAATAGTCTGAATATAGTGTAAATAAGGATTATTATTGTTTTAAATTTTTATTTATTAATTTTGGTATATTTCTTTTCAAAACTATTCTTTCATGATTTTAAATCACTTATAGGTTTATCTGAACATTTTACATTTTTTTTTTATAAATCAGTTCTGCTTTTTCATATGTCTTCTGCAATAAATTCAAATAACTGAGAATTCTGAAGGTTGATGTTAGAAAATCCTGTTGGCATGAGAAAACTGAATCTAATTTTTGGTGGGAGCATGCATGCATCATTGCATTTTTCCTGATTACGACAAAAATATTGGTGTTTGGCCATAAAAGAGATATGCTTATTTCCAACCATACATTAGTAGCTTGTGTCCTATCTTTGTTCTTGTCTCTTGGCATTGCAATATCAACTCAACCATAAAGATATCCTAGCACTTATTAATTGCTGCCATGATTTGCCTTTTAGGTAAAAATCACATTGCTATTTCTGTCAAGACAATCTTATTTCACAAAAAGCTATTCACTCATCAACTGGTAATTATTAATTTACTGAGATTTTCTTTTCATTTCTTTTCAATAATTTAAAAAGAAAAAAAAAAAGAAAAAAAATATCACCAGAAAAGGGTCTGTTATTGGCTCATGTCTTGAAAACACATTTATTTATAGTTTGCATAGAAGTTTTAGATGAGTATATTAACTATTTCAGCAAGTATTTATTAGTCACTCATCATTCTTTCCTCATTCTTTTTGTTGTTTCAGAACTTAGAATTTAAATAAGTAAAAATAAATTAAATATAAAAACCTGTGTTGGTTTTAAGTATGAATTCAAATTCTTTATTAGAAGTGCTTGTTTTCAATTACTGAAATTTTGTGCAAATTTTAACTTGTAGCTGAAAATTATTGTTCAGTTTATTTATTTATTTTTATTCATTTAATAACACTATCAAGAATTATTAACTGATGCCTGTAGTGGAATATAAATCTGAAATATTTTTCTAATGTTTTTCTTACATTATTTAAATTAAAAATTTAAACTTTCAAGATTTCAAACACTAAAATTACTTGTGCACTGGCAATACTTTTCACTCATTAGCAAATTTGTATCAATAATCTATGAATATATGTGGAAAATACCAGTTTTCTTTGTTTTTTTTTTACTTGTTAATCATATACTTTACAGTTTTCTTTTTATTATTTGTATGAAGTGTGTCTAGAAAGTATCCAACCATTTATTATCAACAACAAAAAAAAATAACCTACCTAAGCTATCTTAGTCCCCTTCAACATACTTCCCTTATGACCTCACAATTATCCCAGTATAAATTCCATTTTTCAAAACAGTCTGTAAATTACGCATTTGGGATCACCATTAGCTACCTTGTCATATTCTCCTTAATCTTCTCCATAACATTTCAATGTTGATTGCATTTGGGGAAAATCCAGAAAGAGCTAAGGTACCAAATCTGGGCTGTAGAAAGAGACAACATTTGAGTGATGTGATACTTTGCAAAGAAAATAATTAAAAAACAAAAACAAATAAAAACTGCATAGGCCATGAAAATTAATATAACAGTAAGGGTGAATATGATGATCGTGCAGTACATAAGTTTGCTCATTTCTATCTTACTGCTAAGTAACCTCATGAGAGAATGTATGTTCAAATTCACACAGAAGTGATACATCACGCTGGCAACTGATTCTCAAGATATTCAAAAATGACTGAATAGACCTTCCCCCATATGCATTATTTTTTTCTTTTCCATGATAGACCACTCTAAGTATGTTTATTTAAATATTTATTTGAAATTTTTAAAAATATTTCCATAATATCCAAAATCAAAGAATATTTATTAACCAACCACCAGTCATTTTTATGTTTCCAATATAACTTAATGCACTATGAACCAAGTGATACTTTAGTAGTTATGACATGGGACTATGAATAATATTTGTGATTCAGTACTCTGATAAAATTATAGAGCAAAAGCCTGTATATAAATCAAAGCTTTAAAAAAAAAAAAAAGAAAAAAAATATATATATATATATATATATATATATATATATATACACACACACAATTTATTTTATTTAATGGTATTTATATGAGTATTTACTAAGCTTAATTTAGTACATTGTTATATTGTAGGAGGAAAATTAAAAGATTGCATAGTATTGAAAATTTTGAGTGGAGTGACCTTGATTGCCTGCCTTGAAAATCAACATATGAAATCCTGATTTTTATGCGAGCTTGAACACGAAATGCTAGGTAGTGAAAATACAATTATGCCAACCATCACACCAGAGCCAGTAATGTATTTGTATATACACATGAAGATGGTATAAATATAAATAGCACTTCTGAATAGTCAAAATATTGGACTGAAGGCTTCAAGGTCAATAGTTTCATGTTTCTGCTTCATAGGTAGGCTTGTTAATTACAACTCTCTGGAGAAAAGGAAAATTGAAACCCGAGCTGAAATGTCTGTAATGAATGCCCTAGTAAAATTCATGATACTTAAATAATAAAAGTCTTTTCTTATGAAGTCAATCACCAATTTTATGAATCCTTAGGGTGTGAATATCCTAATTTGACATTTCAGAAGCCATGTATGTAAAGTTTTAAAAAGTAAAAAGTACTTATAAAAGTTGCTCAACCTTCTGACTAAAACTGACAGTAGGTTTAAAACAATTAAAATGGCTAAATTATTATCCTCATGTGAAATGGTGCTGTCTTGTATTGCACTATGAATTGTTTAGGAAAGTAGAACATGTCTAAAATAGCCAAAACCATAATGGTTGTTCATATGGAAAAAAATTGAATTTAAGAGTGTGCTTATCAAATGATTTCAGGTAAATTGAAATGAGCATTTTTAGATTTTAAACATTGTTTTTTTTTTTTTTTCTCTTTAAATTGAAAGAACATTATTTCCTTTACTTGCTGCTTATTAGCAGTAAGTACTGTGTCATGGGAAATATATTTTAATTTGGTACTAAATGTACAGTCTGTACACTTAAATAGATGCATCAATAAATACATAACTTAATGATGAAAATAGCATTTATTTGGCATCTAAACAAGGTTAGCAAGACTAGTCTGGTTGGCTGTTACTACAGAGTTTGATCCTCATTGATCCCATAAAAAGTTTACATTAAATAACATGTTGACATGTAAAATTAACCAATGTAACCAGACCAGTATTTATTTTTTTGACAATCTTCTTGTAAATGCATTTAATTCATCAACGAAGTATTTTGATTGAACATTATATGGTGAAAATTTCAGATCAAAATTCAGTTGATTACTACATTTCAAGCTACAAACTTATTAATGCACTCTTGTATACATTTTAAAAATTTTTTCAAACCTCCATGTGTATTTAGAATCTTGCCTTTATTATATATAAAGGCCTGATCAAAAAAAATATTTCCTGCAAAAATGAAAAATAATAGAAATTAAGAATATATTGTGTGGATGAATTAACCGAGTTCTTAATTGCTGATTCTTATTTGATATTTTAATTAAAAGAAATTATATTTAGAATGTGCATATGAAAAGAGCAATGTCAAAATATAATTTTCAATTTTGGTTGCTAACATTATCAACTGCTGGAATTTCAGCTAGAGATATAAAAAAGGCTATTCTTTGCCTGCGCTTCACTAACCTTGAAATGTCATAATACTTCATAATATTTAAAGTGCTATTTGCAGATTTAGGGTTTATTTTTACATCTGTGAAAATCTTTTGGCATATTGTCTTTTATTGACTGATCTGATGTTTGGCTTTCTAAAAACAGGAAGCATGCAGATAAAGGACTTAAATAATTCAAGCTATTTTCTCTCTTGTTTTGATTTGGCATATAATTCTGAATGAAGTTTCTAGTATCTTGCAGAATGCGTGTTGGAGATTTATCAGAGCAAATGGGATTCAGACACCGTCTTTATTTGTTGATGTAAATTTTGTGAAAGATATTTTATTCACATCTCACTATCATTTTCTATTTACTCTAGCTACAAGAATTCATTTTCTTATATACTATTGTTGTTATGACATTTCTACTAGATTATTCAAGCTGATGAAAAACACTGTAGCCAGTTGCATAATTCCTTGTACAAGAAATAAATTTAAGGAATTATTTTATTTTTTAAAATTTGATTGAAATGAAATTTCTTCCAAGACCTCAAATTGAACAGGTTCAGACTGATGTTTCATGTTATGGGAATACAGTTCTCAAATTAAGAAAAAAAAAAGAAAAGAAAACTTGTTTCACTGTCATTAAAATTTAACATAAAAAAGAAATTTTTCTCCCTTAGATGCATGTGCAAACATACCAGAAAGTGTATATATATATATATATATATATAAATATAAATGGCATAGGAATCAACACTTTACTGCACTTGTTAATTTCATGTGAGATATATAATAAATATAAGCAGCTCCATAAGTGTCTACTAAGGTTTTACACAAGAAGGAAAAAAAAAAGAAAAAAAAAAGTGCTTTATGCCATATTAAATGGCAGAGCTTTATATTTTAAATCAAATTTAATCTGGCCAAGATCAAAATATCCATAAATATTTCAATTAATAATAATAAAAAAAAAACACCATCAGAATTGGTTCACCTGTATGACAAAAGAGTGCTTTATATGGGAAATAATGGGACCATAGTAAAGGAGCTTACTGTTATAAGCAAAAACTGTTCAATAACACCAGGCCCTTAAATTCACCCATGATAGAGCATTATAATAATAAAAAGAAGCAGCTCCCAAAAGAGTATGCTACAGTTGCATACAGGAAAAAAAAATAGAAAAAGTGTAGTCTATGCCATATTAAGTGGTAGAGCTTTTAAGATAACAGTATTTGTTTATAGCAGTAAGCTCCTTTACTGTGGGCCCATTGGCAGTCGTGGTTGGTCAGAGCCCACTTGAAATTTGATTTAAAATATAATAAGCTCTGCCATTTAATATGGCATAAAGCACTCTTTTTTTTCTGTTTACTACATGCAGTTACCAACCACTTGATGATGGTTTGAAAATGTATAAAACTGTCAGTTGTGGTTGGTCACTGCCACTTGAAATTTGATTTAAAATATATATTATTCTTTATTTTTATAACTTGTTGAAAGGGCATCAGCCAGCAAGTTCAATACAAAGTCATTTCATATTTAAAGAATCTATATTATAGTTTTACAATTAAATAAGGGAAAAATACTCTATAGCTGGCATTTAATATACCTGGAGTTATCTCCCTTAATAAATCTGATCATTATTGTAAAGATTATCAGGATGTGTGCAAACATAGATCTCACACTATTAAGTTCTAGATGAATTGGAAGTTTCCAGATTCAAGATAAAGCATATTAACAAAATTCTTGTTATGATGTGCTGTTTTTCTTTGTTACAGTTACGAACATAACCACAATGAGAAATATGATCACGATAAGATTTCAATGTTATATATGTAAAAAAAAAAAAAAAAAAAAAAATCAATATATGAATGTACAAAGAGCTAGAAGTTGGTGTAACAGTTATCAGCATGAGAAATGGAGTTGGCAAGCAATTTGAATGTTGACATTGGCTGTCATATCTTGACAGAAATATCTCATCATTGGCATGCCACAATAGTTGATGATTAAAGAGTAGGTTAATGGGCAAACCAAAATCCCATAACTAGAGCAGTAGTCAAAAAGCTGTTTTTATCAGCCATTGACAGAGACCAGTCATATTGATATGATGATATCAATGATATATTAAGATTTGATTTTTCTTTTTTGTAAAATAGAATATAATGTGGAATAATATATCAAGACTAAAAATTAGAAGTGGAAATTGAAGGAAAAGCAAATAATTGTGTAACTTTGAAAAAAGAAAGAAAAAGGGAGAAAGGAAAAAAAAAAACAATACATTGAAACTGCTTATTTTAACATTCCATAGTTTTATTAGACATTTGTATGTAGTTACTTACTTTGGGAAGATTTAGTAATGTGCCTAAATTTTTAGTTAATCTATATTGTTTGTAGTTCTCTAAAATATTCATATTTTACTATGTACCATGTTCACTTTTAAAGTGGATAAACGTGTTGGTTGGATCCAGTGAATTGACCCAAAGAGTTCCGAGTTTAATACCTGGCTCCGGCAGTGGTGAGCAAAAACTTGGTGAGTGGAGTTAAAGGGAGATAACTGAAACATCTAGAAGAGGCATGGCATGTGAAACTAGAACAATCTACCCTGGTGTATGAAATAAAGGGTTCAGTTCAAAATTCCAATCACCTGAAGAAGGCTGAAGTGTACAACGGCCTAAACGTCATGAACATGACAAAGATAAGGACAACGGTCCGAACAATAAATAATTATAATATCTCATTTCATAAATATAGATAGATATATCCATTTATATTTTACTATATTTTGTAAAATCTTAAAGAGTATATCATACATGTAGTAAGACTGATTGGAATGGAATTGAGATTTGGCTGAGTGGGTTGAATTTCACAGTTGGTGCCTTATATCCAACTGAAGAATTATGACTTCATTATTTTACTTTTTTGTATAATGTATTTCTTGGTCAAGCAAAGAACTTCAATGATGTGTTTGTTAAAACAGTTGGCTATCATTTTAGTTTAGATGTGAACTAAATATTTGCTCAAATCATATCTAGTAAAATTTGATAAACTTTAATACATTGTTTAAACTAGGTTTTATTAATGTTTTCGTTGTATTTTATGATGAATAAAGGATGATGACATTGATTTTTCAGCTTATTTCAACCAATCAAATTAATCAGCTATTAAAGAAAAAAATTAGTTAGATTTTGTCAATTGGCTTTCTTTAATATAAAAGGTTGTGCATTGTTGTAATGATTTAAAGCACACGAGTTCTCGATTTTCCTGAAAGTGGTTAGTTTTGGGAGAGTTTTTTTTTCATTTCTTATCTTTTAAAAGTTTATGATCATGAATCTTATCAACCAGTATTAATGACTGAAACTGAAATCCTTTTAACATTTAATTACTCTAATACTATTGTATTATTGCCATTATACATTGTAATAAATACTCATACCTCAAAGCATTGTGGTATAAGACTGCTTTGAATTCATTTTTCCTTTTCTATGGTTTGTGGTTCAAACCTTGATTTAGTCTTATTTTTTCATTTCAGTTAAATATGTTAATCAATATCACCTGTACAGACCACATCTTTCTGTTTAGGATTCCACAAGGTTATATAAAATAGTATCTGAAAGTTCCCAGATTATATATGCCGTGATTGTACTATTCAACAGAAATGCACCCACAGCTAATACTCATTGGTACCCAGCCTAATGAGTCAGTGTCAATTATTATGTGAAGTTTTGGTAGTGAATGACTGCAGAGGGCAAAGAGTTTGCATGCATTTTTTGCAACGCTAGAAAAAAATGGCTTACCTCCAGGGTGAACACAGATTTGAACATGCCTCACATGTAAACTGTCCAAAAAAGGAGGCTTCGTGAGTTACACATTTAAAACAGATAGAACCTGGACTCTCTCACAAGATTATCTTTTCACATGTAAATTTGGGCTGTGAATGAGGAAATAAAAATGGGTAGGACAAGGTGACAAGCAGAACATTTACTATTGTATCAAACAGGCTACACTTGCTGCAGTCAGTATGGTGTTTGAGAGGAAATGGATTGTGGGAATTGTTTGTAAGAAAAGAGTTGAAAAGTTTACAACATTTTAGCATACTTTTTTGTAATAATGTGTTGGAATGGCTTTGCAATCTTTGATGGCTGACAAATTCAAGCAACTTGCATCAAATCTTGCATGAAACTCAGGAGATCTGCTACAGAGACGAATACTTTTTCAAGATTTTTGGAAACATTAGATCAGATACAGAGTTTTGAGTGACAAGTGTGTTTCAAGGCTGGTTGAGTTTTATCCCAATGAACGTTCAGGGCAATGAATCACCAGTAAAGTGGCAGAAAATCTGGGAAAAATTTGTGAACTCATCCATTAGGACCATCACTGAATAATCCATCAGCTCTCCCCCCACCTCACATGACTGAACATGCAATTTGTCCCCTAGCTAGGGTCATTATGTATGTTACCAAGAATACTATCCCAAAGGGACTGATGGCTAAATTTAAATAATGGAAACCATATTTAATTTGTGTGTGATTTTCTTTTTCTTTTCAAGCCTCGCCCAGGAACTTTCTTATGCTAACTCATATATACAAATATGTGTACAGTTTATTAATTTGAAACCGATTATAAATTTTAATAAACAAGTATTACTACCTTGGGTTGAAATGAGTTTACTTTATCCTAAATGGGTTTGTATTACATGGCCTCTTACATAGTATTTGAGATGGAGTCAGAGTCTTTGGAAATTTTAGTCAAGCACTATACCAGCAATTTTCTTGTGGACATTTAGCAGTTCGTCCACCGCAAGGAAATTTTTCTCCCCTAAATCGATTCTTCAAATCTATAAGTCAGCCATTCGCCCTTGCATGGAGTATTGCAGCCATATATGGTCTGGAGCCCCTTCTGTTTGCCTTGGGGTTCTTGATAGGATCCAGAGACGGATATGCAATGTAATTGGCCCTGATCTGGCATCTCGTCTGCAGTCGCTCTCTCACAGATGTGCCGTTGCCTCTGTCTTTTTTACAAATACTTTCATGGTAATTGCTCTGATGAGCTGCTTGTGCTGGTTCCCAGACTTCATGAATTCAAGCGTCCTATGAGGCTGGCATCCCGCTCTCACCCTTTCATTGTTGAAACTGTTAAATGTAGCCGTCTCTTCTACTCCAATAGCTTCATATGTCGCACCTCTAGCCTGTGGAACTCCCTTCCCTATTCCTGTTTCCCTGATAGCTATAATCTCCAAAGTCCAAAACATGCAAAAAGAATGTCTATATTTCTGAGATGAGGTATTATGTACACTATTTACATTATTCGGACTATGGTCCTCATCTTTGTTGCCATATTTATTACAACGTTTTGGCTGTACAACGGCTGAAACATTGTAATAAATATAGCAACAAGATAAGGACAATAATCCAAATAATGTAAATATTATGCAAAAAGGACATTAGATAAATATCCTAGCATTTAACTATATATTTTATAAGATTTGTCATAATTTTTGTACTGGTATAGGTAGATTCTTTTTCTTTTTATACTATATACAGTGTTATTTTTTTTCTGCAAACTCTTGTGGAGCATAAAGCTGCAAACACATCAAATGATGCTGCTAGTTTCAATAACAAATGAAATTTTATGGCATTGGGACTAATGCCCAAGTTGGATTATCTTACAGAGCTAAAGGGAAAACTAGACTCATGCCTTTCGAAGAGGTATTAGTGTAAAGTAAATGCAGGCTGTTCAACCTGAGTTTGAACTCGGGTTTGTCAATTCTATTCCCTGCACCATTAGACCACCAACATATATAATACAAAATGGTATATTAACATCCCCCACCTATTTCTGTAGTTTTATATTTTCCCCTTGTAATATATTTAGCAGTATGGCTGAGTCTCAGACATTCATGGTAGTAATGCCATTGTAATGCAATGTTAAAATGTAGTCCAATGAAAGCAAAGCGTATGATCAGGTCACATGATTTAGGTATATGTGTAACTATGTTTTTGACTATAAAATATATAAAAAGAGCAGCAAGCTAGCCACATCAATCAACCAGCAGGATCAGCCTGAAAAAAAGCCAGAGAAGTGCTAGACAAGTCAAGTTAGTGGTTGTAGGTGAAGACAAAATTGGTTCCTCTTTAGAATGAAGAAGAAACTTAATCTCATTCTTGTCTTCAACAAAGTACAAATAAAGTGAAAACTCAGCAACCGAAAACTAAAGAGGCTGGTGTTTGTATTTTGATGATTATAATACCAAAGTAACAACCAGTAATTTATGTGGTTTTCTAAATATTTTTCTTTATATTGGTGTGCTATCAAATTTATTACATTAACATTATAACTGAATTAGTGTAATCAAAAAATGGATATATAAATGTTATAGTATTCAATCCAATTATTTGCTTATCAAACTAGTTTTGTAATTTTACATGAGAAATATTTGGAAACCATGAAAACTAAAGATTTGACTTTCTTTGTGATGTGAAATTGAAAATAGATAAATTGTTTAAGTTCAATCAAATTTGTATATTTGAAGTTATCCTCAAATATTAATTTAGTTGCATTATGCATTAAAGCTTTAAGCTGTGCTGATAAAGAGATTATGAAAAATGTCATTTTATGTAGTCAAATTATGAAATGAATTAAAAAAAAATACATCTGAGAATAAAACAAGTATTTTAATCATCAGAACAAAACTAATGAAAACACTGCTATTTACATCTTCCTTATTTACATTGGACTAGCTATTAAAAGTAACTACATTCACATTTTGCTTTAAATTCAATTTTCCTTTTAAAGTTTTTAAAATACTCTCACCTAATCTAATGCAGCTTTTATTTTTTATCGTAAGGGCTGATTTTTCTTTTTACTGTTACTGATTTTTACTGTTAAACAATTTTTCTTTTTCTTACTCAGAATCACCCAAAGCAAGGCAGTAATGCCACTAAAACACAAAGGGTTACAGGATGTGGAAGAATTAGGAACAGAAACATTAATTAGGAACAGAAAGAGAAGAGAGTAATCAGGTGGACAGTAGATAGCAATTGACATTGCATTTTAATTTTTGCAGTTAAAATTGGCTGGAAAGCATGGAACTGGAAGGGAGTTCCACAACAAAGAAATGTGAGAGAAGAAACTGTTAGCATAGAATTTATGGCTATATCTAGTCAGCTCAATTAAAAAATTATAGGTACCATAGCAAAGGGATCGTTTGAACAATTACCATGAAAGTATTTATATAAAAAGACAGAGTGGCAACCTTATGGTGGTGGGAAAGTGACTGCAGCTGAGTTGCCAGATCAAGACCAATAATATTGCTGATTCTTTGGATCTTATCAATGAGCTAAAGGTAAATAGCAGGGGTACCAAACCATGTGGGGTAGCAATATTCTAAGCATGGATGAATGGTAGACTAATAGATATGTAAGATAGATTCTGGAGAGAAAAATTGCCTTGCCTGATACAATGAACTAACTTTCTTAGCAGTTGACCTAGCAATAGATTTAATATAGTCTTTCCACTTCATATTAGCAGAGAACATGAGCCAAAGAAGGTGCAAGGAGTCATTTTCCTGGAGAATAACATCAGCCAGATGATTTATGAAGAGAAGTTTAATTTTGGAGGCATTAAAATTAAGAAACCATCTTTCGCCCCAGTTAACTATGGAGTTGAGGTTGTTTTGCCATTTTGACCTTGTCAGACTGATAAGCCTTACTATCGAGGTAGGAGTAAATTGTTGTGTTGTCAGTGTAGAGAGCTGATGTCATCAGGAGGGTCATTAATGAAAATTAATGATAGAGTAGGACTGAGGATGGAGCCCTGGGGGATACCTGCATTAGTACGAAAGGATCTAGACGAGTAGCCATTCAGGATAACTCATTTCAAGATTTAATAGGAAAGTTGTGCATAGAATCAAATACAAATAATGAAAAAAACTGTAAAGATGTTGAAATTTTGTGTATATTTGAAATGAATTTTCTGTTTATATGATATTAAAATATTTTAATCTTATTTAATATTATTCAAAATTATACTTTATATAACTGCAACTTTCATAATGATTTATGGATTCTTCTATGATGCTTTTGCCGAGTTAAAGGTTCTATATTTTGTTGATCTGTTGAACAAGTATAGAATTTAAAACAGAAAAACTGGTTAAAGATTTAAATTGATTAATTTTTTTTTTTTATTTACTGAATATGGGATTTTCATTGAAATTTTAAAAATATTTTTCTTCCTTTTTTTTTTTTATGGTATATTAAACAGATTGTTTTTAAATATAACCCATATTCATCTTTCTTTTTAGGTTTTGTAGTATTTATGTTTCTTTGATATAAGAATGCAATTATTTACAATTACACATTTTCTCATCCCTGCAACTTGTATTTTAAAAGCATATTGCATGGTGGTTATTGTAATAAAAAGAAAAACCTCAACTGGTCAATAAACATGCAACATTGTGAATTAAGTTAACTGTTTTAAAATAGCCTATATTTACCACCAAGGTGGTATGATTTTCTCTTGTGAGACCGATTTACTTGAGCAAACTACTATGGCTTCTTGAGACCTTGTTTTCACTCTCACAAGCTATTTCAGCAACCTCTGAGATATGGCAGACTAATTGTTTGATATAAAAGTGATTCTCAAATTTGATGACACAGTGACAAGCCCACCTATGCTTGAATAGCTTGAAAAAGTGAGGCTTGTCTGCAGAATGTGCAAGATCAAAAAAAACTGGAACACATCCTACCACAGTGCCTAATTGACAGGGCTTTTGCTCCATAGCAGCAGCTCAGGGAGGGGAGAAAGGCCAGTTGCTGCACATAACCCTAGCCCTGTGAACTGCTTTGGGGACAATTTTTTTTTTATGGCACAAAAGCAGTTTATGGTTCATCATCTGTGTCTTGGTGTATCTGTCAATGTATATCTTACAGACCTGCAAATACTTACTTTGTAAGACTTTTTGGGACTGCCAAATCATGTGAAACACTGAGTATCATCAAGGATTGAGGAGATGGCTGTCAGCAAACTTTTGGCTAGGGTCCATGCAGTAATGAAGGATGAGTTGACAATTGAATGCAAAGCACTTCCTACACCCTCCACTAAGTATCCTACCAACATAAGTTGCCACAGATGCTCTGGAAGTAATCATTAGGCAAGGGATTGCCAACCTGCAGGAACATACAGCCATACACAAAAGGCACACTAAGAAGTATGTTTTTAATGCCAAGGACTCGGTGATTGTGCTGCAGAGTGTCAGGAAAATAGGCTAGTGGACAAGACATTGACACCGATCTCCTTCCTACAAAAAAAATAAATGAAGTGCTTCCAGTAATAAAAGTGTACATAAATGGGAAGAAGTGTACAGCAGTAGTGGATTTGGGTTGCTCCTGCTCCTATATGAATAAATGAAGAATGCCTCACTTGAAGCAAAGTGGAGGTGAGTGTGTTGATGCCTGACAGACAGATCCTAAGAGTTGAGGAAATGGTACCATAGAGCTGAAAACAGATAACATGAGTCCAGTTAAAGTTACAGTCCTAGTTGTGGGCATTAAATAGCTGGGATTCACATCATTACAAAGTTGGATGAAGTTCACATACCTAGCTCAGGCAAGGCTGTATTATCATAATGGCAGATGCTAATGTGTGCAACTCTTTAAGTCAACTTTAGCACTGAGCTCGACAAAAACACAAAGATCTGGACTGTAACATGAAAATGGACAAATGGTTACCTGTCAGAGTAATTGTGAAATGCAGTGCTTAAGTATGCCATGTCCAAACAATGCTTCCAATGTGCATATGTCACTGTGGATAATGGTATAATTGGAGCATTAAAAGAATTGCCGTCAAGAAATGGTAGCAACTTACTGGTATAATATCACATCAAAACATAACACCTCATCTGTTACTGCACTTATTACATGATCCATTGCTAGACGGAATTGATGTAATACTCTCCCCCAAACATTAAAAAAAGCACAAGCTGTACAAAGTGGGGGGACTGTTGGTAAAAAATCTGTACAACTGCTGTACTTTGAGATATCAAGTAGGGCATAGCACTTAGCAGCAGCCAGCACACAATTTTGATCAATGGAATACCACACCATCTGAAAGACTTTCACCTCATTATAGATGCCATCAAATCAGAGAGTGACACAGATAGTACATTGAGCACATTCTTTGCGTCCAATGGCTCTTCAGATGGAGAGGACTTGGGCCTTGAGCCAGATGTACTTGACACCCTGGAAAATGAATCCTTGGAAAAAGAGGTGATTGCCCCTCTACCACAAATGCCAGAATTAAAAGACCTGCACAAAGTTGCTATATCTATGATCAGGAGAAGTGTACAGAAGAAAACTCTCAAGCTGCATCCTGTTATTATATATATATATATATATATATATATTCCTATTGGACAAAACCAGTATTACAAGTCAGCAAATATGCAATGTTTTTTGGGGTTTTTTTCACTCCTGGGTAATCTTATAATCTTAAATGCCATGAGTAAAATAAACTGCTTTAAACTGCCACACAGGATGTTGTGATTTTTCTTTTGTGGCTGTAAGTTAATTCAGCAAACTTTGACTTTGAGGACTTCTATTTACTTTTACAATATACCAAATACATCTTGAAGGTGTTGAGTCTTAAATGTGAAATATGTACTGTACCAGTAATGATGCCACTTTATAAATTTCTGGTGGTATTAGTTTACTGCCTTTTATGAATGGACGTAGAATACTTTTTGGTTTCATCTGTTTTAATTTTATATTAATACAATTGTTAAGTTTTTGCTCATTTTCTATTGTAAAGATAAAACCTACATATGAAGGTAAATATGGCAATAAACCGTTGCTGTTGAATAATTATTTTCATCTACTAAATAGGTGCTGAAAAATTCCTGGCACTGGCCGTTTTCCAAAAATCAGTATTTCTATAACTAAAAATCAGAATACTGATGTTTGAGAAGTGAGTTAACTAAAGAACTTTTTGGCACCTTTTTTTCTCTCTAATATATATAATATATATATATATATATATATATATATATATATATATATATATATGAGAAACTTGTACCAACAGAAATAGAACATAGATTTAAACAAAACTGACGTCATTTTCTACCTTAGGATCCTTTCAACCAACACTTTTTCAAAGGCAATCATTGGCGAAATACAAAACGATCAAGAGACAGCAATAATAACGAAAGAGGAGGGAAAGTTGGAATGCGATTAAAATAAATTTCAATTGTAAATAATTAATAAAATGATTAACAAGTTCCACAAGAGTATAAAATGGAAAAAGAAACTTGCAGTCCCTCGATCAATCATAAGGAGTGCATAAAATGCTCCTTTTGTCTACATAGGCTCGGCTGGTAAAATTTTATATAAACAGCTTCAAGAACTTGGAGGTGGTAAACCAAGTGAACACGATGTAGAATAGAAAACCATGTCTTCATTTTAGGCTGCCCAATCGACGAATCGTGGATTGCTTGAGTAGTTCTTAAAACTTGGCTTTGACTACTTGAATGCAAATAGGCGGGAACATGTTACGAAATCCACATTTCCAACCTCAGATTGGTTCATCTTATGTACGCCGCTTCACATCAACATTTGAATTTGTATACAACTAAATCTTTCTGAAAATAGGACAAATGATCCTTACTAAAGGAAGGGAATGCATATTTTGTTTGAAACAGTGCACAACAGCAATGTAACATGAAATGATGCAAGCTGAAATTCTGTCAGACACTTCCTGCCAAGCCAAGACAACTTTAAATAAATAGGGCACCGGCTAGGTCCCAAAACCACTGGTTCCCTAAAATGTTTTATTTTTACAGTCTATAATGCATTTGGTGATATTGGTGGGATATCCATTACTTTCAAAAATTTTCTAGCATGTTCTTTATCTAACAAACCAGGAGAACAGATCATCAAAGTGCAATGAACCAGGGTCAAAATTAGACCAATTTTCTGGGCCTTGGGAACAAAAGAATTCCAACTTGTGTATAAGCCTGTGAATGTGGGTTTACGGAAGATGCTGGTATAGAATACTCCATTCTTACTCTCAACAAAAACATCCAAAAAGGGTAATGTCCCATCACTCTCAACCTCCATAGTAAACTGAAGGGATGAATGGAGAGAATTAAGTTTCTCAACAAAATTAGTAGCATCACTGACGGAATCAAAAATGATTTTTGTTGAGCTCAGATTCAGGGTTGCTAGATTATGCAAGGTTAAAAATATATATTAATATATTATACTAGCCATTATTGTTGCTTTCATGGTTCAAGCAGAGTAACTCTTATTTTCCTCTTGTATCCAAAATTGCAGTGCACATTTTATTATAAATAGCTTAAAAGCTGCCTTATCAGCTGGTATTTAAGCTAGCTCCTGTGGAGGACTCTTGGTTTGGCCATAATCCCTAGGTAGGGAGGAGTAGATGTGATAGGCATCAATAAACTACAGAAGAACTAAAAATTGATCGCTGCATTTAAGTATTGAATTAATGTTTAACCTTACCTTTTAAAAGTTCAACGATAATTCTTCTGCTGCCACTTAATTTAAAGAGGATTTAATGTACTCCTTATTTTCTGTACAAACAATTATTTTTTTTATTTCATGGGTGACAGAACAAGACAATTTATAAGATAAAACTAATATAGTGTAAAGATAGGAAAATAGAAATTAGAATTAGTTATACATTCAACATTTGAAGAGTTAGAGAAACATAATAGCTAATTAAGTAAAACCTATAAATGCGAAATTGGAGCTCAATTGTCTCATGAATTTTGAGATTAAAAAGCTCCAGCTCTACTTCATAGTAATTTACACATGGTATTTACTGTCTCCCCATGAAGATGAGATATGACACAAGGTCAGTTTTAATGGTGAGACCTGAACGCATACATCCAGGCTAGAAACGAAAATTCCCAAGTCCCCACAACTGTTGGTTGTGCAAGTACTGATCACTCTCTCTAGTGCAATGAGAAAAAAATCTCAATATCTTTATTATATATTATCTACTTCTAGGCAATATCATTCTTCAGGTTTAGCTAATTTGCATATTGATTTAAAAAAAGTTTATTTCATTAAGTGTCCTTCATTACTGTTCTTTTATTTGAGGATTGTTTTTACTTTTATATCAAAAATAGTTCTGTTTAGAAATATTGTCTTATATAGTGCAGAAAAATGTTTAAAATTTGCATTTTACTTGGCCTTCAACAAATAGGCATCTATTTGTCAAACTTTCCTTAGCAATAACAAGCCAATTTATGAATGAAATGTTCATTTAAAATTTTTGTTTCAAAAGATTTCAAGTATTGAATATATCTTAACTTGGCAAAGCCTGCTAGTATAATATATCTCATAAAAAGTTTTGTGTCTGTTGGTGATTAATTCCCATTTCCCTGTTTACTTCTAGCTCTGTTGATGAAGGACACAGGCGTGTCTGAAAATTCCAGACTTAAAACCTTTCTTTCTGCGCTTCATTTCTGTCATAGTTAATAATTAATATTTTATAAAGTTTTTTTTTGTATTGATTATATTGGTACCCTTTCTTTGTCCTTGTTTTATTAAATAACATATATTTACATATTATAAGCACATATGGAGCCTTTCTTCCAATTTATATATATTTATATATATATTTAAGTAATTCATCGTCTGAAACCTCAACAGGATGGAGAAAGCACTGGACGGGCGTTTTGTTCTATATTTGGGACTCATCAGTAGTGCGCATCCACTACTGAGAATTGAAACCCTGACAGTTAGGTTGACAAGCAAACATCATACCAACTGTTTCAATGGGCCTCGGTGATGAAGAGATAGCAAATCAGACTCAATATAGTGCCGCTCGCTCACATACTCCATGGTGGAACTCTACTGAGATTCTCTCTAATCATAGGGCTGTGCCCCCTAGAGCCACGACTACTACCACAAAGCTGCTCACTTTAGAACATTAGAAGCTGGTTCTAGCAATGATATACACACGATAGAAATTGTTAGGAGGATTTGATAAATATTTAAGTAATTCATCGAGTCTGAAACCTCAACAGAATGCAGAAAGCACTGGACGGCCATTCCATCCTATATTTGGGACTCATCAGCAGTGTGCATCCATTACCGCGGCTTGGTGATAGTAGCCATTGCTCCAAGGTGCACAGTCCTGTGGTTAGAGAGAATCTCAGTAGAGTTCCACCACACAATATGTGAGCGAGTGGCACTATATTGAGTCTGATTTGCTATCTCTGTCACCGAGGCCCGTTGGAACAGTTGGTATGATGTTTGCTTGACAACCTGTCAAGGTTTCAATTCTCGGTAGTGGATGCGCACTGCTGATGAGTCCCAAATATAGGACGAAACGGCCGTCCAGTGCTTTCTGCATTCTGTTGAGGTTTCAGACTTGATGAATTACTTAAATATTAGGTCATCCCATAAGTTGTGTCCGAATTTTAACTTTTTGTTAAAATGAGCAAAATTTAAAGAGTATTTTATAATGTCTAATGGAGCTGAACATTATTTTTATGTTTAGATGCATTTAAACTGATCAAATTTTATTTCAGAGAACAATAAAATTAAATTTTGTTTGATTAAAACCCTGCTAATATGGAAGTACCCAAGAATCATTTGAGGCTTTATGAGTTCAAGAAAGGAAACTCAGCAGCTGAAGCGGCTAGAAATATTCACTCAGTTTATGGAGAGGAATGTGTGAATGAAAGAACTTGCAGAAGATGGTTTGCAAAATTCAGAGGTGGAGATTTCACCCTTGAAGATGAAGATTGAACCGGATGTCCAGTTGAGTTTGATGCAAAGCTTCTTGAAGCAGCCCTTGAAGAAAGTCCTGCTTTATCAGTTGAGGAATTGGCAGTGGTTCTCAGTTCAAACCATACAACTGTTCATCGTAATCTTCAACAACTTGGAAAAGTTCCTAAACTTGGAAAATGGATGCCTCATGAATTGTCTGAAAACAACCTCAAATCCCAAGTTGATATCTGCTCTTCTCTCCATTCTCGCCAACTTGTTTCACCTTTTTTGGATAGACTTGTGACTGGCAACGAAAAATGGATCTTTTATCGAAATGTTAAGCATCGTAGACAGTGGATTGGTAAAGGGGAAGGACCCCAGCCACAGCCAAGAAGGGAACTTCATGGGCAAAGGGTTCTTCTTTCAATCTGGTGGGATTGCCAAGGAATAAACCACTTTGAATTCTTACCACCTAATGCAACAATTAATGCTCAAATATACTGTCAGCAATTAGAACATTTGAACCAAGCTTTGAGGAAAAAAAGACCTGCTCTAGTGAATCGAAAATGGGTGATGTTTCATCAGGACAATGTTGACCACACACAGCAAGAATCACGTCACAAAAGATCGAAGAACTTGGTTGGGAGAAAATTCCTCATCCACCTTATTCTCCTGACCTTGCTCCTTGAGACTACCATTTGTTTCATAGCTTACAGAATGATTTAGAAGAAACAGCTTTTGTAACACAGGAAGAGGTTAAAATTGACATTTGTGAGTTCTTCTAATCAAAGCCAAAAGAATTTTACAGTAATGAAATTAGTAAGCTTGTTAATAGATGGAAGGAATCATAGATAATCAGGGAAAATACATTGATGATTGAATCTGTAATTAAATGTAAAATTTGGTCACTTGTTTTCTTTATTCAAAATTCGGACAGAACTTATGGGATAACCTGATATAATTATCAAATCCTCCTAACAATTTCTATCATTTATATATATATATATATATATATATATATATATATATATATATATATATTGTGTGTGTGTGTGTTTTAGCTAGATCTGGCTGATAACCTGCCTAAAGTGTATTTGTGTGTCCATCAAACATCATTGTTGTTGTTATATTCATAGTGTTGGGTGCTAATAGTGATGCAACTCACTTGGCACCTAACCATATACTTAATTTGCAATTGACTAAATATTCCTCCAAGACAAAGCTATTCTGAGGATTCTTATAAATATAACCTGAATCTATCTTCAACAAGAAGTTCCCAATATATGGTCTTTTGCTTGCAAAATGGGAATTTGTTAACTATATACTGAGATTTTATACCTGAAAGGTCTTCCCATATCATTTTTGAAATCTATTACCCCCCCCCCCCCTAAATAGCTCTTGTGCAGTGATAGTTTGCATTATTGATTTTACATGTGTATTATCTTTGGGCAGATCTGAATGAAATTATGCAAATATACATACAAGGACTGTTTCCTCGCAGATGCATCTAAGAAATACATACTTCACCCATATTTCACGGTTAATTAAATATCCAGAATGTCATTTTTCACTATTTCAATCACTTATATTTTAATATTTTCTGATACATCATATTTCTTGTTCTTAGGTATTACACAAATGTTTCTTCAGCAGATTGCAAAATCTTCATTTGTCTTTCCTTTCTATAAAACATTGTTTTGAATGCATTCATAAACTCATATTTGAATGCACACAAGCATGCATTTACTTTATTGAAAGGCTTATGTGTACACTTTACTTAGAGGAAGGTGATTGATATAAAGAAAAAAACATGGCTGCTTATGTAATTCTTAGATTGATGTTGTGAATGTTTTACTTTATGGCATCATCTGTGAATTTTTTGACTCGTTTAACTTTAGATCAGAAATATTATAATATCTATAGCTTAATTAGATATTTACCACAGATTTCCAACTTTTGGTTCTGTCTCTAAACATTTCCATCAATGTCCTCCATATTGACCAATATTATATGTAGGCATCTTTCCAACAAAAGTCTTGAATGTTCTGAATCAATATCTGCATCTCTTAAACTCTTGATATTTTATTTTATTAAAATAAACCAGCTTAGTTTATTGCCTTCAAGAAATTTTCTAAATTTTTTTGTTTATAGTTTTCTTATTGTTACAAATCTTATTCATTCATTTGTAATTTTTATGATGAGAATTTTTGTATGGCAATAATAAAGTTAAATAATGTTATATCCATGCATTAATGAAGGAACATATCAAGAACCTCTTCCTTTTTATATTGCCTAATATTTTTAATTCATCTTTTGGTGATAGCAAGCATAAACCTGTATAATTGACTAAATGCAATGTTAGGCATATTTAATGTAAAAGCTCCAAAAATAGATTCAAGTTAGATTCTAAAATTATCATAAGACAAAATATAATCCTGGAAACATTTCATCTGTTCCTTCTATTAAATTCACATTTTGTTAATTGTAGCTTCTAAGAAGTGTAAGGATATAATTTTGATTATGCATTTACACTGAAGAACGTTTCAGTTGTTAAATGTCCCAAATTCCTTTTATGGCTTATCTATGAATTATCAACATTTATACATGTAATTTTGAATCACACTGCATGTGAACTAAGTAAATCAAGAAACAATTGTTTTAATTTGGGTTTTATTTTTAAATCATTCCTGATCAAGATACGAGTCTCAGCAATGATGTATATCAACATTCAAACAATTCTTTAATTAACAGAAATGATGACATTCAATTTTTGATAGTTATGAAATTACAATAGAAATTATTAGGTATTTGACGATATCTGAAGTGTTTTCAAATTAATAATAGAATTCTCACTTTTGATATTGTATAATATGAAATTTAATAAAATTTGCCAATATATAAGTGGTTAAAATTTGTTAAGTATTCATCATTTCAGAAGTTGTACACACACGTGTGTGTGTGTGTGTGTAAGATACTTATAGATTAGCAATTTGTTATTGATTTTATTCAGTGCAAATTTGATTGTTTAGTAAAAGTTAAATATTGATTTTGTTTGGTGCACATCCCAGACATCAAATGATTCTCACACACACTTGTATGTATGTTGAATAGACAGTAAAAATATTATGAACCCGAGATTCTTTTCAAAGTGCAGTGTAATCAACTGAAGTATTTCTGCTTGCAAATGAATGATTATATGTCTATAACCTTCCCTTTGTTAATTCTACCCTAAGGTTAAAGGTTCTGTTCCAGTCTCATGTCAAAAGCAATTCTGCACAATGCTTTGGTGAGGGGACAGTCATTTTGTTTATAAGCATAGATTAAATAATTTGTGTAAAAGCTAATTTTTATTATCTTTTTCAAGTATCATATTTCCAAATGTTTAGGAAAGCATAACCTTGATGCACATGGATTAATATTTGTACAAACATAGAAGAAATAAATTGATAAGTTAGTTTTCAATCTGATAAATAAGCTTTTTATGAGGAGTATATGTTTTTTAATTTTGTATTTTAGAATGGATTTCTAATTTATATAGAATATAAGATCAACGTTGGGTCAGCACACATGAATTAATTATATCAAAACATGTAATAAGTTTACTATTCATAAAAAAATAACATGCACATAATTTTTCATGTAATATTTAGGGTTAAAAACTAATTATAGTATTTGTTTTTTTTTTATATTTTAAGATTTTGATCGGTAATCAGTAATTATAATCATATATTTCATTCTGGAATTATCAATGTATCAAACAGGTGTTTATATATTTTAACCTGATGCTGGTAACTTGGGGTGATTTCTTTTTTTTTTTAAGTGTCCCTTATATAGTAGTAAATTTTGACAAATGAGTGAAGAATAATTGTTCTCTGGTTATTGACAATAGAAGTGATCACTGAAAAAGAGTTTAGGGAAAAGCTTAATGACACAAACTAATACAAAATATGAAGGCTGTGAATGGAGCATGGAAATTTTGCTAACATCGAGCTGAATGGTTTAAAAATAGATCATATTAACATTTCTATTCTGAGAATTACATTAGAGATTGCAAAGCTGCAATAAAGTATCTACTGAAATTTTTTCAAATATGCTAAGAATATTTTGACAAAACGAGTAAAAGGAGCCTCTTTCATATTGGATGAAAAAAAACAACTGTTATACATGATTTAATGCCAGACAAAATGTTTTAAGCAGTTTTCATCACAAGTGGATCATTTTTTCATTATGAAGAAAGATAAAACTATCTTGTAGTTACAACTGGGAAATGCTTAATTGTTTAAAAAGGAAAAAAATACTTTGTTCAGGACTTATTCTGTTTATTTTTAAATGATTTTGGTTTAAATTTTTGATGTTTCTATAATGTTAATGCAAATGTTCCCAACACTATCTTTTGTGAAATGCATGGGAAATTATATAAATCATTAAAATTTACTCAGCACTTTATTGTCCACAGAGTTGACTAATCCATTATTTACTTAGAAAAACTTCAGGAAAAAAGCAAAGAAAATAGATTCCACAGAAACCTACTGAACCAACATTGGTCTGTGTTTAAATACTTGTTTTCTTAATTGATAAATAAAAAAAATCTCATTTTTTAGACAGGATAATCATTGACAGTTAAAAAAAATTTTTTTTAATGAAGTCAAAGATGAAGAATATTGTAGCTATATCCAGGACAGGAACCAGAACAAACTGATATTGTGTAATGCAACTGCAAATGATGGCTTATTTTACAGCCACATTGGAAGCAAACAAAACATTTTTTCTTGGCAAAGAAGTCAAATGGTGATTTTGCTGTATGACAAAATTCATTAAAACATATTCAAGGTATCAAAAAAAAAAAAAAAATAAATAAATAAAAAATCCTCTAACAATTCATTGAATAAAAATTATGATAATCTATGGAATACACAATTTACTTGAAAGGTGGCTTAATTTCATAAAAAGCCAGGACAGAAACAACTGAATAATGATGCTCTGAATTTATGACAATTTTTGTTAAAAAAAAAAAAAAAATGGCTAGATACTTTCTCATCAACTAACTTTGATAGAATACACAATTTACTTACAAGATTTTATATAGTAAGTCAGAGAAAATCTTTCATGTTATGAATAAATACAATAAGTAAAATGTTACCTCCAAAATGCTGTTACTTATTCTCTGATGAATATCAGTAAAATGTATTAATTTGGTAGTTATAACACCCAACATTCTATTCAATACTATACTGAACTAAAATTACAAGTATTATAGGAAGTTTATATAATTTCAAATCATATACTATATAATCTATATTTTTCTTTTTTCTTTTAATGTTTCAAGGCAACACAGAAGTTTTTTCATATTTCTGAAAAGATTCTCATACAACTTGTGGCAGGATGCATTGACCTGCTGAAAGATGCCACTACCATTGTAAAAGTCTGTTTCCATGTGAAGGGCTATACCGGATCTTCAATAATATTGAAGTATGTGGTATGCAACAAAGTACTTGCAATATGAATGATACAACCCACCCAGTGTTTCCTAGCAGAATGTCACCCAAGCCAGCACTGTCTCCACCAGCATATTGTTTACCCACAGTATATCCTGATGTCATTGTTTACCCAGAATGATATTATACATGCACCCAACATTCACCTTATTCAAGAGAAACTGAGACTTATCAGACAAAGCAACCTTCTCCCATTGACACAAGGTCTGGTTTCAACACACGAGTACCTACTGAATGTTTTAGTGGTGGACATGGCTATGGAGCCTTATACATAAAGATTAATGTGCTGTAATGCATTCTTTCCTTCACCTTGATTGATGATATCTGCAATTTGATCCACAGGAGCATTTCTGTTGGCTTGTACTTGGAAGGAAAACCTCTGTTCCCATCTCACATCAGTAAATCTTAGATGATGCCAACCTTGTCATCGATTAGTGATTTTTTCCACTTCCTCAGATAGGTATTTACTACAAATGAACAAGAGCACACTCCATATACCATGCCATTTCAGAATTGCTCTGAACTGGTCCTCAAACAACAACAATTTCACCATTGTCAAATTTTCTTGCCTATAACTGTGTCATTCAACACATTAAAATAAAATATTCAAGGCTGGCTTACCTGATTATATATCTGTGATATTCACAGTTGTTTTGAGACAGTAGCTGTTATTCTTGCCATGTGCCATTGGTTGTAATATTTTGGTTCATTAAGTATATTTCACTAAAGCATTCTTTATTAAGTATAATATCTTGTCAATCATATTTTAATTGGTTTATTCCATTTTCATTTGACAGTGTTGTTAATTCAACATGTAAGTCAGTTTTTAAAGATGTGGAATTCATATGTTGCTAATTATAAGTGAAGAAACCTGTTTTTAGAATATTGTGGTCATAAAAATGACAAATATAAATATGTTTTTAAGAAACTTGTGTATCTGAGATATGTTTATTGCTTAGTATTTGTTAAGGTAAAAGCCTTATTCTTGCTGATACTATTAATAATCCTCAGATGAATCACTGATATTGAGATTATAATTCCTACCTGCTGTTTGTTTTTTGTTTTTTTAATGCATGGAAGTTTTTATAGTGAAAAGTTTTTCTTTGGATTAATATCTACCTCCCCCCCACTATTCCCTTGCTATATGATTTGTAGTGTACAACCCCTGGCAAAAGTTATGAAATCACCACACTTAGATATCACCCAACTTTGTTTTTCCTCTTCACAGCAAATAAATCACGACACATTCTAGCTTCATAATATATATCACAACTAAATTAGATTAAATTGATATCACTTTTTTTTTTTCAGATCACGTAGAGGAAAAAATTATGGAATTACTTTATAATTTGCATTTTTAAATATGGGTACAAGTCATTAAATTAGTCTGCATTTCAAAAAGGTCTTGCAGACTATAACAAGCTTTCGGACTTTGCTAATTCAAAGAAAGCATAGCTCCATTAAGAGAGTTGCCAATTGAAACAATGCAAAGAAATATAATATGGAGTGGCAAAAGATGTTGGTTGTTCCCAGTCTGTTGTTTAAAATTTGGTGCAAATATAAACAAAATGGGATGGTCATTGTAAAAAAAGCATGTGAAGAGATCAAGATAGGTGTCAAAGTTTCAATATTGAAAAATCAAAGCAATATAGACTGAAAATAGAAATTATACAACAAAACCAATACATGAAAATGGGACTTGATATTTGTGACAAAATTGTAAGAAATCTGATAAATGAAATGGAATTTACAGAGAAAAGCCAAATAAAAACAAGCAGTAACACCTAAACAGGAGAGGAAGTTACAGTGAACTATAGAGAAATAATCATGGAGTGTGAATCATTGAAAGAAAGCAATATTCAATGATGAATCATGGATTTGCATTGGGTAAAGAAATAATGCTGAAACTTGTCTGGTGCTTTTCAAATTAAATATATAAAGATGGCTACCTGAATAAAATAAATTTACCAACTCATTTGATATGTGGTTTATGTCAGGTAAAGGATCATGGAAGATAGCAATTATTATCTCAATCAATATACAAGTATACATTGAAATTATGAGCTCATTTCTAATTCCATTGATAGAAAATAGTATTGATGAAAACATTTTTCAGGATGTTAATACATCAGAGCAAAGAGTATTAAAGCATATCAACTCTAATGATGGCTAGCAAACAGTCTAGATCTGAAACCATTTGAAAATTTATAACTAAAATCTTAAAAAAAAAAAAAAATGGACAGTAATAAGGTTCCATTCTGCAAAGCTGATATATCAACTGCTATATTTGAAAGTTGAAAGGAGCTTGATGGAGAATATTGTCTTTTTCATTAGTGACGTCAATCATAAAATACAGAGGAGGTGCAACAAATTGCGATTTTTATTTTGTTGATAATTCCATACTTTTTTTCTATTTAATATGGAAAAAAATGACATTAATTTAACTTAATTTGTTTGAGATATATTTCATGAAGCCAGAATGTTAAGCTATTAAGTAAAAAACTATTTTGTGCCATATTATATATATATATATATATATATATATATATATATATATATATATGTGTGTGTGTGTGTGTGTGTGTGTGTGTTTGTATATGTGTGTGTGTGTGGTCAGTTTATTTGCTGTCAGCTAGAAAAAAAAAAAAAGTGTGAACACCCTCCAAGTGTGGTGATTACATACTCTCCAGTAGTAATATTAGTAGAAAATGCTACCGTTTTATCAACAAGTTCTAAGTGACAAAACAAGAACATATATATCAATGTGAAATGAAATGCTACATGGCTTATAAATGTCGTTAATATTCATGACTTGAAGACATTAAAAAAGAAAGCAGAATTAGGAAATCAGTTAATATTCAAAATGTAACATTGAGAACCATGACAAAGATAGAAATAGAATTTCATGACACTTGAATTATGATGGATATTTGAAATAAAGTTCTTTGTTGGTCTTCATTTGTTCTTTATATTTTTTTCAGGTTGGTTTGACAGTATTTTTTAAATTCTAATTAAATTTCAAATGAAAGATAAATACCAACAGCTATAATCGTCATATTGAACATTTCCATGATCACTTGGGATACCATTTCAATTTTCTTCAAATTAACCCCTTAGTATTTTAATTCTAATGACATATTTAATTTGCAGTAATCTCTGGCCTTTTGATCATACTGTTACCTTCTTTCTTTCATTTCCTTGTACATTTCAGAAAGCAACTGGTGTATCAAAGATGCCCGTAAAACCTTGCAACCTCTTACTATAACTGAAGCCAGCATACGTCCTCAGCCAACTCAGTATGGTCAGGAAAAGCCACATATACAGGGTTCTCTTCCTCCTATTTACACTTCCTCTCTGGCCAGTGTGAACAGGACACAGCGTGCAGGAGGGCGACCTCCTGGCATGCTTAATGTCCACCAACACCATCAGCAACATTATTGTGACTCTGCAGTGGCAAGTTTGGAAAGTAGCAAGGATTTCACTCCTCTCCCATCTCAACTGGTGGGCGCTGCTCATTATGTGGGTGGTAACAACAGCAACACTACCCAAGTGCCCACTGTTCGGTCTATCACGGGTGGTGCTTCACTAGCACAATCTGCCACATCTGCCTTCAGCAATGGTGCTCCATTACGAGCAACAGCAGGAGGGAGCAGTTCCCACTTCTTTCATGCATCAGCAAACTATGATTATGGTGACTTTCAAAGATGCAAGGGCAGTCCTGTTGAACGCATTGTCCCCATCCAAGTGCAGAAGTCTAGCAACAGTGGCACCAGCAGTCAACCCAGTACAGCATCTGTCTCCACCAATACGACGCCAGAAGGCTGTCAGTTTCTTCCTCTGCAACAAGAACGGGTTCCGAAACTAACCAACAGTGCACAGGATGCTAGTGTGCCACACATCCAGCCAGATGTTAGGCTGAGTGAGAGCGGTGAGGACAAGATAACTAATGTTTCTCTCCAAACTGGACAGGACACATCATCATCTGAGGCCATTGATTGCTTGGGTGATCCACGTATGTCTGTCTGTTGTTTGGTTGTTGTCTGTCTGTTGGGTGTTTGTGTCTTGTGCCTGCTTCTTGTTTGTGCCAATGAAAGCATGCTTAAATGTTGTTTGGTTGGCAAGAGGGTGGCATGCTGAATGATGTCTGTGATGACGTCTATTTAGCCGTCCTCACAAGACACGTCTGTGACAACGTCTATTAGCTGTTCTCTCATAATATAAAACTAGCAAAAAAAAAAAAATTAATAAAATAAGCAGAGCTAGATACACTAACTTTTTGAAGTAATTTGAAAAACTTCTACTTAAAATATATAAAGTGTGTGTATATATACCTATGTGTGTGTGCTGACTCAAACTAAATTTAATTTTTTGTTAAATAGTAAAACAACATTGATGCAATGTTTAAAAAATAATTTACTGGATAAAGATTTGGTGTATCAGTTTTTTATATACTTTGCTTGGTTGTTGTACGTTTATGTGAGTCTTATGTACCTGGTCAATCATATAGCAACAATGTCTTAATTTTTGATCACACTGGTAGGTAATTTTTGTTGAAATTCTTTTGAGATGAGGAATTATTATAATGATACTGTAATGATATTAAAATACAAAAGGATCTTTCTGCTATCAACTAATTGTTAAATATATTTTCTTTTCACAAATTACTGATAGATATTTTTTAGTTAATTACTCAGCTAGTATACTATCAATCTCACATAAGACAGATTACAAATATAGCTGATGAAATAATTAATCTTTATTACTTATACTAAGGCATTGTGGGATATTATGGATTTTTGAAGGCACATGATTATTCTAATGTTATTAACCAAAAAATAAAATATTACTTGGGTTTGGATGGCAATTTACACATTGTAATATCAGATTTGGTAAATGAGTAAAATATCTTTAAGCAGTTAAAAACACCCATAAACCATCTAACTTAAATTAATTTTCATCAAATCACTGCAATTATTCTGGCATCCTTAATGACTTTTGTAGGCTGTTAATATGACCATTAAGTATTTTAAAATATCACCTCAATATTATTTTTGTAAATAGGTAATTTTTCATGTAGGTTGCTAAGTTAGTAAACAACTTCCAAATTTTGAATGGCTTTGAAGTTTTCTAAATAATTTCAATTACACACACACACACATTGTGATGTGATTATCATTGTAATATTTTATCAAGTTGGAAAAACTAGAAAAGAATTTTTATTTATGTTGGCATATCTTTTGGGTTAATCAGATTTTTCTTTGCTGCCATCTTGTGCATGTCTGATAGAATAAAAATAAATCATTCTTTCCTCAGAATAAAAAACAAAAGGCTTGAAACTCAGCAGTGTACAAAGCAAGTTTTACATTCGTTCTATTTTTCCATTCTTCTGACACTTTATGTAATGTTTTTCTTTCTTTTTAAAATAAATCTTTGTATTGCTTCAGAGCTTATTTTCTGAAATAGACTGCCTTCATTTTCTGATTAGAATTTATCACATTTTTTGTAAGTTCTCCCTGGAAGAGCATTAAGGCATATTTTTTTCATTGTCTAATTCAAAAACATAAATAAATAAAGTGAATAAATAAAATAAAAACAAAATGAGAAGTAATTTTTTAGTTGAATATAGAGAGAAAATTTAGAAATGACTGAACTTTCTGTATTGTTTATGTATTCTATTTTCGTGAATTTAAATTTTTTTTTCTTATAATATATTAATTTTCTTCTCATAATGGATACAGTCATTAGTAGACTGCAAATCTTAAATTTCCAGCGCATTTTGGTATTTTTACAGATTTTAATAATACTGTGGTCTACAGTATTTCCACTCGAGCTGTTTCAATCTCTTTGAAAGGGTCTTTGGGAACATTCTCAGTGCATCAATAATTACTTCACGTTTGCACTTCTTGTGCAGGATCCTGATATTTAAAAAAAAAATCTTTTTATTCTCTTTCACTCATCTTGCACTGTGACAAAATTGTTAGACCCACTTTAGTATAGTTTCTATTCTGTAATTTATTTTGGCTTTCCGTTTTCAATGAAGTGATCTGTTTAAAACTACAAGTCTTCTCATTATCTTAGGCAGTTTCTGGTTTGTACTAAAAATTTGTATTTTCATGACCAAATCCAAGTCACTTGAATAATTCTCAGTGAATAACTGTACCAACTCGATTGTTTTTGCATTCTTTCTCAGTTGACTTTCTGTATTCACTCTTGTAAGAAATGGCCTTTTCACTTTCTCTGCACAGGCAACATTTGCATTTTGCTTTCATATAATTAGTACAAGATGTGCTTATTCAAGACTGCTGTTAGTAATAATTCTATTGCTCTTTCAGATTTCCTTTTTGCAACAACATTATAGTCAGCAATTCCCTTTTTTTCTTTTCTGAATACATAATGGACTTCTCTTCCAATTTTAGCCTTCTGCTTTTATTGGACATTACTGTAAGCCCTTATCACCGTTTTGCAGTTTCTTGCTGCTATCATTATTTTTTCTGTTACATTGTAATATACTCAAGTTCTTTTAATCCTGAATTAACACACTTCTATAGAGCCTTTTCCTTTCTTTGTCTAAATAAAACCAGTCTTCATTTCTTGAGTATAGCACTTTGTGCACAGCCATTCATTTTGTTATGATTTGATCAAAAGTTTTAATGTAAATATTATCATTACTTGTGTTTAACCAACCCCTGAATTAAAAAAGAAATGTATATGATTTAAAATTAGATATTTTGTAAAAAGTCAGTGTTCTATATGTATTCATTGGTCAGAGCCTGATTTGCCCTTAGTACTAAGTTGGTTATACATATTAATTTTTGTAGATTTTTTTTATTTTTACTTATCGTTTAAAAAATAGATTTTTTAATTTTACATGTGACAAGATTGTATAGATAAAAATCTTAGATTATTCATGCTGAAACTATAACGAAAACAATTTTAAAATTACTTAATTATTGTTTTTATTTTTTGGGGTGGAGGGTTCTGGTGAAATATAGAGATAGAGATGAGATATATATATATATATATATACACACACACACACACACACTTTAATAAATGTACAGCTGCTTTCAAAAATAAGTTCTCTCTTGAATATGATTAATGGAATATTATTGGTTTCTAAATATAACTGCAGATATGCCCTGAGACAAATGCAAGGTTTTATATGTTGCCCTCATTTGAAATACTTAATTTTAAACACAAATAAATAGAATGAGAAAAATGAAATGGCCAATCTCAAATTCAAATATCAGTTCACTGAACCAGTAGAGTAGAACATATTTGTATGCTGATAAAAACAATCCTAAATTTATTTTTAGCTGAGCTTTCATCTGCAGCCATATTACAAATTTAAACATTTTTATGAAATTAAAAAAAAAAAAAAAATGAAATTAAAAAATAACTTGGGTACTTAATGTCTTTTTACAACATACTAATTTGTAATACCTGTTTTTAAACTACATATTTTCTTATTACTGTAAATAGAAGAGTTTGATATTCTTAATCCTACAAAGATCCTTATACATTGGATAAGGAAGATGGCTCAGAGTGAAATATTGTATTTGTCATGTAAGACCCACTATTTGACACTCCTCCCCAGTATGAGGATTTAATAAATGCACAAAAAGTAACTGGTTTTTAACTAGGTCAGATAGGAAGCATGGATGATGTTCCAGTAACACTTGATGCACCATTGAACAGTTTGTTTCCTTAAATTGTTTTCCCGCTGCAATGGATGAGGAGGTCTTATATGTCATAGAATTTGATAATTTATTACTATCACTCTAAATTATAATTTTTTTTCTATATACAGTGATCAAAACACATACACCAATAATTAAAAAAGAAAAAAAAGTCTTTTTATTACCTAGTAGGTTTTTATTGAAGGTACATATTTCAAGAGTTTTGTAAGGCAGTCAATATATTTCAGCTCCTGTTAATTTCTTACTGTTTAATATAGAATTGAATATAGAAATAAAAAAATATATTGTCAAAGTTTAACGTTCATACATGAAAAAAGAGTGTCAAAAGGATGACACACATTGACATTGCTACTATTCTATACCCTCTTGGCATTTTTTGTTTTAAAAAGCTATTTTTAAGACTTTAATACTGGATTCATACAATTTTTTGTCACAAATTGACAACAAAAATATTAGACGGTATTTTATTAGATTGTTTATTTACAAGAATATTATATTTATAAATTTAATAATAATACAATGGAAAAGAAATGTGAAATTTACAAGAATTTAATGTGTTTTTCAGGTCAGCAGTACTTCTGTCCAAATGTGTTTAAGCTAAGCTCTATACTACCTAGGGCTTTAATAGTCAGTAAATCAAGTGACTCATCTGGTTAACTGACTCAAAATGCTCATCAGGACCAGATGTTTAATAAATTTATTGAATGTTGTCAGATCTCATATTTACACTTTTGGAATGAACAAAAATTTTAACTTTCAAATTTTAAATTCTTAACTAGAGTTTTGTTAGAAATGTCACAAAATCTAAATGTAAATATTTATATGTATAAATCAGTATGTTCGTATGAGAATACTAAAAATAACTGGTTCTAAATTTAAATTTTGTGACATTTTTAACAGAATTCTGGCATATTAAAAATTTCAAATTTGAAAGAACTAGCATTTTTTCCTTCTGAAGGAATATCAATATGAAATCTGATAAGTTCTATAGATTTATCAAACATCTGGCTCTGATGAGCATTTCAATGTGAAACCCTCAAGTCAGCTAACTAGATGTCACCGAACTTTTGATTTATTGAATATTTACAACTTTATAAAAATATGTAAACCAACTACAAATGTAGTATTTATCATTGACAATATTTTAAAGAAATAATTATGAAAACAAATTTTTATCCATAAACTTATAAAAATTTCTGAACAGGAGATACAAGAAAATTTAAAGAAACACAATTATAAATTTTGAAAAATGCATTTCTTTCATTTGCTCTCACCACAAATTCACTAAAATAGTTTGTGAGAATCTGGATTATTACATTTTCTTTTTTATGAGAAGTGACAACAAAAATGTTAAACACTATTTATTAGACTGTTTAATTACAAGAATAGTGTTTAATACTGGTTGTCAATTACTGAAAAAAAAAAAAAGAATTTATAAATCTTGTTTCATATATTTTGGTTTTATTAAAATTCTAAAAATACCTTTTAAAAGACAATAAAACTTGGGAGAATACAGTAATAGCAGTGACAATGGAAAAACTGCCCCTTTGACATAACTTTTTTGTGGATACAAATGTTAAATTTTGCCAAAATATCTTTCACGTGGCAATGATTTGGTATTGTTTCAAAATTATTTTTCACTGTTTCAATTAGATTATTAAACTGCTTACAGCTAATTTTTCTCTTAATCCACCTGTTACCTTGAAACAAAAAGTTGCATGTGCAAGTACTTTATATTGTAAATTGAGAAATATACTGTATAATTTGCACTCTAATTTTATGTTGTAGTTTGAGTATTTAAATAAATAATACATTTTATTATCATTGGTCAATTTTGACAAAAGGATATGTTTTCAATATGTCAGAGGAAACTTATGATTAGCACATCCAAGTATCTCTTGTTGCAAAACTTTCTCCTCTATATTTGATTCAGTTTATAGTTGATATTTACAACTTCTGGGTCTTAGATTTTATTGTGTGTTTGTGTGTGTATGAGTTCTGGTCGTAATAAAACAGTGTTCAATGTAAAATAACAGACCTAAAATTTATACTAATAATAAAAATACATTTGTACATCAGTTTGGTTATATATATATATATATTTGTTTTTTTTTTAATTAAAATTAGAAAACAGACAACCTTATCCATACAGATTACCAAACTTTTCATTACCTAACTATATATATATATATATATATATATATATATATATATATATATACACGCACACACACAGATTAAATTTAGAGGGTTGAAAAAAAAAAGTCAAATGTTAATGATCATTTAGTTGCAATTAGACCAAACCATATTCTCCACATTATAGAAAAATTCATGTCTTTATCTGATTAAATAAACTGTTCTTTTTCAGTATTAGTTGTAATAGTAGATTTATTCTTGCATCAGTGTTGTAATAACAAAATAAATTGTTAAATAAAACAGTTTGCTGCAAGGTAGTATCTTTGGTTACAATTGAGCAGCTGGTAGCATAACAAAAAAATATTTCAGGTACTATCTCATTGTCACTTGGTTAAAACTGGGATTCTGACCTGCTCAGCCAGCTGTATAATCTGAATATTGAGGGGGAGAAAAAGAAGAGCTGAATGACACTAAAATAAATCCATCTGAAAAGATAAGCTTTAAACTTTTAATCCGGTTTAAATTATAAACTCATTAGTTTTTGTAACCAAATGCACCAATATCAGATGAAATAAGTAGCTGGATTCAGAAGCAGTCATTAAGCCAAGTGGGGGATATCTGTAGACATTGTTGATAGCCAATCTCAACCTTGAACCTGTATTTTATGTGTGCACTTATGATCTCATGTGCATTTACCACCAACCTTAGCAGCTTTCATCAAGTATTCATCGTCATTACTACCAAAATTTATATTGTTAAATAGACTTACACCGAAACTTAAAATTCAGTTTTTTGTTATCGTTTTTATATCTGTGTCAACCATTGAAGAGAATCAAGGTACCAAATCATCTACCATTGCTTTGTGAGTCAATCTTGTATTTCTAAGTTGTTGATTATTGTGTGTGTGTATGCATGTGTGTGTGTATTTTCTTGTTTGATTGATTTCATGTATTGCTGTTTCATACATTGTTGAAATGTATTTCATTATTAATGTTTATTCTCACTTTGACTCTTGATATTATATACACACATTGAAGTGTAAATGTTGAAGTATAGTTATAATTATTTTTTTTGTATAATTTTTTTTAAAATCAAAAATTTTGAACTGATGTTTAATAGAAAAAAATAAACTAATTTATATAAGTTTTATGGTTGTGACATGGCTTAGTTTGTTTCTAAAAAGTAAAATAAAGTCAACATTTTAAGTTGAAAGTGGACTGAATAGTTGTACATTAATCAATATTACACTCTAGACTTGTGGATCAGTGGCAATGAATGGGTATTGCGCTCCTAGGCAAGATCAATAGATGAGCCAACCTCCTGTTCCTCATCACTAACCTTGATGCTTAGATTTGATCCAATTTTAGTTAAACGTGGTGAAGGGATAGCGGGCAGGTGTTACAAATAATCATAATCAAAATGTTTCCTGATTAAGATACAAAAAAAAATAATCTAATAAAAGTGAATTTTATTCAAAATATAATTTTGCTTTAATTTTTTTTTTAATATGACACAGAAAAAGAAAGAAAAAAAATCCTGTTAATTTTTTTTTTTAAATAATGTGAAAATATTAAAACATCTGAATGAACTAAAAACAATTAAACTGCTCATATTTTTAATATCTAAAGTTGTTCACAATATTGAAAATTTTTGTCTTCAGTCTGAGCAGATGCCAGTTGTATCTTATCAATTGCCAAAATGAAATCCTATTCAGATAGAAAACAAACATTGTTCAAGTTTGTTTTTTTCATTAAAAACACATTTTTTGTCAAGTCTAATCATGTGTAATATTTAGCTTTTAGATATTGAAATAATTTTTAGATGTATTTTAAATATGATTTCAAATAATCTGTTTAAATTCTTTTTGATTATCACATTGTTAACACAAAAACAACAGTTTCTAGTGAAATAAATGAATATAACTGTAAATATCAATTTAAAACTGTTGTATTTTCTAATTTACCGAAGAAAAAGATTTGAATTTGAAGCCTTGTATAGTACTGAAGATATTTGTTCTGAATGCATTAAATCAGTTTAAAAGAAAATATGTTGCAAATTAGAATAAAATTTACTTTTCTTTTCAGGAAATTTTTTATTTGTTAATTGTGAAATTGTTATGTCTTAGATGTGTTTATTTTTGTTTTTTGTTTTTTCTACTTGTCAGCTTTAATGTCCTTTCATCCTCCCTTTAATCTCAGTTTTTGTCTTTCCATTATTTGCTCTCTACTTTATTGATTGAAAAATTAAAACAAAAATCCATGACCCAATACAATTATTAGAGGAATTTTTTTTTTATTTAAAATTTTCATTATATATACAGGATTAGTGAGGCACAGGCAAGGCAGGAAATTATATTGAAAATATTTGTTGTATAAAATAAATGCTTTTTTATCATTAGATTATGGACTTAGTGATTATGTAGACAAAAATGTGTGTGCGTGTTTGTGTGTGTGGGGATGCATTTTTATAAAAGATTTGAGCAAAATAAATGGCAGATTTTATACGGAAAAAGTGCAATTATAAAAAAAATAAAAATGTTCATATTGTTCCCTATTTTTAAACCATTTTAACCTTTTCTTTTGGGAATTGATTTTTTTTATTATTTTTGTTTTTAATAGGTACCAAAGCAAAGATGAATGAATGTGATATTTGTAGCATTATGTTCATTGAGTTCATATTCAGCCATTGCATTACTGAAGCCACTTGCAAAGTACAGGACTTTGTGGGCTATTCAGCTTCAGTATAGACCATGCATTATTGGTTCAATATATTTGCTTTTTGGATGAGTCTACTGCTTGTAATTGCAAATCATCACTCAAAAATAAAGAATTGAGGGTCATCCAGATATAAACACTTAGGCATTAAGAGTAAAGCCAGGAGTAACCTATGCAACAGTCTGAAGACATGGTACAAATTGACAAAGTGAAGAAATTGAGTACATTAGGACTTGGTTGATGATAAACAGCTTGCTTTGACATTTACTAGAATTTGTTTGGTCATTTTAAAAAATGTCCCTACTTTTGATAAATGGTTTCTATATGATAATCAGAAATGTGTTGTGTTTTTCTTCTGATCTCAACCTCTTCCAATGATTATCCTGACAGTTTCGTGTTACTATAATGGAATAATTTAGTACAGCCACTTGCAACCTGACCAGATCATCAAGGCAAAGTCCTGTTATTGCGATGTGAAGCCGAGGTGTCAAGAGTTGTGAATAGTTTAGCCACAAGTGAACAGAAATGAGCCCGTCATAATGTAGGATAACAGAATATTTCAGAAATCCCCCACCTAAAATTGATGCAGTCAGGCATTGAGGTACTATACAACCCACCCTATCCATCAGGCCTATCCCATAGCAGTTTTTCTGGGCCTTAGATGAATATACATTCCAGCTGGTGTACATCAATGTGGATCAGATTGAAAATGTCTTCCTGCAGTTTGATTTCCATAACTCCAATTTCAAATTATGTGATGGAATAAATCCAGTACCAGAAAATTGGCAACATTTGTGTTGATTCAAATAGTGCTTACTTTGCTTACTTTACAATTTTATTAGTCAAGTGTATGTTTCAAATGGCCATTTATTTCACATCAACCCAATAGAATGGGATATTAACATAACTTGATTGGAGTTAAACTTTCTTTTCATTTGTTCACCTGTGTATATGATTACATTTGTAAACATGCAACAACAAATGAACTCACTAACTAGTTGGATGGTATAATGAAACAATAACTTGTAAACAGAATTTGATATGTAATATCAAATTCTAGTTACAAATGGTTGCTTCATGTATTGCAGTGATATTGTACAGTAATTGTTTACATCTATCTATAAAAGGCAGGATGTGTGTGTGTGTGTGTGTAACAAATGCATGGCCGCAATTTTCGACGGATTTGCACCAAAATTTACATGCACATGCTCCAAGTTAGTGGGCAGGCCAAGACTGACTTTGCATTTCCCAACTCCCATTGATAGTGGAAATAATCTATTTTTTTCATGCCTCTACGGCAGTTTTCACGTAGTTTGCGGCCATTTTCTACTGGCCAGAGTGAGAGCCTATAGCTGGCTGCCACGAATAGGCAGGAAGATTCTATTGGCCAGCGTGAGATCCAACAGCTGACTGACACGAATGTTAACTAGCATGCAAAAAAAAAAAAAAATTGATAGCTGCATTCGTCACAAGTGGGAAAATTTAAATCAGCATGGCACTTTACTCCAATTGGCTCATTCGCTTGCTTAAACTCAACGTTGATTCTGAATCCGCAGAACCGGGTTGGGTGTGAAAAAGTATTTGTTGTTAACATTCTTTTTTCATTCGGTTTTTCCAGTTATGAGTCCTTTTTTAAAGCTGATCATTTTGTGTTCATTTTATTTAGTTCTTTCATAACAGATTTAATGTTTAGTATAGAGCTTAGAAAAATTCGCAGTGTGAGATAGGCAAGTAGTAAGGCATGTAGCAACATCAGCACAGCAAAGGGCACTCCTTTAAAGGCAAGGAAGGGCAAAAATATTTTAAGTCAAGTGATAGTGATTGCTGTATGAGTCGTATGATTTTTTAATCAAGCACGGGCAACGTCGGGCCATGCTGCTAGTTAATGATAAAGCCATACATAGACACTCTCAATGGAGATCAAACTCACTATAGTAATTATCTGAAAAACTAGCTTGTTCTACAGTGGATGCACTTGTAAGTAGTTCTTTTCAATAATGACACTAAACAACAAATTGCAGTTATTTGCCCTTGGTGTATTTGATTAACATTTTGAATAATGACAGCTACAGATTTATTAGTACAACTGTGAAGAATAAAATATAAGTCTACTACTTGTTGAATATTGCTGCCACATCTATAAATATTTTCATGTTAAATGTTCTGATGAACTTTCCTCTTTAGTACCTAGACTTTATGAATTTAAGTGCAGTACTAGATTGGCAGCGAGGTCTTATTTTACAGTTGAAATGGCTAGATGTGATCATAAATTCTATGCTAACAGTTTCTTTTTTTGCGCTTCTCACTTTTCAGTCAACCTTGATCTTCAAAAATTTAAATGCAATGCCAATTGTTATCTTCTGTCTTAATTCCTTTTCTTTTATTGTTCTCTCCTTATTAATGGTTTTCTTCTTCTCTTACCTTCAGTCACTCTGCATCTTAGTGGCTTTATTAACTTGCTTGGGGTGAAATGATAAAAAAAAAAAAAATGAATACTATTTACATTATTTTTAATGCAAGTGTTGATCATTAAACAAAATATTCATTCCTGAAGAGAAAATAGAAAATAACAAAACACAATTGAGACTATAGAAATAGTGTGTGTGTGTGTGTGTGTGTGTGAACTACCCAATCATAATTTTTTTTTTTTAAGATTAATTTAAATGAAAAAAGAAATATTGGTTAAATTTCTAACCCATGTTCATCCACCAATAATGAAAAAGTTTAAGTGGCTTCATAACTTACTGGCTACCATGTTTTTAATGTTATAAATGTGACTAGTAATTTCATTAACTCATGAAATTTATCTAAGCCTTTTTACAACTTGCTGGCATATCTGTCAATAGGTTTTACACAAATCTCTCAACAAGCTCTTAAAGAACTCTGATCCTCTTATACATGCACAGAGATCAATTACCACTCAACATTGCCATTAGAAAAAAAAAAAAAATTTGCAATGATTAGTTTTAATATAAATTTACTTAGACTGGAGTTTTCCTATAAAAATACTTTTAGCATCCTTTTGTTTAGTTAAAAGAAACAATGTACAATGTTTTCACTGAATTTTTAAAAATTCACTTATTACAGGGAATAAGAACAGAATATACAATTTTTCTGTATTAATTTTATTAACAAAAAACGGATTTATTTTAAAAAAAGAAAAAAATTGTTATAAACAGAAAATAAGAGAAAGAATGAAAGGTTTCCATTCCTTAACATTCCTGTTGAAAAATATAAATATTTAAGGAGGATTTTCAGTCATCCTTCAAGTATTCTTTTTGTTAATACATTTGTTAATCACTGTTAAAAATTGTTAAATAAATTTTATAAGATACTTTTTGCAAACTCTTATAATTAGCAAAATTACAAAATATATAATTCTTCATAAAATTTACTGTTTTGTAAATTTATCCAGGATATATATGTTTGCATTTGACATACACAGAAGGATAGCTCAATAAGTTCATATCCTGATACATTAGTTAAATTTTCATTCTATTATGTTTAATCTATATGATTAAAAGAAGTATTGTATTAAGTTTATTGACAAGAAAAGAGTTTCTATTGAAAAATAAATATTTGTATAAAATAGACGCTTTTTCCATCTTAAATGTGTATATAAACACACACAGGGGGTGTTGAAAAGTCTTCCCACCCACAAAAAAAAAACATTTCGGAACACGAGTAACATTGAGATTTTTTTTAAGTACCTCTCATATATGAAACATGAAGCTATCTAGTATTTTCTTTTTTCTTAATAAAAAAAAAAGTTTCACTGCTCATTCTTTATTACAAAAAGCAGATACTTCAATACTTCAAACCCCCCCAAACCATCTCTGACCTCAGGATTATCATTTGATAAACACATTGTTGGTGGCACAGATTTTGTTTTTACAGCAATACCTATATGAAATTATATATCTGGGGACTCCCGGGAGAGCTATCTGATACTTATTTCCTTAAAAAAAAAAAAAAAATCTATCTCATTTTAACTAATGTGGTATAATTAAAAGAAACTGACACCTACCAATGAAACATTATCAACAGAATTATTCATAGCAATCAAAATTGCTTGACTTGTAGCATTACGTGTGTGTGTGTGTGTTTATATCTTATTTAGGGAAGTAATCTAAGATAGTAAAATATAATTATATATATTATATTTATACTCTATATTAATACACTAATGTACTTTTGACTGAGTAGTTTCTATTGACAGTAGGTTATTGAAAATTCTCTAGCCTTTCTGTTCATCTTCGCATTTGATCATTTCTACCTCCAACTTTAGTACCTTATCCGTTATAAAAAGGTTTGTTACTCTCTTATGTGTGTCATAAATGCTTCATTACTTGTGCTTTCAACTCATTTCAACTGTAGTATTAGGGTGTATGAAAATTTTCCTTTTTGTTAATTATGGAGAAACTTGAGCCTCTGTAAATTTTTCTGTGCTGATGATTGGGTTGTCTTTTAATTTGCATTTTAAAGCATCAATTGACAATTGATTGTCACCTAATTATAGACTTTATTTTAAAGGAAAAGTCACCAATGTTAAAACACTTGAACCATTTTTGGGCAGTATGGTGAATTATTGTTTCAATTCCTACAACTTCCTGAATTCTTTGAGTAGTGACTGAGACCCAGTTTAAAATGCCTCAATATTGCTATAATCTTAATAAATGTATCAATCGGAAAGAAAAGAAAACGCACAATGATGTGCAACAGCAGAATTTATTTAAAAATCTTTTCTTGATTAAACAGACTTTCAAGCACTCCCTTTGTATTTAAACATTTCAGTGCTGGACTAAGGAGATGTAAAAGTGAAGATAAACATCTACAAAATAAAGTATAAAGTGTAATAAATTGGACTCCTACTTAAGTAGCAGCCTGATGATCATTTTCAGCATAGTGTAATTTTTTTTTTTTGCTTTTACAGGCTTAGTTAAATTGTTGTTTGATATCTATATCTCATATTTTCTGACTCTTTATTCCAGTTTATAGGCTAGTAATATTACCATAAAAAGTACAAGAAGGGGCTGAAAAGTCCTTGACCCGACACACTTCCCCAAATTTTTTTTTTTTTTTTTTTAAATTCTTTCTTGGTTGTGCTAAGAACTTTTCAGCAAAGAAATATAGAGTATGCTATAGTTGTTGAATTGTTAGAATACTTGTATTCAAAATCAGATATGTTATTATATCCAAACCAGCAAGATGTGTTTTAAAAAGATTTTGTTAAGTTTTTATTTTGCTTAAGCGTTCGATTCCTGTTTCCTAATAGAAAAAAATATTCAAGAAGCAGAGAAAAATGTTTTGCATATTTTTTTTAAAACTATTTTTAAAGTGGTTTTCATTAAGGCTTCCTCTGAAAATATATTATTTAACACACTGAAAACTATTTATCCCCCTCAAATTCACAATGATTTTAAGTTGAAATTTTGAATGTCTTCTAAATTCACAAAAAAGATTTAAAATGTTTAGTTTATTCAAAATGAAAAGTAAGACTCCCACTCTATTATCCCTAATAAAAAGAACAAGAATTTATAAACATAAGTGTTAAAATGTTTGAAATTTTTTTTTTTTTTTACAGAAGTACAAATGGTCATTTTTAAGCTGAAACAAAGATAAAAAATTTAAAGAATATATATTTGAAAATTATAACAAATATGTTATAAAATCACTACAAAAATAGCCATTTTGTTTCAACACTTCTGGTGTCTTATCAACACCATCACTTGATAAGACACCAGAAGTGTTGAAACAAAATGGCTATTTTTGTAGTGATTTTATAACATATTTATGTTATAATTTTCAAATAAATTATATTTGCTCTACTCTGTATTGAGCATTCTTAAGAATAATATTTTTTAGTTATTGTAATTTATTCCATATACACCAATCCTATACTTTGAGAGATATATATATATATAAAATTTTCAAGAATGCATGAGCAAAACAAAACAAATATTCAGGTGTAGGAATGGTAATTTTGTTTTAGCAGAGCTTTACTCTAAAGCTGATTTCATGTACACATTTAAAGAGTATGACTTCTACATTATTAATACAAGGGGATACTAAAAAGTTCTTGGCCAACCTAAAATTTAATCTAACATTATTTTATTTTTTGTATGGCTTCTTGATCTTGCAAAAGACTTTTCAGAAGCGCTCATATATGCAACAGCTATTCAGTTCTTAAAGCTCATCCAAAAAGCATGAATCATAAAATACAGGAGAAACAGATTGTTTCTAGTAATAAGTTAAAGAAAATTAGTTTCTTCTAATATCTGCTTTCTTATATTTTATGACATTTTTCTTGTCTTTTTTATTCTTCATATTTCAGATCATAAGTTAAAGCGAGGTATATCAAATACAGTGGAAAATGTGTCTTTAGTGAGTAAGGTTCGTAATGATGTTCTGCAGGATATTGAGGAAGCCAGCCATGACCACATGTATACTCAGACATTTGTTTTACCTGATCTGTCTGTCTATTCAGAGGACTTCCGTATATTTTTGGAGCGAGATCTTGTTGAGACCTCAACTCTTGTATCATTAGAACAAGCTGGTATGTTATTTCCTCATCTCTTTACCCCAATATTTTAAAGTCTTTATTACTATTAGTTCTGAGATGCATTTATAAAATATATATATTTGGATCAATAAGTCTGTAGCCTGGCACAGCTATTAGCTGAATTCTGATCTGAAATTTTCATTCTATAATATAAAGTCTATGAAAAAGAAATGCATTGATAAAGGAGGAGATTGTTAAAAATAAATATTTGTTGTGTAAAAATGCTGTTTTTTCATTTTTAGGCTATGGACTTATTGATGTGCATGTGTGTGTATAATTTTTAAACAATTAAATGCATTTTTTATTCTAGTATTATTATTATTATTATTATTTTTTTATTACAAGCATTATTTTTAGTGGGTTTGTTCGAGTTGACATTCCTGTTTTGTAAACAGTGAAATTAAGGTCTACAAGCCTAGACATCAGATATCTTAATGCTTCCAACAGGAATTGAACCTGTATCCTGTTTTTAATCTGCTAAAATAATGTGTTTAGTAATAAGGCATATATAATTTCATATTACTATAAACATTATTTTAGTGGAGCAGACACCCTCATTTTTTTTCAAATTTTCCACTAGCAAAGACATAGGACTTTTTCATGTCTATCTGCTAACTATATTTTTGTAGTTAAAAATAAAAGAGTAATTCAGCCATACTTTGTTATAGAGACTCCATGGCTGAATGGTAAAGCACACCTAGCTAAAAGATGGTTTCCCAGGATAAGGGAATACAGGTTTGATCACTGCAGAAGGGTAAATTTTCTTTAGTAAGACATTCTATGTCAAGGCCAGTGAACATTAATCTCCCTGTTTTGAAGAAAAAGAAAATAGGGATATTTACTCACACCTATGTATCCACTAAAATAACATTTACTGTAATAAGAAATGTCAGAGTAAAGTCATTAATTGCCCATGTGTGTGGCACACAAAATTAACATTCTGCTTGTTGGATTTTTAACTTCTGGCTTGATTATTTGTTGGTTCAGTTTGTTCTACAAATATTTATTACATTTTTAATAGGAAACGAGAATATAAATCAAAATGAATTTGCATTTTTATGAACACTTAAGAGACCTATTTTGAGAAAAGGTAGGCAAGGAAAGTTTTTATATATAAAAGCAATTTCACCAATAAAACTTATCAGCCAGGAGAAGTTTCTTCTCAGAATAAAATCTGTCAAAAAGTTCTTCTATTTGATTATATATATAAATAAAATGGTTACTTGCTTTCAAGTACATTTGTCTTCTAGGGTGGCTTGATAATCCCTGTGGCAGATATCCACTTGGTCATATTTGTATTTCTTCAACACCAACAGAGCCAATCTGCTGATTATACTGCAACTATGCTGAGTGGACCTTACTTAATCTGGTGTGATCAATAAGTGAACAAGGCCAGTGTACTGAAAGCCTTGATCATAACTTACGACTGTGTCAGCACAACTATCAACTATCAATTTCACTCACAAGACTTGGGTGGTATGGTTTTCAGGCACTTTCCAATGGTGCTGCACATAGCTGAATGGTTAGAACATTATAATTGTAACCAGACCCAAGTTTGAATCTCACCATGGTTGGTGGATTTGTTGAGGTGACTTCTTGATAATGCCAACATAGAAAAAGAACAGCAATATGTGGTGCTACAGTATAGATTCAGTATAAACTATATTGGCTTCGCAGGTGTTGAAGAAACACAAATGTGACTGTTTGAGCATCTGCAATAAAGATTAGTTAGCCACTCTTGCAGACAAACATACTCAGAAAGAAGATGTCAGCCATTGTGTATGTAAAACTATATATATATATATATATATTAGTTGATTTGTGTAGTGTAAGTAGTTGTATTCAAAACTAGATGATTATTTCAGAAATTTTAGAAATAATGAGTTTTTTTTTGTTGTTGCTTGAAATAATTTTTGTTTGTTGTCAGGTCGGTTGAACTGGTGGGCCACTGTTGGAGTATGTCAGCGCCTAATGCCTATGGCCACCACAGGAGATGGCAACTGCTTGCTGCATGCTGCTTCTTTAGGTAAGTTCCTCGTCATGTTTTTGGCTAAGGCATTAGACCTCTGAACAGTTTTAATTGTTACTGATACTGTTAACTTAGAATTTTTTCTTTTGACTTAAATAAAGTGTTTATATATGATTAGGTTATAATCATGCTCATGATTTTTGCTACTCTTTAGATCTGTTTTTCCTTCCTTTTCAATTATCCAGTTTTCTGTTGTATGCATAATCTTATGAGTGTTACCAAGGATTATGGAATTATTACAAATTAATCAAGTAATAATTGGTCAATCTGCTGCAATTCTATATAAGACTGTTCCACCATTGTTTGCATTTCCTCCTCTCTCTCCCAGAAAGTCTTATAGTTGATTCAGTAAATAATTGAGAAATGTGTTGTTTAATCTATCATTGGTTATCTAATTTTTACACTCAAATGATGATCACTTCAGTGTTATGTTTAAGCTTTTGTTGCCATGCCAACAGCAGCTGTATTTGATTCACTTTTCAAAATCAATCTTTCTTCCTACACAAAAAATTCTCTCTTGGAGGTTAGTAAGATGGTGGAAAGACTAGCTTTTTATTTATTTATTCACTCATTCATTCAGGGAAGATGCAAAGCATTTTACCCAATAAAAAAAAAAAAAAAAAAAAAAAAAAAAAAAAAAAAAAATGTAGCCATGAAATTTTATGTATTCTTAAGTAAATTAACTATTGAGATCTTTATTTTTTTATTTATTTATTTTTTTGCAATCTGACATTTAAAATGTGATTAAAACAACACACTCTTGTAATCCTCTTTTTTATATGCTCTGTCATATGTTCTAAGTGTTGTCAGTGACTACAATACCTTTCCTTCTTTGTAAAGCAAGATTTCCTTTGGTTGTACATTGGAAGACAGACTTCCAAATAAGGCTGCTAGCAACGGTACATCATGTGATGTAGCTGAATTTTGTTTTGCTGATGCCCAGAAATTAATCACTAATCTAGAGAATAATTTTTAAATGAAACCACTTTAAATTGGTTTTGTTCCATATCTTGTTGAAGAGGACAGAGATTCTTATGTTCTTCATATTCAAAGCGCAATAGATAGCCATACATACATTTATGTAACATGTTTTAAAGAGTGTACAGATACCATGATACTAGGCAGATGGCTGAGGAGGAATGGCACTTTGCTCCTCGATAGAAGTGCCAATCACAACATAAATAATCTCATTTTTGACAGGTATTATGCTAGCGTTTTAAAAATTAAGAACTAGCAAACCATTATACAAATATGATAGAATCTAGTAAAGACAAGCTCTTTAGTCCAATGCTGTGGTTCAAAATGCAAATTTAATCAGTTATTTAGCATTAAATACTGACTGAAGCTGCTGAGAACCCATCTAGAAACATTTTTATTTCAATGAGCTTCTCTACACGATCAAATAATTACAGCATATTTGAATTCTTTGTGCATATTTCATTATCTTGTAAAACAATTTATGTGTAAATTTGTTATTGTCTTAATACTTTTACTCCTGCAGAATTTGAAAAAGTTGACTTGCAGGAACTGTAAGCTATATTGAAAGCCACTAGCAAATCAGAAAATGAAATAAAACTGGAATAAAAATTCATGTCATTAATAATTTAATAGACAATTTTTTCTGACAGATCTTGCAAGAAACAAATTCACTCTAAATGCAGTTATTGTTTCATCAATAATTATGTCAATCAATTGGCAGTTGTTATAGGCAATTATGTACAGTTAGGTGATATCAGTGAGAAGTCATGGAAAAGGTTGTATATGGTAATTACGACTCTTCAACAATAATGTACATTCCATTCCAATATGCTGCAATGTTCATATTTGGTGTAAATTTTATAAATATAATTCGGAAAAAGTTATAGTTTAAATGGTGATTATGAAGGTATGGCAACTCGGAAAACTCACTCTGATCAATCTAAGAAAAGAACTTGTGAATTTGTTAGTGAGATCCAGGCCATGATTGACAACAATCCCTCCAAATTAATCAGGTCCATAGGAGTGTCAGAGTTTCTTATCAGGTAGATAGTGCATGAAGATATTTTATCCCAAGCCATGAAGTATAAGAGGAAAGACTGCACTACAAAGTTTATGAACAAACTCAAGCATCCCCTGTAACTGAACAGGCTTTGGTTTTTCTCAAATGAGAAAAAATTTCTGTCAGGATAGGCTGGTGAACACATAGAACCACCATTGGCTTGCTATGTCCCTAAAAGATGGACCGAGAGTGAGGAAGACCAAATATCCAATAAACATCATGATGTTTGGAGTGATCACTAGTGATGGCAACATTATGCCTCCATTCCTCTTCTCACAGGGCTTCAGACAATACAGAGGCCTACATAAAGTGCCTTGAGGAGGTAGTGCTGCCCTGGATTAAGAGGGTAACTGCTGGAAGACCCTATGTTTGACAACAGGACAGCAGGAGAACCCAGTCATGGCTGTCAGACAATTTCTGCAACACATCACACCTCTACATCTGGCCACCTAACTCCCCGGACTGCAACCCTCTTGATTATTGTGTGTTGGGTGCAGTTGAGCAAGAGATCAACAAAACTCCTTGTTATACCAAAGATAAACTGAAGGCAAGGACTATGACAGCATTCACCAACTTAAACAAGGAGTCCCTCCAGAAAAGTTGCAGGAGATTCTGAAGTTGTCTGGAGGCTGTGGTTGAAGCCAATTGTGATTTTATTGAATAAATTTACTCCCTAGTATTTCAAGGTATTTTTGTGTAATTTTGGTAGATATATCTGTTAAAATGAGATGTCAGTTTTATTTTCATTTTTGCATAATTTAGATGACAATCGCACCCTGTATATGGCTTGTAAACAATCCTTCAGCTCATTGGTTCCATTACCCTCCAGTTATGTCTCTAGAATGGAGTTATTTAGTGCGATAATTTGTGGTATACACCAACCTCCTTCAAGTAGGCTAGGATAGTCTCTACTTTTATCTTCTTGAAAAGGTCCTAGACTAGTCATGTCATAAAATCATTAATGTACAGGGACAAGGTCATTGCAATTGATTAGAATATGTTTTAAGGTATATGTCTCCTGACCTGCTGTGCATTCTGGAGGATGTCCATTTTTTTTTTAAATTTTTTTTTTTTTTTTTAAAAAAGAGTGAATGATGAATGATATAGGTGTGTTCTATTCAGAGTCTTGATAGGACAACTTCTTCCTTCTGAGAAAGTCCAAGACCATGATTCCATTCTCCTAGAATGGGTTTCATTTTGTAAAGTTTGTTATTTGGGTGGTAGTTCCAGGACATATGGATTAAAATGTAGGTTCATTTATTTAGTGACACAGTAATTGTGAATTCAATCCATGGGCTGGACAGTATGTACTTAGACTCTGTGGAAATCGGTGAGCAATAACTGAGCTGTATTAAAAATGAAAACAAGACATAATATCCGAAAACATGGGCAGTGAAACAAGAACAGTTTAGATTAAATGAAGGATTCAGTTCAGAATTCATTGTCAGTTACTCAGATCAACATACATCTGAGGAAGGCCGGAAGAGGCACAATGGCTGAAATGTGATAACAAACATGAGGACAATAGTCCAAATGTAAATTCAGACAGAAAAAGATAACCTTCTTTGAAAGATAATGTCCAAGAATTTATATATGCTCATTACAGGAATATCAAAACTATAACGTTTTAAACCAGTGTTATGATGTAGCTTTTGGAGTTGACAAAAATGTATACACAGAATTTTGTTTTGGAGAATCTGAAATATTTTCTATAGCCCATTTATTAACTTATTGAAGAAATATCTGAACAAAATATGTAAGATAGAAACGCAGTTTGATGCATAAATTTAACCCCCCTCATGTTTCCAATATTTTGTTCAATAAGAAAACAGTGAATACATATAATTCAAATTATAAATTACAATTTGAATCATATCTGTTGTCTATATTCTTTAGATAATTGCTATTTTTCTTACCATAGCTCCTATTTTCCTATGTCAAATCACTATATTTTACATTTATTTTAACATTTTCCTATGTATAAATGTCATCGATTTGTTCAGACAGTTGTTTTATTCAGAAGTATTTTTAATTTCATTAACTGTTAAATTAACCAGTGTTTCTGATGTTCATTGACAATGATTTTTCCTTAATTTTTTTTCAGTTGTTCTGGTGATGTTCTTAATGAACAAAATGTTAACGGAAAAAAGTTAAACATCCAACTTGTTTTCACGTATTCCATCTCAATAATATATAAATATTTTAAGATTGTCTAGAATAAATAAAAATACTCAAGATTTGGCAGAAACGAATCCCCCATATATTTTTATTGCGATACTCTTCAAAAGTCTTATTTTGGTTTGACAGCAGATTTAAAAAAAAAAAAAAAAAAAGAAAAATTAGAATGAATTTTGAGTCATAATGCACTACTTCCAGTATTTTTTTGTTTTTTTTTAAATGTTAGAAAGTTGTATCTGCATTTACAATAACATTCCTACACTTCACAACCCACATAGTTTAATGAACAGTAACTACTAAAAAATGTCTTAAGTACTTAAACACATTGATTTTGTAATAATGATAGACATAAGAGTTTAATCTGTATCTATCCTTGTCAGGCACTTGAGAAAAGTGTTTTAAATGGTAAAACAGGCAATTCTGAACATTATCATATTTATATAATTTTTTCCAGTTTTGAGGTTGAAGCCTATAAATTCACCATTAAACATCAAACAATTGTTAAATTAAACATTTTTAATTTTATGTATCTCCTACCATGAACTTAATTTTTCTTAAAAGAAAATGGGTATAATTTGAAATTTGGTGCATTGTTTTCTAACAGATTTTTTTTTTGGTTAATTTTCAAGTTCATACCTATAAAATAATTACTGCTGTGAATTGATTGTTACCTAATATTTGCACACTTTTCTGATAAAATTTTTTTTTTTATATTGTTCTTTCTAGAGAGCTATTATAGTGTTAATATCCAATTTGATTGTCTGGTCTCTATAAGGATTTATATGGAGAAAAATAATGGACAACCTTATGATTTATTTCACAAAATCTGTTTCTATAAATTACAGTAAGACCCTAAACAATTTTTTTTAAATGTAAGAATTAACTGATTTCTCTTACTCTCTGATGGACAAGAGGCCTGATGATTACTAGCCTAAAATATTGGGTTAACATTGGCAGTCAGCTTCTGATGATTATCTTTGGAGAGTTTGGGAAATAAGTTGATTATCATTATCTGATGTGTGGGTAATAGAAGGCAGCCATCTTTCTGTACCTGTTCTCTCTCGAAACAAAACACTGGACACAAAGGCACAAACAATTCTGTTTTCTCTCATCTTAAAGAAAGTATTCATGCATCAGTTTTTACTAATGACAAATAGCAACCATTCTAAATTACATGGGTGTAATATATATAAATTAGAAAAGAGAGTATGTGTACGTGTATGTTTTTAAATCATTTCACCACAAGCAAGACAATAAAACCACTAAGGGACAGGGTTAGAGAGAAACATTATCAAGGAGCAAGAACAATGAAAGAACAAGAATTCAGACAGAAGATAATGATTGACATTGCATTTAAATTTTTGGAAAGCAAGAAGCTGGAAGAGAATTCCACAAGCGAGAAAAAGAACTTATGGTTACATCGAGTCATTTCAATTGCAAAATGATGAGACCTTGCCATTGACCTAGTATTATGCTTAAATTCATAAAGTCTAAGTATGACTGACATACATACATACATACATACATGCATGCATGAATTACCTGCACTTTGCTATGTCTCAATTTTTTTGTAATAAAATAATTGGTTTTAAATCATTATAATTTCTGGAGAAAAATGATGCATTTAAATATTACTCAATCATCTTGCCAGTGTGACCTCCATTTTCTTGCTTTCTCCTATATTTTGGAGAGGAGTCATCACTTTGCTCAAATTTAAATCAAAGAGGCAAAAAATTTCAGGCGAGGGGAGTTGTGCCCCTTTGATCAAAATGAAATATACAAGTACTCTGGGTAATGTAGTTTCAGAATATATATGGATATTGGGGGGAGGGTCTATCTCCAAAACCCTAGGAGGAGTTCAATAACAACCATGCAGACAAACAGAAAAAGGCTACCACACACACATATTATATATATATATATATATATATATATATATATATATAGTTAGTTTACGAAAAACTAGGTAATCCGTATGGGGAGACCCAATGAGGATAGAATCCAGAGAGCTCAATGTAAATCAGAGCTAATAATTTAAATAAAAACAGATTGCTTTAAGGTTCCATATAATAAATTATTTCACTACAGCCCTTTTAAAGGACTGTGGATCATCAGATTTATTTCCAAATGTTGAAATGAAAAAATGAAAATAAATTTACACATTTATGACGGGCAATAATAAGGAAACTCGTGAAGTGGGGGCAGTGTAAGGGGGTAGAGAGACAGCATTGAGTTATATGTAACATTTCTATTGTTTCAAATTTAAATTTTCGCTGAAATCTAGACATTGACCCTTTAAATCTGTTAACGGAAGTTATATCTTGATTAGGAAGTGGGATGGACAAAGAAGTATATAAAGAAAAAAGAAAAAAAGAAAAAAGAGAAAAGTTGTAAAAAAGTGTCATTAACTTCTATTGGAATAGGCGTTGCTTTTTTCTTTACTTTGAGATTTCGTAAATTTTTCAGTTAAACAGTCTAAGCCATTTAATTATATGTTACAGTTTTTTTAAAAAAAAACCTTATTACGGACATTTTGGGGATTTAATGTGAAATATATATATGTGTGTGTGTGTGTGTGTGCGTGTGTGTACTGTAGTGGTCATTGAATTATAGTAAACTTTTTCTATTTATGATTAGTCAGCATAGTTTTTACTTAATGTCATCTAACCCATACAAAATTAATACAGAATTTTAAGAGATTTAAAACTTTATAAATTCTTCTAAAATAAATAAATAAATATATATATTTTTTTTTTTTTTTCTTATAAAAAATTCATTAGTCAGCAAAAAAGTTGTTTTTTTCTGAAGACAATAGCATCCAAAATATATCTTTATAAAAGTAATTAAAAACTTTTGTAGTTAAAATTTAAAATTAAAATGTCTCTTAAAGATTTTTGGTAAAAAATAATTTGATTATTTAAATTCTTCAAGGAGTTTTGCATATAAATAATATAAACATCAAACAGTACAAAAATTAATTTCTTGAAATTTTATAAAATTAAATACATAGGGAAGGGGATAACAGATGGAAAAAAAATTACCAAGATTTTCTACAAAAGAAACATTTCTAAAATAATTTCATTCATTTATGAATAAAATCAGACTGATTTCTACTAGAATTTTAAAATCAAAGAAAAAAAAAAAAAGAACAAAATTTCCTATGCTAATTTATGGTCCCTGCTGATGCAAGAAAAAATTTGAACATTCTAAAAAGGATAAAAAAATATAATTTAATAATTCCAAAATTCCTTTGTTTCTTACTCTTAATAATAACAGATTTTAAATGATAAAACTTTGTTTTTATTAAGTTTGTGGCGTTTTTTTCCTCATGTATGCTAATTTTTTTAGCAACTCTTTTGATGTGTGTGTGTGTGTGTGTATATATTCAAATCTGCATCTTCATTGATTTGATGCTGTTGCACATGTTTACATAATTATATTGTACTCTGAAGCTTATGGTATATATACATTTCAATTTGTATATTTATTTGGAGATGTGCGTGTATATATAGATTTACATATGTACATTTACATGTGTATATGTATATATGCATGTTATGGAGTCGTTCTGTGTGACTAATATTGTATTTATGTATTGGATTATAAGTGGAGTTAAGACATGAAATTTTTCTGTATTCATGTATATATGTATATTTTATTTTTGTATGTGTGTGTGTGTGTGTGTGTGTGTGTGTGTGTGTATATATATATATATATAATGTGGATGTATTCAGGTGTAGAATGTGTATGGGATTGTTTTTAATATGTAATTTATACGTATTATGTTTTTCTGTGTATATATATGAATATATGTAATTATATGTATGTTGGATATACCACTTTTATACTGGGATTGATTATTGTTTTACTTTATAGATTCATATATAACTATATAATTGGATGAGTGTAGATAGTTATAGATCTGTATATTTTGTATATATGAGTATGTGTAGATATAGATATATACATGTATAGTGCTCATATTTTGTAATGATGTTAAAAAAAAAAGAAAAAAAAGGTTAATTTCCCATTAATGGGGAAAATTTTTGTTTAGAACTAGAAAAAAAGCAAAATTTTAACTATTTTTTCACATTTTACCCCTTGAAAAAAAATCAGAGTCATTTACACCAGACAATTTTACTTTTTAATGAAAGAATATATCCTCTGCTTTCAGAAAAAAACCTAGTTTCATGGGGTTCAGATCAAAAGTTTCCTTGATATTTGTTTAGATGATAATAAAATAGTCGTTTTTCAATATTTTACCCATATAAAAGTATGAAAATTCATTTCTTGAGAAAATAAGATGTGACAAAATGACTTTTGCCATATTTGTGATGATTTTTACTTGGGATGGAAAGTTTTTACCATAGCAGACCTGAATTGACGTTATTTAAGTTCAGTGGTGCTATAGGAAACCTCAAACAGCTGTGACACACACACACATATATATATATATATATATATATATATATATATATATATATATATATATATATATACACACACACACACACAGAGAGGTTTTAAATTTCGATCATATGTGAAAAACTTGTGTACAAATGCCACCTATTGAAAAATGCTATGAATGTCTATTCCAACCCAATATGACCCATAACTATCTCTACACAAATGATGAGTAAAGTGATATGACAAGGAAAAAATAGACAGAGTGAAATAAAGTATATAGAAATGATAGAAAATTATTGAAATGCTTCACAAGCAATACAGTATAAGATATAAAATTCTAGACATCTTCAATATAGGAGAGACAAGTAAATCTTTATTTAAATATCCTTCTATGACTGTAGAAGGAAATGACATTTATCGAGAAGGCTAAACTAGACACTCCTCAGAGAATAAGTTTGCAAGATTTTAATGGAGTTAAATGAATTTAAATAAAAACTGGATGTTTCCCCCTATAAAGTTACATGGTTCAATGATGCGTGTTGGTGAATTTCTGCATGGTTGTTCATGTTTGAGCTTGAGAAATAATTTTTTCTTGAGTGTACATGTTTTCACTCACTTCATAAATCTATTTAGAATAGATTATCTTTTTTTTATGCTACTGTTCACCCAATACAAGGCCCAAGAGTCTCTCAAGATAGATTTACTGAATGTTTTAGGGATGTAAGAATTGTAGATTATAAGGATATGCAGGATAGATGTTTAATCAAAGTCAACAAAAGTTTCTGCTACTGCTGGTAAGAAAAATAATATCTTAAAACATGTCCAGAATTAAACTGAGCTTAGTGCTATTTGTGTTCAAGTTATGGGTTGAAGAACCAACCACTTCACAATACTACTGATACATCCCAATAATATATCCAACACAACACAATTTGACCTCCTGTCATGAAGGAAATCCTGAAAATGTTTTTTTGTGAACTTTTGAGTTCAGTCTTAATTTTTTTTACAAGTTGTAACCAGTAACGGATTCAAAATGTTGTTGTTCCTGCAGGAATATGAATTTTCTTATTATCCCAATATTGAAAATAAAAACATTTGATGTTTTTGTTGTAGTATTGACCTGCATTTCTTCTTGCTTCAAATTCCAATAACCTCATATTAGTTATGAAACCAGAATTGAAAATGTTACTTTTGCTTTGTTGGATAAAAGAAGCTATTAACTGACCAGTTTGTCTTCCTTCTTTCAAATAATAAGGTATCCGAAATCAGATTTATTCAGGATATTTGTACTTTCTACATCTGCCGGCTTCATTATTTTATAATAAATATTTTGATTTACTAGAACTTGAAGTACATGTCATTTGTAGTATCTCTAATAGAAGGTGGAACAACCAATTTGAACAAGAAAACCATTAGAGGTGCTTGCTTCAAACAAACCTTTCAATTACAAACTGTACAGAACTCTCAAAGTTGTTAAGAATAATTCTATTTTAATATTTAAATAATCCAACCAGTTTAAAGTCATTAGGGAATGTAACAAGAATATAAAATGAAAGAATTTAATCAAATATATTCATTTTATCTAAATATTATTAAAATTTGTTGTCATCTGTGTGTTGTATTTTTTGTGCAAGTGTGATATATCACAAATATAACCTGCATTTCACTTTTAGATGTTTATTAGTATATGGTTAACTTCATCAGTGAATTACAGTATGCCATTTCTCCTCTCTCTCTCTCAAAAAAAAAAAAAAAAAAAAAAAAACAAAGTACAATAAAACTAGAGTAGAAAATAGATATTTTTCATTAAGAAAACTTAGGACAAATACTTTTTCTCTATGGCAAAGCATGAATGAAAATGTCTTAAATTGCTAAGTGGAAAAGCAAATATGCATCAGATAACCTAACTAAAGCCCCACCGTGTGTGTGTTTTTTAGTTTGTCTTCCCAAGTGTATGATTGTAGATGTTTATTTACTCTGTCTGCGTTAGCTTTGTTACAGGTTATATTTATGCCTTATATTTGGAAAGGGTGAGTGTGTGCTGCATTCATATTTGCATCATAAAATTATAAGGTGGAAAGAAAGGAGAATCTTATTTATCTTGCCTCTTCCCTAATTGAAAAAGAAAATTCATAGTAATTAGGAAGCAAATAAACTGAAATCTAAATGTCTCATTTTTGTCATATACACAGAATTTTACAAATGTGAGATCATGATATATAAATTTCTATATATTGGACAAATGTTAGGTAATTGAATGACAAAGTGGAAATGAGTTTATATAATGCATTTCATCCTCTAAAAGGACTTCACTGGACTAAAGAAATGTTCTTATTGATAGAATTATATATAGGTAATGGATGATATTAATGTAAATGTTGGTTATAATTATGTGTCAAGGGGAACTGCTGAAGCTGAAAGAACACTAAATTTTTAAAGTTTGCAGTCTTAAAATTTATGGTGTCCAATGTGTCTAGACACACAACTTAGCCAATCTCATTCATAAAATTATGTCACTTAGTGTCCTTCATAATTTAATTTTCCTTTACAGAGTAAGTTAAAATATTTTAGAGTGTTTGCAAATTCAAAATTTGAAAACCTAATGTTATTTTATTTTATTTTTCTCCATGTTACTTCTGTGCATAAATACAGATTAATAAATAAAATTTCTACATTTTCCTTGATAAAGTTCCTTAAGGAAGGAAATGTGTTGGTATAAAATATTTTCAGTGTGTGTGTGTGTGTGTATAGAAATAAGAGAGCATACATATGCAAATGATGTATATGCTTAGTATGATTGTATCTGAGAAGTTGTTCCTTTAAGGCTTCTTTTGTGTGTGTGTGTGTGTGGGAGGGGGTGCTGGGGGTTCATCCAAAAGTGCCATTCAGCATTTTCTTTTTTTAAATTTCAAGGTGACTCTTTCAAAATGCATACTTCTATCTCACAGTAGTATGTGTATAGAGTAACTGGTGTGTCTAACAAACTTCAGTAATTCCAAACTTACATTATGCACTAGTGTTTAAAGTCATTTTACCCTTGTTTCAGGTTTGATTACAAAGCTACAGTTAATTCCACAATTAAGGCTCATCAAAGCTTCTTAATCGAGATAACAATAATTGGAAATGTTCCATCTCCTCCCAAATCCATTTAAATCATCATTGGCTTTTTATGCTTACTAATGAAATGCATTGGGATGTGTGGATGGTTATCATCATGTAAAGTGGAATCAGTTAGCCATGTTCAAATTCTGGCCTCGTTCTTTTCATTTTTATCATAATACGCTTGGGAAAGGCCTGAATGCATCTCTTCTTCCTTCCACTGAATTAAACAGTGAGGTAAACTGGGCTCTCTAGCCTTAAATGGAAGTCAATCTAGAAGGACTTTCTGAATTTAAAACTATAAAGATAATGGGAAATCACTTCACTATCTTTCCAAATTAGTCATAGCAATTCACAGATAAAGTAAATGGAAAATCATAAAAAAGAAATATGGCAAATAAAAGAGGATGAGAGAGGATGCAAGCGATGCATTAAAGCTTTGTTTTTTGAAATAGCTTGTACAAAACTTATTGTGCTAATATATAAGGAGGTGATGAAAAGTTCTCAACCTGACCAAGAAACCCTTCTAAACAAACAATTCTAATGTTTATTCATAGTGCACATTTTCTTATTTTATACATTTTTCATCTCAATTGATGATAATGCAAAAAATGAACTTCATACTGCTGGACATGATTAAATAGAACATCCCTATGCCTGGTGTATGCACTTTATTCAATTTATTAAGGTTGTTGTTCTTGCTAAACCGATTTGAGATGGTTATGCTTGACCCATTCAACTCTTCTGCAAATTCTCTGACTGAAACTTTTAGACCTTCTCAACTTTCATCATTTACAACATCTTTACTCTTGAAATGGATTTTACACTAATAAGCTACACTTTTAGTTTTCCACACAATTTTTTACAATATTATTCTTGTTCATTCATTAACACTAGTGTCTTTAGGTATAGAATTTGTGGCGTACAAAATGTTACTGATGCAACATGTCTATAGTTGATTAAATTTGACTTGTTTTAACATGTAAAATTATTTCGTCCCGGTCCATCGTTGGAGTGTGTGTGGAGGGAGAGAGAGAGACAAAGAGAGGGGAGTGTCTGTTTAAGTAATATTTAGTATATGTGTTTTCAATCATGATATATAACTTGTCTAAAACAAAGCATTACATGTATTGAAAAGTCTAAAGTTATATACTTGATTTTTCTGTTGGTAAGTATTCAAGGAAGAAAGATCTAGAGAAGCATGACTGTTTCAAACTTTATTTCCAGTTTCTATTTGACCTGTTTGTTCTTTGTTTTTGTCAGTTATGGTTTATAATATTGTATTTATTTTACAGCTATGTGGGGTGTGCATGATAGAGATTTGATACTTCGTAAAGCTCTTTATGACACGATGACAAAAGAGACATACCGTGGAGCACTGTATAGACGTTGGAGATGGCAACAGACACTGATAAATAAGGAAGTAAGTAATTTGATTGAAGTGTAATCTTTTCATCTTATAGATAATCCCAAAAGTTTGATATTTATTGGTTAATATATTAAGGAAGAATTTTATGGTTTAACATTTTTTTTTTTTTAAATTTTTCCCTTTTCACTACAAATTGTAAATAAAATGGTTCATAAAACAAAAAAAATTTTTTTTTTAAAGAAATTCTATTAAAAAGGTGGAGAAGTTGAACAAACATTATCCTGATAGGATTAAATTAGTCTCCTTAAGACAAGGCACCAATCGTCCATTTATAATAATAAGCTGAAACTGTTAGCCGGAGTGTATGCATATGTAATTTCCCTCTCCCCAACTTATAGAGTTATGGACTGAAAATGATTATCCTAAGCTATATATATATATATATATATATATATATATATATATATATATATATATATATATATAATGTACTCTCCCATCAGTTTCAACATATGAGGATCTGACAACTTAACCAATTGATTCAGTCATGAATTTTGTGCAATAATCTATGGAGCTAAAGTGAGGATTGTGGGATGAGGTCACTGTTAGATTGGCTGACCTTTTAGATCTTGCTCTCTCTTCTTGAAGATGATCCAGACTAGCAGATTGAAAACTACCGAGTCCACTATTACACGTTGATCTCCACTCTACCTGCTCCAAGCCTAAGTGCTCAAGGGTCTTATAAGGTATATTGACAGTTGACAAGTTGCTTTTCAGTTTGTCTTTGTATCTAAGCCATGGGCATCCTGCATTCCTGTAGCCCTGATCTAACAGGCCATACATTAGGATCTTGGGTATTCTGTCATCAGACATTCTCAAGACATGACCAGTGCACCGCAATTGAGACTGTATGAGGAAAGTCTCAATTCCTCCAATATTACACCTGTTAAACAGGTCTACATTGGATATCCTGTCTTGAAGGACAACTCCACAGATGGCACGCAGACAGCTCTTATGGAATACATCCAGCCGGCATTTATGGTACCTGTATAGGGTCCACGACTGAGCTGTACAAAAGGATGGCAAGGACAACAATGGCAAAGTGTGCCAAAAGCACTGGTTTTTCACAATTTAAATAAGGGATTTTTTTTTTCAAGTAAGCAATACATCTATGCAGAAAAAATAGGTCTTGGATTTAATGTCGAAAAAAAATAATGCAGAAAATAACACCCTGTGGATTATCTTGTGACAGATTATCCATGACTCATTAAGAAATTTTCAATGTATAAAAACAAACAACAACAAAAAAGCCCATTGGTAATTCTATACATGATAGTGCTTTCAAATTGATAACATCCATTTGTGTGGCAAATTTGTTGGTGCCTTCATAAATATCATCTTCAAAATAGGAAGAAAAAAAAAAAATCCAAGACTCATTTCATCAATGATATCAGTTTTCACATGTGGAGCATGGCAAGGTAGGATCATATTTAGTTTAATTTTACACCATTGCTAAGCACTGAGAATTGACTTGCCTTCATTCTCTGAAGACTCATCACTTTGACCTTACTGAATCACAGAGTTACCTGATGTTTTTCCATTACAAAATGAAACTTCTGATTCACTATCAATCCACTAAAGTCATTTTTTATTTTCTTCAGCTATTGATATTTCCCTAAGAAATAAAGCACAGTATTTCAATGATAAACTCTAATGAATTTTATAAAAAAGGGAAGAGATGCTAAATATGGACTAAATTATGACTTGTTCACCGTTTTAAGAGTTTGCCAGATACATGACATAATTGAATATTTTCACTCAAAATACACACTACAGACATGAGAATGTATGTCCAGCAACTTGTTTTTCCACTAAAAGGGTTTTTAGGGTGAAAATTCTCTTGGATGATAATTTCCATTGAATAGAAAATATTGATATAATTATGAAATGAAACTTTTTAAATTCTTTCAAAAAAGCTTCCAAATTTGTAAATCTAACTTTTTTTCTTTTTAATATATAATAAGTTTGGGTGATAAAAGCAAAGGTAAAACGTTTTTAGAATATTTAAAATTCCAGTTAGTTTTAATAAATACAGCTGAAAAGATTTTAGAAAATAAAATTTCATGCTTTATGTATTATTTTACTTATGAAGCAAAAGTGAATACAATGATTTCAGTTAAACAGAAATTACTGACAACTGTATAAAGGTAAATCCACAAAACATGCAATACAAAATTACAATTAATATATAAAAAGGATTTTTTTAAAAATTATTTCTAATACTAAAATTTCAAAATACGTCAATTTGGGAGACATTTTATGTATGTTATATTTACACATGATTGCAAAGACAAGGCAATAATGGAATTTCTTTTAGGCTGTTTATTGCCAATCAAATTCTATTGAACTATTCAACATGGATTATAATGACAAAATAATAGAGCAACTGAATGAGATATCTGTTGGATACAATTAAATATGAAATGGTCATTTAATTAGAAAAGTAAAAGTTTGGGACACTTACATGATGACCCAATGCTTAAACCTTGGTGGTTTGTTTATTTGGAAGAGTTGAGATGGTTTAGGATTTAGTGTGATATTTTTGAGCCAGTGGTTCATTATGTTTTATCATGGCTTGGTGTCCTCTGAAAAATTGTTCACCTCTCAGAGAGCCTGACTTTTTATTATTTCCTGTTTGAAGAACACACACACACTTATAAAAAAAATAAATAAGTTACAGCAGTTACTATCAAAATATCTTAAAGCAACAACATTATGAAGAATAAAGAATCCTTATCTGTACATAACATGTACATTTTAAGGAAATTTATGTAGAATTTAGTTAAACCACTATTTTTTAGCATTTCAAGGTTTTCAAATTATGGTTGAAATTTATTGTACAACTCCTAAGGTTCTAACAATCATGCCAACTTTTATTTTGTTTAGGAGAAAACGAGCTGATACAATTTCATTGATCAAAGACTATTGCAAATAAGAATAAAGAAATAGAGCTTTAGAATACACTGTCAAGATAACATTCTCAAATTAATTTCTATATTTATGTATTACAATTTGGAGAAAATTAAGCTTTGTTAAAGAGTACCAGATAAATTTGTTTTACAAAGATTAGTAATATTGACAATGTGCTAATACTGAAATGAGAGAAGTGTAAAGTGGACCTAGCATAACTTATTAACAGTATTGTAATCACCTTATTTAAAAAAAAAATTAATGCTTTTACATATTTTCTGTGAGGAGTTATCATTTACACAGACTATTATTCTCATCTTTGTTGTTATCACAATATTTAAGCTGTTGTGCCCTCTGGCTTTTATACAATAGCTTATGAGGTTACATATAAATAGCAACTCACATTAACTATATTTTATGTTTCATTAATATATAAAATAAACACTCAGGTATCTAAAGGTTTATTTGTTGAATTATAGCAACATCTATTTGTGCAATTAGGATGAAAGCAGATTCATTAGGCACCGATTTAAATAAATGGCAGTTATTAGTGTGAACTTTACTGAATTTCAAAGTGAATTTGAAGCTGTAAAATGGACTGTACTACCAATCTGATGGGTAAAGAGAAGTGTTTAATAACTTCAGAGCTTGCAAAAAAAAAGAAAAAGAAAAAAAAGGCAAATCGAAAAAAAATAATCAGCAGGTATTCCAAATTGTGAAGATGATGAGAGTCCATTAAGGATAAGTTGAAAACTTTCTCACCAATCTGTATCCTGAGTTAGAAGAGGAGTTTAAAAAAAATTAAAAAATTGTGGCACTGAAATTTTTAGGTGCTGTTGTAATGAGGAAATTGTAAAAAAAAAAAAAAAAAAAAATTTGTATTCTAAATCAAGTTTCAAAACATGTGAGACTAATCACTTGACTTCCTTTAAATGATACCCATAAGGAAAATAGAATGAAATTGACAATATATGAAAACGTTTTTTTTTTCAACTGTTCTTTTCACTGATTAATGCTGAACAATCCTTGAGGGACCAAATAGATAACACAAAGATGGAATGACTACTGGTAGAAACCATCCTCACAAGTTGAAACTGGTGGATCCATTGGTGATTTAGAGATGATAAGCAGGCATATTGATATTTTTTTGAATGCACACATGGGGGGGGGGGCTATATTTCAAGAAGCCAAATGCTTTCAGAAAACAATTTTTTTGCACAGCAATAGCTCCATCACAGTAAGCAAAGAAAACTAATGAAAGCCTAAATAAAATGAGTTTCTAAGGCATTTGTTTGATGAAATGGCTGCCTTGTTTGCACAACCATAACCTGATTGAAAACTTGTGGAGCTTCCTGAAGAGAATTGTCATCACCAAAGGTCAATGTAGGAATGCTATTCTGGGTGTTGTTTGTTTCATATGAAGAAATACAACAGCCCACAAAACCAATGGCTCAACAAATAAGATTAGCTTCAGAACATGGAACATACATTTCACACAAATATTGTTTTTATAACACTCATTACAATAACAGTTTTTAGTATTTAGTGCAAAACATTTGTAAAGTTTCTGCATATCCAGTAGTTATAATTTTAACATAACTCTGAAATTCAATAACCTGATTTGATGTGAGACTTGAAAATTCTGGTAAAATTCATAAAACTGTTACCACATTGAAAGAATGATATGTAGTCTACTATAATTTATGCAAGTTACATATACTGCATATTAGTAGTGCAAGTATTCTGTCCCATGAGTTCATTTATTAGAAAAATTAAAAGTAATATAATTATAATGAAAAAAGGAATTTCAAAAACTGTAAAATTATAAGAACCTGCAAATCGAAGTAAATCAACCATTCGCCCTTGCATGGAGTATTGCTGCCATATATGGTCTGGAGCCCCTTCTGTTTGCCTGGGGGTTCTTGATAAGATCCAGAGACTGATTTGCAACGTGGTTGGCCCTGATCTGGCATCCTGTCTGCAGTTGCTCTCTCACAGATGCACCATCACCTCTCTCTGTCTTTTTTACAAAGACTTTCACGGTAATTGCTCTGATGAGCTGCTTTCGCTGGTTCCCAGACTTCATGAATTCAAGCGTCCTACAAGGCTGGCATCCCGTTCCCACCCTTTCACTGTTGAAACTTAAATGTAGCAGTCTCTTATCTTGCACCTCTTGCCTGTGGAACTCCCTTATTCCTGTTTCCCTGACAACTATAATCTCCAACTATTCAAATGTAATGTCAATCGACATCTCCAGTTGCCTTGATCTATCCACTATCCTTCTCCACTTCCTTTCCTCTATCGCTCCTTTCTGCTCTCGCTCCAAATCTTCTTCTGTAACCCCTTGTGTGCTAGTGGCTTCCCGCCTTGCTTGGGGTGAAATGCTTCACAAAAAAAAAAAAAGAAAAAAAAAAAAAGCAAACAAAACTGCAGAAACTTAAAACTATGATTATCCATGTTGTGATAGGGGCATTGGGTATGATATCAGAAATAATGTCAGTAAAATTCCTCAATACGTAAACATCTACAACAATTACTGTGCAGAACTGCTCATATCATCCACAAAACCTTCTCTATCTAAATGAAACATCCCAAATGTGCATAGATAACTCTCCTGCAGTGCCTACTCATTTTATTCATAGACCCAGGAGGGGTCTTGGTAAGCACATGCTTAAAATTACTCTCTGGCAAGATTATGATAATAGAGTAATATATGAGGGTTGCTCTGAAAGTAATGCCTCCTATTATGCTGACCATGACATCGGGGATGGATGTTGGGGGTACATCAGTAGAGGTTGAGCCTTCCTATTAATAAACCACAAATATTTTTGCTTTGTTAGAAATAGCAAATGAGAGACAGTGTAACAATAGTATCTCATTGAATTCCTCTACGTAGGAAAAGAAATTGCACCCTATTGACATTCCTGAATGTTTTCTGAATGTCTCCACAGACCAAACAGTGGCTGAAAGGAAAGTTAGGCAGTGGGTAATGCATCTTGCTCAAGGTGACAGTAAAATGTGTGATAAGCCACATTAAAGCTGATGAAATATAGATTATGTGGACAACATATTCCTGATGTGAAAAGTGGAAAATTAATGTTTTATAGCAGAAAACTTCCACTATCCAATGGTGCTATTGTGCTCCCTGTATTTCATTATATTATATCCACATGCATGTAATTTGGATATATGTTGGACTATCATTATATATATATATATATATATATATATATATATATATATATATATATAAATTTAATTGTATATGAAAAGAAAACAAAATGAAAAAGAAAACCTTAGTGTTTATTATGATGTTATAACAAATAATTTTTTTTGCCTTTGTTTAGAATAAAGTTATTTTAAATTGCACAAATTTTTCAGATTTGCATTCAATTTTGCCAAACATTGGATTGTATGTTCAGTTTCTACAGTAATCAACATTTAAAAATAGCAATATGTAAACCTATTTGAAAGCAACACATTCAACAGCACCAATGAGACCTTGTTTGTTTCTTGATCCTTTTCTCCTCTAATTTTGATATCTTCTATGTGCCGTGTCCCTTCGAGACGTAGGCGATCATGGCTCTCCATAGCTGTCCTTTGTAGCTCTTAGTAAGGTTTGACCTTTTGCTATATCTTCTAATCCCTGTTCGGCCAACCATTTATACAAGCTTGTTAGGTAGGTTACTCTCCAATTTCCTGTTCCTCTTGCCTACAATATGTCTTGTGACTCAAATCTTCCATGCCTTATGTGTTCAAGAAATTTCAACTGTCTCTTTCTGATGCTACATATAAGTGTTTTTGTTTTCATTTTCTCTAAACATTTGTCATTATTCATGTGTCCAGGATATTCACCACATTTAAATCTGCAAAACAATTAAGCTCTCCCAGGGGAGACTACTCGTGATTTTCATCAATGTTAATGATAATCAGAGATCTTCAAAAAACTTTAATATATATTGTCTTTGCCTGCTTATATTGAACGCTAATATTTGCTTCTTAGTGGTATATTTTTCTTTATAGTCAGGCCTTATATTTTCTGAAGAAGAATGGAAAATGGAATGGAATAACCTGTTGAAGTTGGCATCTCCCAAACCCCGAACTGTTGCTGCTACAGCTGTTGCCGGTGTCTCATCATCTTCGTCATCACCTTCATCTCAGGGTAACCAAAGGTTAGTAATAAGATTAATTTTTTTTTTTTGTAACACTACTAGTAAAGCTGGATTTACCACTGAAGCCACATTAGATAAAGTTATTAATTTAATGCCCTGTATTTAGAGGATACAACCATTTTCATTGTTTTTATTCAAGCCTTTAGGTGAAGTTTGCATAAAAATCTGTCCTTAAAAATTCAGTATGGAGATAATTTTTAAATGTAATGTTCTTAAACTGTAATTGCTTTCTTCTATAAAATAATTAAACTTAATTATTTAAAAAAAGTCACTTCTTTGAAATTGAAAAATTTGAGAATGTTATCAAAAGATACATTTTTATTACAAAATGATTTTAGGAGAATGACCTTATTAAATAATTTTAGTGAATTAAACACTTAACAGGTAAAAAAAAAATGACATTTGAAAAATATATTAAAATTTGTTGGCAAATTAAATCAAAAGAGATTTTTTTTTTTCTTGAAGCTCACAATATAAATTTCTGTTTAAGGTGATTTGATTACAATGCCAACCACATCTAAAGAGAACTTTTTTTTGAAGCACTTAGTTTTGATAGAACTACAGTTACACTTGTTCTTAGCAAATAAAATAAATTAGTATTAGAGGATACTTTTTGTTCTTACAGCAACTGCTATTTTCAAATATTCACTCATTTAGCACTGATCAAGAAAAAAAAATAACACCTTTCATATCTTACCTAGTTTACTGTTTTTAAAATCTCTAAAGCCTGGTTAGTTTAAATATCTTAGCATTTCATAAATCACTTAACCCAATGAACATGAGGTCATTTTGGTACTGTTTAGTATGAACTGTATCTTTGAAACCATATAAATTTAATGCCTCTGATCTCATTTGTAATTTATATTAATTTGACATTATTGTTTATATTATTGCTATAATGTCATTAACTCTTACCATTTAAATACGGTTCATAAATCAAAGATTAGTAATAGTTAACAAACCATTCACTTTAAATGGAGCCTGCAAGGTTTTGCTTTGTATTGTAATAAAACAAGTTTATCATATCAAGGCTTCAACTTTCTCTGATCACTTGTGGAATGCAAGAAATAAATGCATCCTTTTGAATCTAGAATCCTTGAAAGAAAGAAAAAAAAAAAAACAAGAAAACACACTTTTATTTAACTTCTCAACAGCTGGAAGAATTGAACTTCTAAAATCCTCACTCCCAATGTGGCATAAATTAATATAACGTTTTGCATTATAAACACTAGTTTACAGTCTTTTTTTTTTTTTACGTGCCGTGTTTCTTCAGGATATGGGAGATCATGGTGGTCCACAACTTCCCGTTTCTTTTAGCTCGGACATTCCTCTTTGTCCCTGCTTTACCATACACTCACACATCTCATTAGGTGGGTTACTTGCCGTTTCCCCTCTATCTCTCTTGCCTTTAATATGTCATGTGAGTGTTAAATTCCGCAATCCCTCTTTCCTCATTATGTATCCCAGAAATTTCAGCTCACTCCTATTTTCCTTAAAACTTCCTCATGGCTCACATATTCAGTCCATGATATTCTCAGCATTCGCCTATAGAACTATAACCGTCACCGAGTCTCATCTTTGGAAATTGTCCAGCATTCACTGTCATATAGAAGATTAGATATGAGACAGCAGTTCAACACCTTTTGCTTCTAACAGTTTTCCTATTTTTTAATACTTTGCCTCGTATCTGGAAAGCATCCTTCATTATTCCAATCATCCTTTAGATTTATGTAACACATTTTTTTATAATAGCTTCTACCATTATATCAGCATTTCTACATCTAAATGAAAATTACTTTTTAAAATTATTTTTTCTATTTCTCTAGAAAATTGATTTCTTGCCATAATTCCCATTGCTTATTTATGACATGGTTAACAAAGTGCAGAAGTCATGAATCTGCTAGTAAACTTACATGTGAATTAATTTTATTTATACTATACTTGACATGCAAGAACACCTGTCTTGGATTTGGCAATGAAGAATTTTTCCATATATATCTGAAACTATGTAATTTTATGTACTCTTTTAGCAACAATTCATGGTTTTTCTTACTATTGCAGTTCGAAATCGCCATCAGGCACATCGCCGGTGGTTTATGAAAGCTTGGAGGAATTCCATGTGTTTGTGCTGGCCCATGTTCTGCAGCGACCCATTATTGTAGTAGCTGACACTGTTCTCCGTGATGCAAATGGAGAAGCACTTGCCCCAATCCCATTTGGTGGCATCTACCTACCACTGGAATGCAGTTTTCTTACATCGAACCACACACCATTGTTGTTGACCTACGATGCAGCTCACTTTTCTGCTCTGGTACCCATGACAACTGATGCCTCACCATATGACGAGAAGCCTACCGGATATCCAGGTACTTATACATTTCAGAAAAAATTCTAATTGGAAACTTAAAGTCTAATGATTGATAGGAATGAATGGATCACATGGTCCTAGGATCAATAACCCAAATAGATTTTTAAAATTCTTCTTATCATTCACCTAGTGGATGGTATACAGATTTACTTAAGCAATTCTTTCTTCATCACAGATTTTGTATTGCACATAGCACTTGTGTGAAGGAAGTTGTTTTTAAGAGTAGAGCTACACTTCCTTTTAACAAAAATGGTCTATTTTCCTCTCTTATCTCAAATACAGAGGCTGCTTCTCTGAAAAGTGTTACAGTCAGAGCATTCATTGAATATAAATATTTCATTAATCTAACAAAAGTCAATATGAAATATTTTCAGATTTCTAAATTGCAAAAGTTTGAAGAATGAAACATTGCAACACATGACATCTTGTTGGTGAAGTTGGCAGAAATCTTCCAAGAAGCACTAATTTTTCAAGATGATCATTATATTCTCTGCTGATTTATGTTGATTGGAAGTCTCCAGAGTCCTACTATCACTCTCTTTACCTGCTGCTACACTATTGACTAAGAAAATCTAAGCATTTCCTTTTATCAAAATTTTTTACTCAGGCCATCAATCTCTGGTAATGTGTAGACAGTATAGTATTGGAAATAAATTCATGCGATTCAAGCTCACATTTCTTTTGCCTCAACAAAGTAGTCTGTCAAATACTCACCAAACTACAAAAGTTTAACAGCTTTGCAGAAGACCAAATCTAACTTAAAACTCATCACTATACTATCAATTTTATTTTTTACACTAGTAATATTAGTAACAGTAATATTAAAATAATGATCAGAATAGATGATAGTTAAAATTAATGGTTGATTGTGTTCCATCTAAATAATAAAATAAAAAAAATTGATAGTGTTGATAGAAATTTTAAAGCAATTCTTTTACTGAAGATTTTTCCCAACTTACAATTTTATACAGAAATTTATTAACATAGATTAAGTGCATTCATTTCCTTTTCTAGCCTTATTTGTTGTTACCATGGTGATTACTGTCAAGTTTTCAGTTGTCAATCAGTAGCCAATACTGAGAATCGATTTTATTAATTTTGATATTTCTGGTGTAGAAGAAAAAAAAATATTTGAAAATTCTATATTCCTTACTCTTCTACTTCCATTTTAGCAATGTATAAAAAGATTTTAAAGAATAAGAATTTATAAAATTTGATATAGAAAAAATAATTCTACACATTTGTTTGCACAAACATTTTATATTTTCTTATAAATTATTGACTTGTATGACTCTATACATAAAGGGAAGTAAATCAAAATTGCTACTTTATATTATCTCCCCTCGACTCTGATTTTCTGTTGATAAGTCGCTTGGGTTTTATTCTTTTTTTGCAAAGCTGCATACATTTTTTAAAAGTTATTTTCTATTTAATCGTTTTTAAGATAATTTATATGTCAAATTAGCTTCTTGATAAGATAGATTTATAAAAATACATATACGAGATCTATCCGGAGACTATCCAGCCATTTTGAAGAAGAGGTTACACAACTTTGATATAATTTGGCATCCAATCAGAAGATTTACAAGCAAGGTTACTAAGTTTATAGTGAGACTCCATTGAGTAAGATGGTGTATTTGTGATTTTTTATATTTACCCACAGAAACTACTCAAATGATTAAAAAGGTTTTCAGTGATGATTCAGTAAGTGAAGCCCAGATAAAATTTTGGTACTGATGTTTTTGAACTTGGCCAGAAAGTCATGTCCTGAGATGCATGCATTTGTTAATGAAATTGGTGCAAAAAATCTGGGATCCTGCCAGTCTGAATATCTCAAATTCATGTCTCAGGCTGGTCTTTTAAATGGAGGTAGTGGGCATCATCACCTAAGTCTGTCAGCCTGCATATCATGTGACGAGAGAGCTTATAGGAACCTCAAAAGAGGACTTTCAAAAAGTGAAAGGAATGATAAAATAAATAGGTGAGCATTTATCTCAGCGTCCCAGTCCATTTAAAGGTGAATTAAAACACCATTACCCTAGGTACACTACTTTTTCACTAATATTAAATAGATCATTTGTGGGCAGATACGTTGGGGATAGCTTTTTCAAAAACAAAAATGTAATTGTGCTAAAAACTAAATTACTGTAAACTACTTTAATGTTATTTAATTTTGCCATTTGTTTTTCAGCAGCAATCCCATTGGTTGATCCCAGCTTTGATTTGCTCCCCATCCATTTCCCAATTGATCCTGGAGAAAAAGTAAATTGGAAAGCCCATGAAAAGAACCCACAGCCTGTGGAACTAGCACTTGATGAAAGACTATTGATGTTACAGCGTTATCTCGAGCTGGAGCGGTTGCCTATCACTCATCCAATTGAATTGGAGGATGCTGAAGGAGTTGACCAGAAATCCTGTGGTTCTTATGAATCAGATCAGAGTGATGTCAGCAGCTGTGGTGGTGGTGGTGGTGGTAGTAGCGGTGGTGGTGGTAGTGCCACCATCGTTAGCAGTGTGAGCAGTAACGTGAAAGAGAAAAAGAAAGATCTCCGGGAGAAGCGGATGAGCCAACAAATGCAAACAGTGGCTAAGCAATTTGGAAGCATTAGCAAGACAATGGGTAAGAAACTGAAAAAAAACTTTAGCATTGGAAAACCTGGCAAGCCGCTACCCCCTGAGATAAGCGAGAAGTTGAGTCGTCCAACATGTGTTGGGGGTGGGGTCACCCAGAGCACCAAACTGACCATCAGTATAGCAATGTTACTTGAACGTGACAAAGTTCTTTGTGCTCGACTGTCCACCAATAAAACTGCTGTCCAGAAAGAATTGATTCGCAACTATTTGTTCAATGCCAATAAGAGGTTTGAGAAAGAAGTAGAGAGTCGACGCAAGCGAGGTGAGGAACCCCTTGGACGGTGTGGCATAAATCGTGGAGAACGTGTTGGCCCACCAACCAAATGTGTCACTTCAGGTTGTAATATGTATGGCACACCAGAGACATCCTACCTATGTTCAAAATGTTTCTCTCAACAGAAGCAGCAGGCTCTAAATCAAGAAAAGAGTAAAGGTCAGATTGGTGGAGTATACAACACATACCCATGTCATGGCAAACGGACAGACTCATCACCAGTGTTGCCTTCGGGTGTACAGACATGTGGGAAGTCAAAATTTTACACAACCACTGGCGCCATGGAGAAAAGCAGTAACACAGATGCTACTGCCGCTGTTGGCATGGTAACGAGGAGTGTGCTTGAGCAGTCTGGGTCTCAGACATTGCCAGCAGTTTTTGGCAAACAGCGACCCTCATCACTCGAGTTCCTGACAAACAGCAGCCAAGATAGGCCAGATGTGGGCACCGAGCTGGAGGAGATGAGACATTTGTCAATGACAACATCCTCTGGTGTAGATGGCAGTGTTAGCACTACCATCCCTTCATCAGTGGATCTTTCTACTTCTTCTTCATCTCATACTCGCATTGCTCTCAATGAATGTGGCATAGTAATGCCAACCAACAACAGTCGCGTCTGCTGTCGCACACCGTCTCCTGACTATGACAACGTGGAGTATCTGAACTATACGAAAAATGACTTGAGCCAGATAGAGCCCCTAGCGCAGTTCCCCCAAGTGGATCCCATAAGCCAAGCTAGCATAGCGTCCTTGTCAAAGTTGGAAACAGAATGCAACACTCCTATACATTGCTTAACTGAAGGTTGCGAATTCTATGGGAGTCTTGATAGAAATTCCTTATGTTCAAAATGTTATAAAGACAGTCAAAAAACAGTTATGGTTCCCCTGCCAACAAAACCGGGTAAAAATTAAAAAAAAAAAAAAAAAAAAAAATTTTTTTTAAAGTTTGTTTTTGCTATAAAAAGATTAAAAAATATTAAACTTGCAATTTTTTTTAAATGTGAAAAAAAAAAAAAAGAAAAAAAAAGACAATTTTTTTTTAATTCTCTTTCCCATGAAATATTTCCAACAGAACAATTCTTGAAAGTTAAATTCTTGTTTTTATTATTATTTTATGACAAATTAACTATAAAAAAAAAGAAAAAAAAAAAAGAAAAAAAGATGAAACCTTGCCAGTTGTCCATGTGTTTAAAAAGGTTGGTTGCTTATGACAAGACATACACTAAAGATTTAGGTAATTAATAGGAAGTGGATAAAACAAATAACACTTCTTATTTTGATTTTTGATGCATATGCTACTTAATTAGTGTAAGCTTTGGTACTATTTACAAGTTCTTATATACATACATCCTAATGCATACATACATCCTAATCTCATAAATATGTAAATTATTATTTTTTTAATTTAAAATCATAACTAGAAAAGTTTGTGTTTGCAACAATAAACTTTTCCTTTAATTATTATATTTAGTCAGTATGTAAAACTAATAAGAAAAACATTATGTACAATATTGGTAACTAAGCATGCATAAGGGCACATAGACTAAACCAACTAATACATTTATTCACAAATTTAAACACCCCAAAATATCTATCTATTTAATAGCACCTTGCAAAATTAGTGGCAGCAAGAAAGTTAAGAATATATATTGCTTGGCTTCTTTTTTTTTTTTTTTTTTAAATACTTATTTTTGTGCGTGTGTGAGTGTTTGTGCATGTACACTCTTATGTATGAATGTATGTACATGCACATATATGGATATATATATAGACACATATGTAAATAATAAGAGAAATACTTAGTCACATGAATGTTTTGTATGAGAGAAAGAGAGAAATGGCAAAAAATTAATGGGAAGTGTGTTTCAGGTTGTGGAGCAGGTGTAAACCTGCTACTTTATATATAAGAAATCAGTTTTCCTTCTAGGTTGGTGTGCAATGGAATAATCATTCTTACCCAGCATCAGGGAAGGAATCTACCAATTCTGAACCCCCAACTTTTTTTTTAGTGCAAAGACAGCACCAAATGGTGAAAAGAAAAGACATTGAAAATTATTTCTACAGATATTCTGTATCAGAAGTTTATATTTATTGACGTAGCTATTATGATAATTACAATAAAAAATTTCCTTTGTTTTAAATTCTCATTCTTTTTTTATCCTTATCTCTCGCTCCAGATTTCTTGAATGTATTTTCTTTTTTTTTTTTTTAATGAATGCTTACAATCACTCACTTTGTATATAGGGCTGAGCTTATTTTTAACAGTAACCCACCCTTTTATGAATAGGCCTCTCTCTGTCCAGAAAATTAATTCTGTCTTAACAACATTCTATATAAATTCTCATTTTAAAGATGCACCCTCCACCCCTCCCTTATCTTTCTCCTTCCTATTTTTAATTATATTTATTTATATATATATATATATATATATATATATATATATATATATATATACCCACCTCTTCATTCTAAGCCAGAATTTTAACTGTACAACTTAAGAGATGAGCGCTACTCAGGATATTATTGTTGAACTGATGCATATGTAAAGTCCTTAAAAAGAACCTGAATGACTACAATATTCAGTACTTGTAATTATAATGCAAACTGGTGTCCATGACAATTATGCATGTCTTACAGAACTGATAATAGCAGAAAAATCAAACCTTTCTAAAAAGAAAAAGAAAAAAATTCCAAAAATGTGTTGATACAATGGTTAATGATCTAAAGGAAAAAAAAAAGAAAATGAAATCTTTAAATTGTTGGGAAGATCAACATGTATGATAGAAAAGGATTTGAATATTTACATTATATTCTCAAGAAATGATATTTAAAAAAGCGCACAGACTACTCTAGCAACTTTAGAAGGAAGTTATAAAAACAAAAAATAACACAATCTTGAGTCTTTCAATAAAATAAATCATTTACCAATGAAGAATGACAGTGCTGTGCAAAATATAAAAAAATTGAATGTCAGCTTTTATACCAGACTATTTGATTCTTATCTCTTAAAATATATACCATATTTAATTCTTTCATTTGATAATACTTCATTTTCTAAAACCTCTTTCTCCCTCCCCTTTTCTATCATTTGCACCAGTCACACCTAATTTGTTCTAGTTTGAAGAAACTCATTAGAGATGTACATGTGTCATCTTTTACTGTGCCTAATTTAGGTCTACATGTAAATGTAGAATTTTTTTTTCTGAAATTAAAACATTTTGTATGAATTTTTGTAAAGTGTGTGTGCATGTGTGTATTGTTAATATATTGGAATAAAATGTTCCAATAACTTCTTGCATAAACTGACAGGATTTTTACCATAAAATGGCGACTTCAGTGTCAAAACACATATGGCAAGGCAGTTCATCTCAGGAAAAGGTTGTTTTAAAAAAAATAAAAAAATAAAAAAAATAGTAGTAATGATGAATTATGTGAAATATTTTCATAAATCTTTTTTGTTTGCTTTTCTCTTATTTGCCCTTTCACGCAAACTATCGTTTCTACATGTGTGCTGCTGATAGTGGAGAATAAATGATATCTTCTTGCTACTGAGGAAGGTTCTGGTTCCAATTTTATTACTTTCACATTGCTAACTATTACACATGCTATAGTTGCATGTGAAGTATTTTCTGTATTCAAATCTATGGAAACAAAAGAATGCAGCATAAAAAATAAATCGTTATTTCATTATTCAGTTCTACATTGGTGGATCAATAAGTCCGTAGCCCGACACGTAGTTATTAGCAAAATTTTGATTTGAAATTTTTCACAGTATAATGTTTGAACTACGTGATTAATATTCACGAATGAATTAAGTGCAGTGACAAAGAATATTATGTTGAAAAATATTTGCTGTGTAAAATATAAATGCTTCCCCCTACCCATGATTATACTATGGACTCACTGATATTATATATAAGTGGGTCAATATGTCCATAGCCCGACACGTAGTTATTAGTCGAAATATTGATCTGGAATTTTCACTGGATAATGTTTGATCTGTGATTAGTGGAGAAACGGATTAAATGCATTGACAAGGAAGAATGTTGTTTTTTTTTTCTTTTTTAATTAATCATTTGTTATCTAAAATGCCATTTTCATCCTTAGTGTACGGACTTATTGACAAATCAAATGTATTCAAGCAATACAATCAGATCATAATTTGTCACAAGAAACTTGCTGTTTTCATTTGGGATAGATTTAATTTTTATATTTTTCCATTGAACAAATATTCATGAAAATACTCATTAATATGTTATACTATTTGCTGGCATTTGTTTTAAAAGGATTCTTTTTTATTATATTTTTAATTTTATTATTTTTTTTAATTTTTTTTTTTTTTACAGCAATTTATTTTAACTCCCTAGTGTTATTGTCTAACCATCTATGCCTTCAGTGTTCAGTATGTCATCCAAAAATTCAACATAGGAACAATATTTGGATGCACCCCACCCCCCGCTTCATTTCTTACACCATATATAAGTAAACACTCATACACTTGAACTTAAATTTTTGTTTTACCGTTTTTTTTTATTCACAGATCTGAAATTTTCATATTTAAATTGTCCCAAAGACTATAAAACCATGAACCTACTTAATTTAAAACCACTTTAGAACCCAAATAAAATGGAAGAATGTCCTCAGAGTATAGAGTAACACATTTTACTTTGAAAATGCATATTTATATACAATCAATAACAGTATCTGAAAAATAAAATTAAAAGTTAATAATTTCATACATTTGCTTGATTCAAGTCTATCTTTTCCATATTATCAATAATCTAATAGTTTTTTGTTTTATTCCTAAATGAAATAAACTTAGTACAGGTACATCGCTGACTTTGCCAAAGCCATAACAAATTTTACATTTTGCTGGGCCAACAAAAGTTACAAAAATTAAATAACACTCTTGACCTATTATGTCTATCTCATATCATTAATGCATTAACTTTCTTACTCTGTAAGCCTCTACCTCGAGTGGCTCTTTGGCCTTGTATAGAGTGAACATTATCATAAAGAACAAAAACAAACACTGAGAAATTTAATTTAAACATCAATGCAAAATCTGAGGAATTCAAGGTGTTGAACTAAAAATTGCTAGAAAACTGTTGGTGTACTTGTAGATAGGTGGTACAAATGAATTTCCAACTGGCATTAGTATTAAAAAAAAACAAAAAAAACTAGGATTTCTTTTATTCTTTAAGTCTATTTGTTTACTGTAATATTGCTCTATCATATATATTTTATATAAAAAAAAACAAAACAAATTTTGAGAAATGAAAAAGTTTATAAAATATTGTATAAATATGTCTGTTATCCATCCCCTTCCTCAACTGTTTAAAAAAGAAAAAAAAGACATAATATAAACTTAGCTAATAAACTAAAGAATGTTGTGTATAATTATTACACAGTTTGGTTGTGAGAGCCAAAAGAAGTTACGGCTTTACCCATATTAAAATTCTATTTAGTATGTTTCAAACATTTATTTTTTTTGTTCATTTTTTAATACTTTTAATTTTACCAACATATCACTTCTTTTGGCAAAAATTGAACAAATTTAAACAAAGATATTAAACATTTTATTATTTTAATTTATTCATAAGAATTTTATATTTACAACATCCTAAAAATACAAACCAACTAAAACAACACAAGGTTTATCATTTATCACTTTATAAATAAATAAAAATATTCACTCCCCCTGGCAATTTTTATTACTTTAAAAATTTGTTTTCATAGTAATTTAGAAAATGGTAAATAATAAATATTGCATTGTAGATGGTTTCCATATTAGGATAATTTTGTAATTTTTAAAAAAATTTTGAAAAGATTTTTCACATTTAATTCTTTATAAAATGGTAATTAATAAATATTGCATTGTACTTGGTTCACATTTTTATAATCTTATAAATAGAAATTGCTGTGGGAGTGAAGGTAAGGCAAAATAATAGCAGTGTTAAGAGAAAATCACTCTTTTTGGCACGCCACTTTTTTTCTTTTTTTTGTGGACACAAACATTGCTGCAGTTTTATTCCCTTATTACTTTTAACCTACTTCATTGAATTTGTTTTAATGCATTTAAGTTTAAAGAAATCTTGACTTTTTTTTTTGCCTTCACTTACTTGATATAAGTAGTTAAATATTTGCATACTGAAGTTCAAATTATCTGTATTTATTGGGGAAAAAAAAAACAAAAAAAACAAAAAAAGATTTTACAATTTTTATCTTACATTATTTGCTAAAATAATTTCTTAGAGTATTTTCACAGTATATTGTATTCATAATTCTATTTTTAACTTGTTTGATTTCTAAAAGTATTTTACCAAATTGGTGAATTGTTATCTCTACCAAATTATTTCTACAGCTTTATCTTTTAAAATAAGTTAACTAATTTTGTTTAATTAAAATATTTAATTATAATTCTTTTGACAGTTTTTCTGAATTGTTAATTTTTTTTTTCTTTTTCTCGAATATATATGTATATATTCAACTTATTTTTTCCAAGCTGGAATTTCACAGTATGGTATCCACTCAAGTGGTTGGATAATAAAAATTGAATTTATTTACAGATATATTTCGTAAAAACACACTACTAAATTTTTAAAGATTTTGACATCAACTTATCTTCTTTCTTAATGTTAAAAAAAAAAAAAAAAAAAAAAAAAAAAAAAAAAAAATGTAAATGCATTCACTTTTACTATCAAAGCTCATGAGTGGATATTACATTTTAAAATCTCCAAGTCAGGAAAGATAAGTTAAACATAATTTTATTTGTTATCAATACTCTATCTCTTTATATTGAGCACTTTAATTACAAAGACCAATTGGTTTAAAAAAAGTGTTATCCTCCAGAAATACATTTTTTATTTTTATTTTTTGCGAAACACAATCTCTGTTCATATATGTTTAACATTTGCTATATTTATAGGGCAAGAGTGCTCAATATCAGCGATAAAGTGTTTACTGATGCACAGAGTCTGGATATAGAAATGAACACTGCATGCTGTCAGTTTCACACTTCATTGCAAACCTGAATATTTCATTAAAGCATGAAACTGACAGTCATCATCCAGTGTTCATGCCTATATTAACGTACGTTATGTTAAATTTTGTAGATTAAAATGTCCATCTTTGTAATTGGCTCTTCTTTCAAAGCATTGAATTTAAATCCTTACAAATTTATGTAATAACAGAACTAATTGTGGGATGATAATGGGAAATAGCCATTATCTTTCCAAAACAATCATGGCAATGCATAGTCTAGAGAAAATATTTTACATTCTGAAGATATATGGCACTTAGAGAGGAAAAATAGTAGAATTAAACTGTTATAAAAATGTGGTTTCAACTGGACGTTTAATAATCCATTTGATGTTAGGTTTTGCTGCTGTAATCAGGAGAATCCTTTGAAATCTTTGCAAAAAACATTTAAGCAATGAAAATTCCCTCCTCAGTGTTGATTATTTTTGGTAAAGTTTAATGATGTTCACAATAGATATTGGGTCATTTAAACATAATTTATTTCAGTTAGGTACTGAACCAGGAATCCTGATTTCTACTGCATGAAGTAACATTTTTAGTTGCTCGATTCAATTATTTGTATAATGTAAACATTTATGGTTAAAATGGTGCATATGGTTTTTTTTCACTTATAAATCAAGCTACACAAAAAGGTTTTTTTTTTTTATTAATTTTCTTTTTGAGTCTCAGCGACTGTTATTAATCTCTTTGTGCAGATTTTATACATGGTCAAATTTATCTTAGTTTCTAACACATGTTCAGACAGTTGAACTCCTTTTCCTTGCCATTATATTTCAACTGATCCTTTCTAAAGTTTTCTTCAGATATATAATCCGCAAGAATGGAGTGTTTGTTTTCCACTCTTTTACAGAAGATGGCAACAGAAAAATTGTAGTTTCACCAACCACTTTGGTTCATTCCAGTAACATAGATGATACCATTCGCAGCTACCCAATAACACTTGTTCACATCTTGAATTGTTAATGACTTCTTTAAATTATTAATATCATATGCTTGTTTCTATGAAGATAAACTGGACATTTATTATCTATCTCACAAGCTTAAAAAGGTTGAACACACAATACCCCGTGGTACAGGCATATAGGCACATTGCTCTGGTTCCTAGTACCCTGTGGTACTGGTAAACTAGTATCAGCATGTATCTTAACTTTAAAGTCTGTAAAATACCTTTAAACAGTACTGAGCATAATTATGCTCCATACTCTGAGAAATCGGGTAAATTTAATAGCTGCACCTTTTCTTTACATATTTCGGTAAATAATTTGAAAAGTTGTGACTGGGGTCTTCATTGGTATATAATTAAGTCCAGATGTGGATATTGTCACTGTTATCTCTCTAGAAATGTGGATCTACCTATTAGTAGGATTGCCCTAAGGAAAAGAATTACACAGCCTGATGTGTAAACAGACTAAGATTGTACATTGGAGTAATTTTATGCTCAATTAATGATTTTTTCTGCTATACAACCAGCAGCTCAAAGATGGTATATCAACAAGTGGTCAGGTCTAAAAAACTGTTAGATACAGTTTTATTTAAAGTCATTACTTTATAGTCAGTACTTGTTACATCATGACAAAAAAAAATCTACAAATTGAGATTTAAGACAAATTTTGTAGTCATTTTTTAAAAAGTTTAACAGATGTCAAAAATAAAAATGTGGGTTTCTGCATAAAGTGTGGATGTTAGGATTTACCCATTGCAGTCCTATGCCTCCGTTTAGCAATTACATAAAGAATGAAAATACAATGTTTAACCTTTATGTCCTAAATGAAAATAAAACTGTGTCAAAAGCTATTACATTTTTTAACTTCCTCAGCAAGGTTTGTTTCTAAAAAAAGATGATTAGAATTTTAATAAAAAAATATATTTACAAGATTATAAAAATGTGAACCAATTATAATGAAATATTATTTACTATTTTACTAAGAAATAAATGAAAATAATTTTTTTTTATTCATGAATTTATAAAAATGAACAAAAAATGTAATAAACACACAATGACAAATAATTAGAATTACAAATTTTGTTAAAAAAAAACAAAACAAAAAAACAAAAAAAAGGATTTCCCAGGCTTTTCTTTCATTCATTTTTGCTAAATTCACTAAGATTTAGTTGAGACCAACTCTTTCTTTAAATCAAACATTTTAGATTGTAGGCAAGGCCATAAACACTCAATATTTTGAGAGTATCTCTTCCTATTCATTGTATGAATAAAGTTTCTCTGGTGTTTAATTACAGAATATCTAATTTTACTTTTTTTTTTTTTTATAAATTTTGTAATGAAGATTTTTCAAGTTTGTTTATAAAATGGTACATAATAAATCTTTATAAAAAGGTAAATATCACATTGTACTTGGTTCACATATTTTTATAATCTTGTAAATAAACATTGCTGAGTGATTAAAAAAAAAAAAAAAATTGGTGTAATTCTTTTGACTTTTTTTTGTAGGCACAAAGGTTAAATATTGCTGAATATAATATTAAAAATTGTCTCATTATCAAACTTGTCTGTAAAAAAAACATGCAATATAGAATTTTATAATTCTTAAATTGACAGATATTTTATTCTGTTAGTAAGTTTAGAATCTAAGTTTTTTGATACACGATTCTCAACAAAGTCATTACATTTATGTATATATTAAACCTGTAAAAATAGGTGCATGGTAGAGTTGTTAACATATTGGTATTCTGACCATGAAACCCAGGTCCAAATCTCACCATAGTTAATTTGTTAAGGTGACTTCTTGATCACATCAATCTGAGATGATCCCAGTATCTGATACCATTGGGAAGTTCCGGAAAACCATACCATTGGCTTGTCAGTGTCATTAGGTAAATAAAACAGTTTGAAAGCTGTTGATTGTTGTTTTAGCACAAAGTCACAAGTCAGAAATGAGCATACGAGTTTAGTCAACTACTGATCACACCAGAACATGCACTCTCTCCCAGAAACTCTAACGTCTGCTCAGCATAGTTGCAGTATAAATCAGATGTTGGCTCTGTGACTGTCGAAGAAATAAATAGGTCTGAGCAGGCATTTGCAACAGGAATTAGATAGTCATCCTAGTAAACGCCATGGTTTCCACCACATTACCGACATATGCCTACTACTAAATCTGTAATCAGTTTATGTGCAGGTTTTAATACACAGATAGGTTTAGTGCTTATAATCTTGTGGCCAATGAAAAAGTTTACAGATATAAAACAAGTGTAAAACAATGTTTATATTGATCCCTGGGCATTATGGATTTATGAATAACTTGAGTGACATTGTTTATAAAAAAGATGTGTGTGTGTGTGTTAACCCAATCAGCCCTTAAGAGTTTTCCATCGTTAAATCCCTGGAGCCTTGTCTGAATTATTGGAAAAAAAGCTAACAATATGGCAAACTTGGACCTTTGCACCCCACTCCATAAAAAAAAAAATGTAGTGTCAAAAAGAACAGTTTTCTCCCATGATGCCAAATATTATTCTAACTACCTTCATTCCTCGGTAATGCTTATTGCTTTAAAAAGTGATGATTAGAATTTTAATAAAACTTAAACATATTAAAGTGAATTTAAACTTTTTTTGTTCTTGAGTATTTACAACAAAAATACTGAACACTATTAGATTGTTCATTTACAAGAATTTTTTTTTTTTTTTTATTTACAACATTCTAAAAACTAATACAATTAAAACTAATATTTATCATTTACCAATTTATAAATAAATAAAACTATTTATTAATAAATTTATAAACATTTAAATTAATGAACCAACTACAGGTAAATTTTTATTTAACATTAAAAAATAAAGTTCAAATCAATTGGCAATTAGCCAATGTTTTGCCAACCATTCCAATAAATAATATAGAGTAATTACATAATCTGATAAATAGTATTTATTATTTTTGTTGTAAATTCTCAAAAAAAAAAAAGAAAAAAAAAAAAAAAAAAAAAAGTATGAATTCACTTTCATCATGTGTTTAGGATTTTTATTACAATTCTAATAATCACCTTTTAAAAGAATAAACATACCTGAGGAGTGAAGGTAGTTAAAATAATAATGATATCATGGGGAAACCATCCTTTTGACACTTCACTTTTTTTTGGTGGGGGGGGGGCACGAAGGTCACAGTTTGACGACAAATTGATTTGTGCAATTAAATTGATATCTCAAAACCAATCGAAAATAAAGTATTAGGAGTCAATTTTATATGAAAGTAAATGGATTTCTCTTAAATGATACCAGATTTAGCCTCCTTGTTATTACTGGTTATGAGATGTGACTTGGGAAATGTACAGCTTTTACAAAGTTGGAGATTTTCCATGCTTTCAGTTGATCATGTGACATGACAGATGCTAATGCTGTGTATTGAAATACAGTGCTGTTTGATTATAGGTGCATTTAGGTGCTCCTAGATCGTAATCTTAAGACTTGTGGACAAATTTCAGCATTTCTATCTTTAAAGGGTTAAGTAGAACTTTGAATTATGGTATCATTGTTTTTGTTGAGATGAAGAATTGTGAGTAGTTATAATAGTTATAAAAATGAAGATATTATTGTTACTACTAGTGTCACATCACATAAGTTCTGTAACCCATTAGATTCATAGGGACACCACTTGTACTGCAGAACTGAGATATCAAAGGCAAAATAGTGCCCATCTATTTAGGCTGGTTTGAATTCAAGGTTTTCCTTCACCTAGACTGATTGCCACTCAAGTTAATAGAGTCCAGTCTATACTTCTATTTAATCCACATTATTGGAAGAGGATGGGTTCAGGTCTTTGCCAAGAGCATTAGCATTAAGTGAATGCAACAGGACTGACCAGAACTTGAATTTCACTTTCTGTACTGATAATCATTATACTATCTGCACATCTTAATCCTATAAGTGGAAAAAATATGAGAGAGACTGAGAAAGAGTGAGGGGTAAGTTCAAAGGGCTTGATTTTTATCTTCAGCCAACCATACAGTTCACTGTAGCCTATACTGTAAGAGCAGCTGGTATGGTTAACCAGGTTTTCTTGTGCCAAATGAGATGAGAGTTTGAGCCTCAATGAGGAGCTATACTTTATTATTTCTGATCCCTGCTGTAAACCCAAACATGTTGCAACTAAGAATTAAGATGAAAGTAAAATACTAGTAGAATTTAGTAAAATTAACTATAATCAATATTAATGCCAAAGTCATATGAAAATATTAATCTTTTAGGCCTTTGCTCTTCAATGAAATTTGTAGTTTTTCATAAACATGATACAAAAAATTTCATATACAGTGCATGTATTAGGGTAGTATTGTACATTTGATAGCATTATTTACATGTAGATCAGTGTAGTATTTGTGCCCTCTGCTGAATTTAATAGTTGAAAATTAATTTTATCATACTGTTGATTTAGCAGAATGCTGGAATAGTAGATATTACATTTGTCTGTTAATCATCAGGTCAGGTGTTCAAATCAGAGGAGGACTCACTTGGTCATTTCATATCTGCTTTTAGAGGTCACAGTAGAGTGACAAGTTCTCCATTTTCTAAAATGTCAAATTCTGTGTTCTGTGGCAGTAAATTTCCATTTTCTGTTTCAAAATCATAAAACGCATGAAAAACAGACTTAAACAGTAAAATATACAAATACATAGCCTACTCATATAGGTATATTATTTTTTTTTGTGCTTCAGCAATTTCTGATGATCCACAAGTGTGTCCCTCAGAGTCCAATCTATGGTGTGTTGACAAAAACTACAAAATAAATGTATTGCCATCATAATAAAAATCATCACAGAAAGCTGGCTCTTCAGCTCTGTATTTTGCTGAAAGTGTGCACCCACCAAGTTTGCTAGCTTTTCATTTACACATCATGAAAGATAATCAAACTGACATTTAAAAATCTAATTTAATTACTAAACAAACAACTTATTTTTACTATCCTTGACAGCACATGCCATGCTAATCATATGCTAATATTGCACTTGAGTATTTGCCTTGTGGTAACTAACCGCTTTGGTTAATATCTTGAATTAGGTTACGGTGCTCGCATATTACTGGAAAATACCCTATGTTATTTATAGAATGACATGATGCAGCAATATAGGTCATAGTGCTTGTGCATAAGTGAGTGAATTCGCCGCATATTGTAAATTTATACAAAATAATAATTCTGTCAAGTTCTAGCTTGGAATATTTTATTTTTTTTGATAGCAAAAATCCTGTTTCCCACAATTTTCCATTTTCTACTTTATTTCCGTGTTTTTTTTCCTCTCCATATCACAGAGAACTTGCCACTCTAGGCTACAGAGAAAGAAAATGGGGAAGGTCACACCATTCATTATATAGATATAAACACTAGTTATAGAAATATATCTAAATAGACTGGTACATGTAGCAAGGTTTTAGTTTAAAAAAACGATTTCCATTTACACTAGAACTAGAATTATATGCAGATATAAAATTCAAATTTTGCTATTCAAAATCTTGAAGCTGGCTTATAAATGGAATTGGATATTTTCATGTATTGACAATGTTGAATGGTAATAATGGCACAATAAAAATGACTTTGTCACAACATAAGATCCCAGTAATTAAATTCCGTTTTTAAAAAAGTTTGATATAAAACAGTGTACTCAGGTTTAAATATTTGATTTTATTATAATTGTTTTCCATAAATTTTAAATGTATAAATTTATATTAAATGGAGGTAAAACTATTCTTTGCTAATATTAAAAATAAATAAATAAAAGGTTATGATATATATATATATATAAAAAAAAAAAAAAAAGATTTTATTCAAAATAACTTTTTTGCCAATAGTGTATATTTCAATAAACTTATTTTTCCTATTTTTTTTTTCTTCCCTACTTGTGCCATTTTTACTGGCGACATCACCTAAATTCATTGACAATACAAACCATGTGTTTAGTAAATATGTGAACATTTTGTGGATGGATTAATAAGTCACATGAAATTAGTTGAATTTTGATCTTAAACTGCTACTGTATAAAGTTTAATTTATGTGATTAATATTCACCATTGAATTAAATGCATTAACAATGAAATAAATTACAATGAGAAATAATGCTTGAATAAAATGCATTTTTTTTTTCCAACATTAGACTACAGATTAATTGATGTATTTAAGCATATATGAAATTTGTTTCGTTTTATATATATATATATATATATATATATGATTCTTGCTAATTAATAGGCTGCAAAGAAAGTTCAGCTGAGAAGATGTTAGCCATTAAAAGAGATATATCAAGAAGTTAATTTGGTAAAAATATTGTTTCGTTCTTTCCTCCTCAGTTCCATTAGAGTGTGTAAAATGGGACTGCAGCTGCAAGTAGTTTTTTTACGGGATGATCTACATTCAAATTTTTAATTCAGCATTGTCATTCTCCTACACTGGTTCCCAACCAAGGCTATAGAATCCAGTCCTTACCCCCCCCCCCCCCACAGTAATGCTCATCCTGTATAATGGCCAAGAGCCACTCGAGGTAGATGGTTACAGAGTAAGAGGCACAGTTTATGGGGATATATGGGGAAGATAACATTAACTCTAGACTTGAACAGGTTAAGATCGTAATGATCTGGGAAGCATCTCCTTAGGAGTTTGTTCAACAAAGCAGCAGTTCAAGGAAAGAAACTGCTTGAGTGGAATTTACATCTTACCAATCCCAAAAGTATTTGTGCAAAAGTGAATACTAGGTTGAAATTCATATTCGAGACACCAATTTCACTTTGTGTGCTGATCATTCCTATGCAAACACGTTTTTATTCTTTAATATTCATTTTTCATTAGAAGCAAGATTCCCCATGTCATATCATACTTTTCAGAGTTTATGAAAATCAATAGAATCACAATAGATAAAAGTCTTAATGTATTTATATATTAATATGTATTGGGCAAAGATTTGAAAGGAGAAATTAAAAAGGCAATAAAAAAAAAAAATGGGGAACGTGATGTTTATTACTACAAAGTAACCAAGTAAGAAAATTCTTTATTTCAAATTCTTTCAGTGGTTAGTCTTACACTTATAAAATCTCTTGGTTTCAATCCCTAGGAATGACTACAAAACACATGCCCCTCCACCATTTTATTGGCAGAAGCACACAAATGCTGTGATTTTTTTTTTCCTAGTCAATAAAATAGGTCAGTTCTCAGTTTCATATGATTCAGTCCCAGTCTGTCTCGAAGCCAGATTTCTACATTTGCTTGTCTGAAGTTGCTTTTGTGTGTCAACCCCGATTCTTAGTTTATGAACTTTTTGCCTTATTACTGTTGCTTTGCCTTGCATATATTGTTTGCATGCTTTATATTATTTTTTGCCCTGTTCTTTTCATTGTTATTTTTTTTATTGCAAACTTTGTCTATTCTGTTTGTTGGATATTTCCGTTACTTATTTTGCATTTGACCATCGTTACTCACTCCTCTCCATTATCAGGTAATATTGGCCATTTCCTAATATAGAAACATTTAGCATTTACTGACTAAGCAGAGGGTGCTGTTGTTGAGTGAAGTTTATAAAATGTTTCTATTAAAACAATTGTACAGGAAAATAGGTTTCTCAAGTTCACTAACTTATGGAGAATACCGATAACTGTACTGTACACTTGGATATACAGTGAGGAATGGGGGTAATGGATAATGGCTCAGAATTGCTAATCGGAGAGCAGGTTCAATTCCAATTGGGTTTGTTATATTCACTTATGCACAAATAACCTTAGGAAAGGTACGAATCCACCTCTTCCTCAGCTGTGTATTAATTAGTAAGACCTGTATCACTAAATCCTTACATATAAAAAAAAAAAAAAATTCTTACTCTAAAAATATTTTCTGGCTTTAAATAACCTGCAAAGTGTTGATAAGATGTAGAAAATGAAATGAATCAATAAATTAAAAAAATTATTGCTCTTTGAAGTAATGATGGGGGTGGTTTCCTTCCTAACCATTTGTTTGAAGTAGTGTGGAACATCTTGATGCCATTATTTTCTCTTCAAGTTATGTATACTATCCATTTTAGCTGTTGCTGAAAGTCTAAAAGTGATGTCATTTGTTATCTTTTACAAATACAGGCAATGTGCCTTAGAGAAAAAAAAAAAAAGTCATTCTTTTTGCCCTCATGCTTTGTTTAAAAATGAATAAGTTTCCTAAGGTGAAATATTATTTCATGAATGATATAAACTAGAATATTGGTCTTTTATTCTTAACATTTCCACTGGTTAATTTTTTAGCCCTACTCAGCTGGGTGTATGTGGCAGAAAGTAAAAATTTGAAAATATTTATTTTTATTCTTTACCAATATGAAGGTTTTGTCTTTTCTTTGCATTTTCTTCTTTAAAAACAGGGTGTTTTTTTTGTGTGAAACCTTGGTGTATATTTGATGTTTATTTCTATTTAGAATTTTAATTATAAATTTTTTTTTTTTTAATACAGAGGCAAAGAATATTGCAAGAAATTATCGAGTAGATTTTGTGGAACTGACAGATAAAACAAAAATAGCAAGCTGTCTTATAGAGAAGACAACTATGCACATATAGGCAGATCTCTCTCTTTCTCACATGGGGAGAGGGGTGAAGTTGCCATAAGATCCACCCACCACTCAATGTTTCACATAACCTACAGATCAACAATTTCCTATAATATTTTATGCACAGACATCTATTTTTGTATTCAAAAGAATAATTTGCAAAAAACTGAAAAATGCCAACACTTTGCACAAACTTTTTTTGCACATGCACAAAGATGCGTTGTTAACCCCCCCCCCAAAAAAAAACAAAAAAAAAAACAACACACACACACAAGATTTAAACTATTAATTATTATATGCCTCCCCACCTACACTTGAAGATGGTTGGAAAATGAACCTGCCAAAATGTGCTTAAAACAGAAAAGATGAAAATATTAGTTTGCATGATTCATGGAGTAATTTATGATCTTGTGTAAAATGAATTTTATTAAAACAAATATATTTTATCACAGTATGAAGTGTAAAATATTTGCTCACAACTTAGTTGTTCATTAATTAATTAGTCAGTATACTAAATAGTATATCTATGTGAATAGAATTAAGTTGGCATCAGTAATTTTTACCTGAATGTATTGTCAAATTATTTCTACTAGTATGATGAGAAATATTTATGTCCTATCTTAATACCATGTATTCTTAGGCTGAAATATTTACAGGAATAAAAATGCATTTTTTTTGTATATTTTTTTCCTACTGACTTTTTTTAAAAATTTGATTCATAGAAGTTATTGAATAAAATTATCTACATTTAAAAACATTTTTAAAAAAATCATTCAGAGTAAAATTTAAACATTTCTTCATTGTGCACAAGCATAAAAAAAAAAGAAAAAAAAAATTTTCTCTATTGTCTTATGCTTACAAATATTTCAGTTTCTATCATGCTTTGAAATTATTTCAAATTAACTCACTTCAAATATTCATAAAATCATTTCTTGTTGCTGCAAATATTTTCAAATGTGTTACTAAAAATATATTGGAGTGGGGAACTGGAAAAATAAACAACAAAATGTATTTAAAAAAAAAAAAATTGTTAAACAAAATTATCCCAATTGCTAAATGAATTCTTGCTTTTGGGTAGAAGAGACTGGACACACTAGCCTCTTTTTTATGTATTACAAGAATTAAATCATTGTTATTCCACCAAATATGATGTTTATTCTTTTCTCAAAATTAAGTATCACTTAATTCCAAACAAAGGTTCTTTTTTCCATAAACATTGTTTTGACTAGTATTTTTTTTCATCTTAATTTTTAGTGCTTTTTTTTATCACAACTTACTTTGACCATCTCACAGCTGCAAGCAGTGTAAATTAATAATAAGAAAAGGTAAAGATTCTGGTGAGACTAAAGCTTATCTTTTATTAATTTTGATTCATGTTATTTTTTGTTGCTGCAGGCCAATGGCCTTAGCAAATTACAATAAAAGAAACATAAAATCCCTGCCTATTTAAATGGTTCTTTGAGCTTAAGAAATTGTTTTAAAAAGAGTTCTCATTCTATTTTCATCCTCTTTGTTTTCTAAATTGATTATCTTACTTTTATTAGTAATATTTAAAATTATGGCACCTTACATTGGAGTAAGAGTTAGCAAGTTTATTACCTATTATTATTGCAGTGAATTCAGTCTCACTTGAGTGCTTCACACCTGTGGCTTTGTGCAGACTAAGCTAAGCTCAGTATTGCACAATCCTTAAAAAAAATAGAAAAGTTTACACAAATGTAGACACTATTCAGAAAAAAATGATGATAATACCTTTTAATGATGATCCTTGAAGTAAAATGAAGTTGTGCATTCTTTGCACCATCTTTCACCTCTTTTCTCCAAGAAGTATGCATAAAACAAAGCACTGCCATTGACTTGTTCTTCCAAGTAGGCAAATACTCCAAGAAATTAAATAACCTCATGAATCCTAGGAGTTATTTAGACAATTCATTAATGAATGATGTTTGCATATCTGGGAAAAGTTTAACTTATTAAGCGGTAATATCAGCAGCTCTCCAATGAAACATCAATGATGTCTGCTGGTTAAAAATTAAAGGATTGATTTTTTTTTTTTTTTTTTTCCCCCCCAGTTTATCAACCTTTTGTGGGTTATTTAAAGACAAAACATTTTGGATTGTAAGAGGTCGCTTTCAGTACCTGGTGTTCCCAAGTAATTCTCCATCTAAGTACTGACTGGGCTCAACACTGGGTGATCAGATAACTGGTGTTTTCAGCATTATTTGACCATAAGCATTTAAGAGTTAAAATCATTTGCAGTTTCCTATTGCAACCCAGGTTAAATAGCTTTCCAAAATCACAAGGCCTTATCGACCTAGTTTTGAGTTTTTGAAAATATGTTAAATATGGATATATTCAACATATTTTCAAAAACTCAAACATTCTTTAATTTCATTCAGTGTTTAGATTAAGAGACTGACAATGAAGGAGCATAAACTTTAATCCAAAAGGTCATTGCCACACTGAAGTAGACGACTATTTCAGAAAACAACTAAAATGGCTTTACTCCCTGGCAGTTTTGAATATGTGAAATATGCTTTACTTTCAGAAATGAAAAGAAAATTTTGCTATGGCTAAATGTTAGAGAATATTATTGAATGAATGTATCTATTTAGTTAAATATTCATCAGTTAAAGATATTGATTCTTAATATTCTATGGCAATTTGTTTAAGAGATGTAATTTGAAGTGAAGTTTTGCAGTTGTCTCTCCTTTCGATAAATCTTTTTTATATCTTTTCTAAGACTGATAACTCAAATGGCTTAACAGTTCTTAGAAAGTATAGAAAGATTCGTTCTTGATCACCGAAAGTTGAACAGCTGTCATTCAATTGCTTTTGAAATTGCAATAAAATATTATTCCAGAAACTTTCACATTCTACTCTCACAATACAAACAATCCATTTTCAAAGTTTTTATTTTATTTTTTATAACAATTACCCATTTCTCAACTTTTACTATTTTTTTTTCTTAATGAAAATATTTTGATTCATCCCAAAATGAAATATTGGTCTGCTTGGGAACAATAAATTGAAACTTATATACACAAGGCAGGGAATTTTTTTGGTATTGTTTTTCTCCCAAGTGACAACTTCTGAGATGAGCTTTCTTTTTCATTTTTAAATGATGACCCTATACTTTTAATGGGGGCTCACAAAATTCCTTTTACAATCACTTCTGACTTAACCATTTGAAAAGGTTTGCAAAATTGTAAAAATGAAAATAAATAATCTTCAGTGAGCAAAACTATTTGCAAATATGTTTTATATTGCTTACTCTATTAAAAGAAAATCAATAAAATCAATTGCTTTAAACAAAAGACAGATTAATTTTATACAAATAAAGAATGTACCAAAGTTTTTTTTTATTGTAATAAAAAATGCTGAAGGTTGAAAATCAACTGTGTTTATAAAATAGGATTAAAATAACTTTGGGGCCACCTAGTGGTTCTAAATATAAATAGTTTGGAAGAATTTATAAACTTTATTTTCTATTTATGTTAAATGAACATTTTATAAGAAGAAAAAAAAAAAAATGAAGACAAAGACAGCTTTTTTTCTTTTTCTAATTTCCAGTATAATTTTCTAAAAAAAATCTGTCAAAAAGTAATATGAAAATTTAGAAGACACTAGTGAATGAGATCTTTGAAATATTATATTAAAAAATCTTTTGTCTTAATCTAGCATTTTTGTTGATTGATGAAATGGTAACAGTTCTTAAAATGAACATGAAGTGGTTTTAATCCTGAAGCCACTAAGTTGCTTTGTTCTTATATACTGTCAGGCAAGTCCAATTGATCCTCATAAAATTGGTAGCTTTATATAGAACAAAAAAATGATAACAGACAAACACTTGTGATAAATCAATATCTGGCCTCTGCAGGTTCTGACAGGCTTACTAAGGAAATGTAAACTATTTAAGCACTGGTCAGTTTCATACTTGTAAAATCCAAAATGACTTGGATAAATATTATGTTATGATTAGTGTACAGTACACTCTAAGTTTTCCTAAAATATTTGAGATGATGCTTTGCCAAATATTAATTCATGTTCAAGTTGAAATTCACAATCTGGAAACTTTTCTTGCAAGTGCACAAAACTTGACTGATGTAGGCGCACAAGTAGAGTTTTGTATGTACTAATATTTGTTGGTTTAGGTGTTGCAATTTTGAAACTGTCTGCTGATCAGGTCTTTTAAGTAAACAAGAACATGACTACACTAATTATGTATTTACAGATACTGAAGAACTGATTGCAGAAAGACTGGAACACTTAATATTCATTGTTACAGAAGACATGATATCCAAATTGATTAAATCACATTAATAATGTGTAATCAAATAAAATGGAAACTTAAGACATTTCATCTTTAGAACAACTGAAAAATGGTTTTATCAATGGAGTCAGCATAAGAATCATATATTGTTCTTCATCACTCAATACTACATAAAGTTTGGCAATAATACTCTTTTTTGGAACCTTTTATTTTGTTTTTAATTGTCAATTTGTTTACAGTTAAAATCTATTTTAATTGTGTTACAATTTCCCCTCCTCATTCGTTATTTGCAAGTGTGTCATTGATTATTTTGTTGTGCATGCCAGTGTTCACCTTTTGATAAATTAATGGCCAAAAGGGTCTCCTAAAGATAAAATGATATCCTCTCTATGTAAGTATTTTCTTCTTCTGCGGGTATAAGTCTTTATTTGTATATTTTCCTCATAGGTACGCCAGAAATGTCATCAACCAACTTAATCACCCTATTCAGTTGTGTCACAAGGTTAACTCAGTATCTGTCTATATTTCTGAGATGAGGTATTATGTACACTATTTACATTATTCAGACTATTGTCCTCATCTTTGTCACCATGTTTATCACAACATTTTGGCTGTTGTACGCTCCAGCCTTCAAGTGGTTGGAATGTCAAACTTATCCCTTTATTTCGCTCACTGCAGTAGACTGTTCTAGTTCCACGTGCCATGTCTAATGGATGTCAGTTATCACCTGTTAATTCCCCTCTAAAAGTTCTCCACTGCCCTAACTGGGTATTGAACTAATACTCTTTGGGTCCTGTCACTGGATCTAACCAATGCCTTTATCCACTGTACCATGTATCCTTGAGGAGTGTCACTGACTGAGAATGAACAGAATTCTCTCTAGTGGACTTGATTTCTGCATTCCCCACTCCAAAATTAGCAAGGAACAGATTTTTTCCGAGTTTGAAATTCTGAATTCTCAGTCAAGTCAACATATTCCTTCCTCTGCTGATAAAGCTTCCAGAATTAAAGCTAGACTGCTTGAATTGTTCAACGAATATTCTTCCCTCACTGCTGAGCAGGATTTTCTTGCAAAGTGTTCATTTTTGGACTATCAAATCTTTGAAATTTAGAAATGACATTTATATAACTAAGTCTGATAAGGGTTCTGGCATAGTAATCTTAAACAATCAAGATTATATTGATAAGACTGCTATTATTTTGAATGATTCCTCTAAATTCAAGAGGATTGCTCCTACTAGTACATGTGATAATACTAGTAAGGTTGAAGCAAGAACTCTAAGATAGTTGTTTTCAGTATACAAGAAATTAATCTCTAAAGATGTTTATAATAGAGTTAGACCTGTCAGTTCTCAACAGTCCAGAATGTATGGACTACCTAAAGTGCATAAGACTGGTGTATTGCTTGGACCTATTTTATCTATGATAGGGTCTGTGCAGCATGAGTTGAGCTAACTGCTCCAGCCTGTATCTGATCACTTTTCAACCCATAATATTTCTGACTCGTTCAAGTCTTCAAATTTCATTAGAAATTTGGAAATTGGTTCAGAAAATAAACCGATGGTATGTTGACATTGTCAGTTTGTATACAAATGTGCCTCTTCAGGACACCATTAATATATGTTCTGATGCTTTTTATAAAGGTACTTTGGGCCCCGCTAATATTCCTGAAAACTGTTTTTGGAATGTATGCGTTTAGTGACTGAAGAGGTAGAGTTCAGTTTCAACAATATTATGTACACTCAGAAAGACAGGGACTTCAATGGGTTGTCTATGTCCCATACTAGCTAATATTTTCATATGAAGGACTTGTTTGAAAAGTGCCATAAGCCCTGTGTTTACATGCGGTACATTGATGATACCTTTTTCATTTTTAATTCTGCTAATGATGCCACTGACATTTTTAGCAAAACTCAATTCTCTCCATCCATTCCTTCAATTTACTATAGATATTGAGAGTAATGGTATGTTGCCCCTTTTTTTAGATGTTCTCGTAGAATGTAAGGATGGTGCTTTTGTCACTAGTATTTTTTTTGAAAACCTACATTCACAGGCTGGTACACGAATTGGAACTCTTGTTCCTAATGCCCGCAAGATTGGCTTAGTTTTCGCCTTAGTCCATTGTGCTTTGATGATTTGTTCTCCCAGCGTGTTAAATGGTGAACTTGCAACAATCCAAGAAATTTTTGTAGAAAATGGTTTTCCTACTAATATCATTAAGTGTGTTATTGAACGTAAAATCAGACAGTTTAAAGAGCCAGAGGTTTTAGGACCCAGCTGGTGCCCACTTTACCTAAAATTGCCATTGTTAGGCAGGAAGTGCCAGTTGCTTCCAGAATGAGTTTCGACATGCATTACTTTGTGCTATAATGCCATTAAGTTACATACTGTCTTTCAAACTAGATTCTATTTTAATAGCGTCTGAATTTTCTCTCTTCATTCAATATTTACAAATGTGTAATTGATTATCTCGTTTTATGAGCCAATGTTCTCCTTTTGATAAAGTGTTGGCGAAAGGGGTCTCCTAACGGTAAAATGACACCCTCTCTATTTAAGTCTATTTTCTTCTGTGGGAAGAAGTCTTTCTCTCTCTCTCATTTCATATATATATATATATATATATATATATATATAAATAAATAAATAAATAAAGAACAAAGGGCAAGATTTCAGCGTTCAATACAAAAGTAGAGCCATAAATATTTATTTATTATGCAGTGTTACATTAGAACATGCACATTTTTGTAGTGGGTATGTGCATGTTCTAATGTAACACTGCATTATATGTGTGTGTGTGTGTGTGTGTGTGTGTGTGTATATATATATATATATATATATATATATATATATATATATATATATATGTGTGTGTACATTATTGTAGATTGTGTGTATGTATGGAGGGGATGGGAGGAAATACAAACACTGTTTATAATTATACATTTATTTTTATTTTAGATTCAAGGATGCTTCAGTATAACCATAATTTTAACTTAAAGAATGCAGAAAAGGGAAAGTAATTTATTGAAGTAAAAATGTATTAATGTGCACTAGTTTCAGAATATATAAGGTAAGTTTACATCCAATATCAATTATCATATCTCCTTTTCCTAAGGAAACTACTGCTGATATGTGGGATATTTAAAAATAATGAATAACTAGATGAAATTGGCCAAGTTATACTTCTAGATACACGGGAAACATACAACATATATATATATATATATATATATGTATATGTATATATATGTGTGTATGTATATTGTATGTATGCAACTCCATTGATAAAACCATTAGGCTAGAGTAGTTCCTTCGAGGAACGAAACATGTTACTTAGGAGTTTTTTACCAGTCTATTATTCGATTATTGGGTATGTTATTAAAATCATTGTTATAAACAACTTTATAATATTAAAAAAAAAAAAAAAAAAATTTTGAAATTTTAATTTTGATTTGTTCTAAAGTGTTTGCAACTGAATCGTTTAATAACATTATCTATAATTATAATCAACAGCTTCCTCCAGATTTTATTCAGTTGCTATGTGAAAGTGCAGTTGTAGGAGTTTGTAAATGTACAATAATTTTAGAAACAAGAAAATATGGATTTGTAACCTCAATTTTGCATGTTTTTTTTTTTTTCCTTTTAAACTAGTAAGATTAATTTAATTAATGTGACCAAATCACAAATTTGGCACAATTTCTGGGATGGGAGTTTACATTATTTCCATGCAGACTATTGTACCCATCTTTATTATGTTTCAGCCTTTATGAACAATCTATCCCCATAAATTAAATAAAGGGCTCAGTTTGAAATTCCCTGAAGGTTACCAGATCAATAAGCACCCGATGAAGGCTGAGGGCAGAAAGGCTGAAATGTGATAACAACAAAGATGAGGGAAATGATCCACATGTAAATAAATTTGGTACATGTTTTACTTTGTTATTGTGGCCATTTTATTCATTCAGTAATTACACAATTTTCATGTTTGCCACAGTAAATGATAATCAGACTTTATGATTGGAATTCATAATCTTTGGATGAGGAGTGTTGAAAAGTTTTTAACCCAATCCAAAAATATCTTATTTGGTTAGAGTTTGGGAAGTGGGTTACATAAAGAACTTTTCAGTATACTCTTATACACTAAACAAAAAATAAAACAAACTAGCCAGTAGAGACCTATTATCTGATAAAGATCAGCATTTTTCTGGTAGTAATTGTGAATATCAAAATCTGCAAAATGCTTGAACATCCATACTAAAAATTAGTAATCCTTTTGATCTCTTCCTCAATTTCTTGGTCTGCCTTTATTTCATCTTTACAAATGTTTCAAAGTTAGCATTCTTTTCTTTGAAGTGTTAACCTATACCAGACTAAGTCCAGACTTAAAATATTCATGGTAAAAAAAAAGAAAAATGCTGTAGAAATGTTGAGTAAAAGAAATGCTTTTCAATAGTTTTTTTCTTGAAAAGACATAAGAATTTTATAATTATTACTAAAATACCAGGCATCTGTATGTAGTCATATTTTGCATTTACAAGCATTGCAAATTTGCAAAATGCTCATATGCCAAATTAGCCTTTCATTTATGTTGTCTTATTATAAATGCATAAATATTAAATACAAGTTATATATGTGTGTGTGTGCATGAATTAAGTCTGTAGTCTGACAAACTTAGCTAAATTTTGATCTTGAAATATCAGTGTATAATGTTCAAGCTATGTGATTATTTGCAACTGCATTAAATGCTTTGACAAGGGCAGTTATGTTAAAAAATAAATGTTATATAAAAAACTTTTCATCATTAGACTGCAGAATTATATATATATATATATATATATATATATATATATATATATATATACACCCCTACCTGTAAAATATGTAAAACACTTTCATTGTATATAATATATACCCATACCTACAGTTATGGCTTAAGAGTACCTTCATTTTATTTACTTATTTTTTTTTTGCATTCTTCAGATGATACATTGCAAAAAGAAATGGTGATCTATAATTTCTTAGAGTCATGATATTGTACCTAATGAAAAAAAAAAAATGGTTATCAGTTACACCTGAAAAGAAAAATCCATGAAAATATTTTAAACTTTTTTTTTCAATATGAATCTTGTTTTTTTTTTAATCATTCTTTAAGACAAAAAGAAATGTCATAACATACATAAAATGAATTTTAAAGTTTACTAACTTTGATTTTTCTTTTCTGTAATAAAAAATGTTTAGAAGAGGTCATTTTGGCATATAATATCATCTGAAAAATAAATCATTTGAAGTTCTATCAAACACACACACACACACATATATATATATATATATATATATAAAAAATGGTATTTTTCAATGATCAGAGTTCTTAAAAGCACCCCACACCCACATTTTTTTTTTCTGATGATCTGTGGCCCTTTAAAAGGGCTGTGGTGAAATAATTTATTACATGGAACCTTAAAGTGGTCTGTTTTTATTTAAATAATATATATATATATCATTTGATGGGAACTGACAGTCAGACACCAGCGCATGTGATTTGATTATAGTGGTGCTATTTACCCATAGCTGGAGGGAGAAGAGGATTCATACCTTTCCCAAAGGTATTAGCACATAAGTAAATTTAATGGATTCGACTAGAATTTGAAATCAGATCTCAGAATCCTCAATCCAAGCTGCTATCCACTACTTCACCACATATTTTATAATGGTGTCAGTTTTTAGCTATGTACATGAAATAAGCTTTGCAGTAAGTCCCTATAACAATACTTTTGATACATACTAATAAAAGAAAACAATGGTTAAAAAACTGCTTTGAATATTGAAGAATTCAATCAGCAATCATTTAAATTGAGTTAAAAAAAAAAAAAAAAAAAAAAAATGTTCTTTATACGTTAGAGAGGTAAAGATTTGAATTTCCGCTGATTCAAATATGTCCTTTTTACTTTTTCTTCTCAAAATGAAATAATTCTTATTTTTTCTTAATTTCTGTTTTTACTTAAATATAAAGAAGACAGTATATTAAATATATTTTTTATGTTAAATGTGCTTTTTATTTTCATTGTTGCTTTTTTTTATTTTTTATTTATTTCACTTTGTTTTCATCGCACGGAATTTGCATTTTACTCATTAAGGAATCAAACATTATGCGTCATAGATATGTTTACTGAATATTCAAATAATTGATAAAAGTTTCTTCCGAGAAGAAAGAAAGAAAGAAAAAAAGTAAATCAATGCTTGCTGAACATCTGTACATTGTTGTCATTTAAGAAATTGTAATTTTAGTACAGCTTTCATTGTAAGAAATGCCAAGGAGTATCATTCTCTTTGATTTCCATGTGTTTCTGTAGGAGGTCAATTGGGATAACTGTCAGTATGAAAAATGAAATTAGCAAACGGAGTTCAAGTTCCAATTGAGCTTTCTTCTGTTCACATTACCAAAATGCTCTTTCAACTCTGAGTCATCGACAAATACCATGACAAAAAAAAAAAAAAATGTCTCTGCATGCCATAATAATTGAAGAAATATTTCTCAAACCACTCTCCTATAACTATCTTCTAAGTAAAAAGTTGTTACACAGTTGTCAACATTAACAGAAATAAACATGGACGTTGTTGGATATATATTATTTGTCGGACATTGTTGAGCATTCATTTATATTGTAGTGGACAGATATAAGGCTTGTGACGGTTGCAGATGAGAAGCTTAAAATTAATTCAACATACACGTGGGGTTTTCATATATATTTCTATATAGAACAACATAATTCAAGGGAGAAAAATATACTTGCGCGTGTATATAGATAGCTAGACAGAGCTCAACATTTACGGAATTAACTGTCGTGTGTGTGCGCGCTCGCGCCCATTAGCGCACCACGTGGTTTGGTGAAATTAAGTAGTCGATTTGCCGAGAGAGATAGAGAGAACGAGACTAAATTGTAACGTTGACAAAACTGCATGTGCACACACAAAGAATTTTAATGAAGAAGGGAAAGTGTTCTTTTCATTTAATCATTGATTTTATTGCTCCCCCCCTTTGAAATTTGCTTTTAATAAAAAAAATAGAATCCACATTTAATATACATTTATTCATATATGGAGGTAGTGAAAAGTTCTTGACCTGACCGACTGCCTAAATTTAGTTGATCCAAGAACTTTTCCGCATCCTTGTGTGTGTGTGTGTGTGTGTGTGTACATTTATTTGTAGGGAAAGAGTGCTTAATATAGATCTTTACAGATATAAGTGATGTGGACAGTGATCAACACTGCATGGTGACTGTCAGTTTAACATTTCAAGTGGTCAATAGTCTTAATATCACATTGATGTATGAAACTGACAGTCACAATCCAGTTTTGATCCCTACGTCCACACACACACAACTAGTAGACAATTTATCACATAAAAGTAGGCAATATTTGAAAACCATATGCAATGACACTGAATTTACCAAAGGCTTTGACCCAGGATTGATTATTGCCACTCAAGGAGTAAACAAAAGAATTCTCCCACAGAGACATTTAAAACGTTAAGAAACTTAGAAGGAAAAAAAAAAAAATTCCATCACCACAGATAAATGAGAAAGGAAGTTAAATTATGTATAAGAGCACATACTATAAAAGTTAAATTGTTGCTCAATGATACTGACACATATGAGAAAATAAACGAACACAATTACAGAGACAAAAATTTAACAAAGACATTAGAGAGTTAGTAATGAAAATAAGACTCGGTATAGACTAACAGAATACCACCCTAGAATACCCCAAATTTATGGTCTACCTAAAAGCATTCCAAGGTGACCCATCACATTAAGAAGTGGTAGTGCTTCCCACAAACTGACAAAAACCCCTTACATAAATTTTAACACCTCTCCTTGGAACAAATATTAAAAATTCGGACAGCCTGATTGAAAAACTAAGAGGAATAAATTATGGCATAACCTCAAACCTGGTTTAGATGTCAAATTCCTTTATACCAACGGCCCTATAACAAAAAAAGAAAAAAAAAAAAAGAAAAAAAGGGGGGGGGGGAATTGTTGTTTTTCAATGATCTGTCATTCTTAAGTTGGCTGGTTGTTTTTCTTTAGCGGCACATCAAATCTCTATGGGTCATTTAATAGCGAAACCTAAGTATTTTGTAGGCAGTTTTATTTTATTTTTTTTTTTGAGATAATGATTTTTGTTTTAGCTCCCCCCCCTTTGAAATTTGCTTTTAATAAAAAAAATAGCTAAACTTCGGTGATCATACGGGAACCGGTGTTTCAAAGTGATGCAGCCGTAAGCCAGTATTCTTATTTCGTTCCAACCGTGATTATACAAATTTTCCCATTCGCCAAAAGAATTCGTCCATTGTCTTTTGTTATACATTCCTTAGTATACTTGTTTATATTTTTACAACAACAACACAGTCGCTCTACACTTAATGTAGGACTATAGTGTTATCTCAATTCAAGATATTTAGTAAATGACTAAAAATTTGAATGCAACCTCATTTTGACATTGACAATGGATACAAACGCAGAAAGATGAACACTTATCTTTCATAGATTACGCAAAAGATACGGCACAAAGATATGTGAATTTCTAGGAAAACCCGATTTATTTGGGATGTTAGAATAAGTCAGCAGAACGTATACTAGGAGCAAACCGCCTGCATACGGATTGAATATGAATTGACCAAAATAGAAAAGGGTCAAAGCCGTAAGACAAGGTGTATCTTCTCATCGGAGTTATTCAGGCTATTCTAGAGGGAGATAGAGATAGAATTTGTTATCAGTGGACAGTCTTAACACGAGATATACAGATGACAGTATGTTGATGACAGGCACAGAAAACTACGGGATCTCCTAGACGAGGCAGTTAAGGAAAGCGAGAAGAAATAACTAACCATCAAATGTAAGAATGTATGGTTGTCAGTCCAAGATGGTAGTTACGAATTGGAGATGTCAAAATCAAACAAGGCTCTGAAATTTAATAGTCTACTAATGTTCTCTTTAATTTCTGCTATATATATATATATATATATATATATACACACACACACACACAACAGGCTTCAGGGACGAGAGCGGGAAAAATATTGAAAGAAATGTCAATTTATGTGATTGGTCAAAAATCGACCAATTGCTGATTTTTTTCTATAACAAGTTTAGTAAGGCAAAACATGAGAAAATTTTATGTGGCTCGTGCGATGCGTAAATTGTCTTTAAAGAAAGTAGTGTTTATTTTCTGTCCAATGACTGTTGAGTGATTTGTGGGCGTGGTATATGTAAACGTCCACTACAATATCAATGTCCCTATACAGTCGTGAATGCTGGACAGTCTTAGATGAAAACGAAACTTAGTGCAACAGATATGGTTTTAAAGAAAACGGCTGAATATACCATAGACGGAACATGAAAGCAACTAAGAAGTTTTAAGGAAAATGGAAACAAAAGGACACTTATACTTAGAAACATTTGAAATATCTTGGACTTATGAGGAAAGACGTGGAAATTCTCACGGTACATATCAAAGGTCAGAGGGAAGCTGTGAGTAACCTACCTAAGGCGATTGTATAAATGGATGACAGAAGGGTGTGATAAGGATAATAAAAATACTAACAATGCTAAGAGCTATAAAGTATAGAAAATTGTGGAGAGTCATGATCACCTACGTTCTGAATGGACGTGGCACATAGAAGACTACGTAATCTCCAGATAAAGACATTCAGAAGTTACTGTACTTCAGTAATATTATTTCAATCGTTCACGACCCTCTTGGCAAAAATGCTCTGTCCGATATTTTTTCTCAAAAAGAATCTCTTCTGGGGCTTCAGTAAATGCCATCGTTGGGTACTGTTGAAACAAGTCGCAGATGAAGTCACGTAACTTCCCGATAAATATTTGAACGTTTCTTTCAGCTAGCATTAGTAAAATAGCCTCTGACGATACAAGCATCAAACATCTGTACACCGATTTCAATTTATTGATGTATTGTTTGTGGAATGGGCTCTAAGCAGTAGTTCAGTATTCTAACCAACTACTTATACAATTAAAATGTGTAAAAAAAAAAAAAACATACCAAAAATACTTTGATCTTTCCTCTTAATAATAACAAACATTTAGACGATAAAATTTTGTTTTCGTCAAGTTTGGAGTCTTTTTCATCATGCTATGCTCTTTTTTTTAGCGATTTTGTGGAGATACCTACATTAATACATGGCACGTGGAACTAGAACAGTCTACTCCAGTGAGCGAAATAAAGGGTTGACATTCCAACCACCTGAAGAAGGCCGGAGCGTACAACGGCCGAAAAGTAATAAATATGGCGACAAAGATGAGGACAGTAGTCCGAATAATGTAAATTCGGTACATAATACCTCATCTCAGAAATATAGACAGATACCGAGGCATTTTCATCTTAAATTTTATGTTCGAAAACCGATTTGTTCGACATGTAAGACGTTCGAGAACTGAGGTTCCTTTGTAGTTACTGTGTACACATTTTGGATTTTGTGAGATTAAGATATGCGAAAAATCTTATCAGACCGATAGCCGAAGTGCAATGAATGCAAAGATCCTAGATCTCAACTGAAGCTACTTAAACAAACCAAATGGAAAATATCAATAGGCTTTAGAAATAACTTTTAAAACCTATCTCAGAATATGCCCACCAGGCCTGGCATCTCTGGATTATTAAAGACACTTAAAAAGTAGAACACTGAAGCAGGCGAACCACTAAAATGATAAATGGTTTTAATAATATTTGTGTTATTCTTAGAATATAGAAGAAATAAGTGTGATTTCATAGAAACATTCAAGATTTTAAATTAAAAATATACGGATATATTTTTTAAAATTAAATAAAAAAAAAAAAAATAAGAGTATATATTTGTTTATTATTCACTTCAGATAACTATATTATCTCCCAAAAAACTTTAAAATTCAGAAATTTAAAAAAGAAAATATGCAAATATCATTGTTTTAAGTAAGTAAGTAGTTTAATCAAGCTTGACATTTGTAGATAACAGCTACGTCCAATAACTTTATTACAAAAATATTTTTGTTTGTTTTTCGGGTTGATCTCCCCCATCCCCTTCATTCATTCTTATCTATTTTTATATTGGACATTTTTAAGCTTTTTATGTGTTTTTTGTAGGTTCCTTGTTTGTATGTGGCATTGTGTTACATGTCGAACTGAATGAAGACGGACGAGTTCTTGTGGTGAATGGGCAAATTATAATGCATGGAAGGGTCGTGATTCTTGTTAGCTAAGTATAGCATAGTGGCGACCAGCCTCTGCGCACATCTCCTTAGGCCTTGTGCCACAATTCATTTTTGAGTAAAATATATTTTTAAAAAAATCAGGGATCGATCTTACAATGTACTGATATTATAAACAGAACCCCCGACTTACTCAATTTTGACAAATGTCATGGCTTGAGGAAGATTTATGGGATGTTCATCTATAAAAATTATTTCCCCAAAACTTCCTTTTTTGGTTTTAACAAGTGAAAAAGTCTAATAGTTTTAAGTTTTCCAAATCCTCCATTATATGTCAAAGGAATCTCTTTGGTCTTTTGCTGATTCAGGGTAGAAGTGTTTTTACTGTTGTAATTTTCTTTAAGACTTCCTTGTTGCTTACTCACTTCGCTCTTGGAATTTTCAGTATCCTTCTGTAGAACCACATTTCTTCTATCTTCAATTTTTTCCCTCGTCCATGGGGAGATTGTCCAGCATTAACTGTCATATAAAAGGATGGATATTACACACCAATTCAACAATTTGGTCTTTGTTTCTAACAATCTTTTCAGTTTCTCAGTACCTTGATTAGCTTTTGAAATGCTTCTTTCGCTTGACCAATGCATGTTCGGATCTGTGTTGCATTTACCATCCCCTGTTAAAATACTTCCCAAATATTTAAACTACTCTGCACTTGCTTGATATTTAGTTTATATCTTCAATTTTTAACTTGCATTTTTGGTTTTTTCTCTTGCTGATGTCCATATTTTGTCTTCTTGCAGTTGAGGTTAGTTTTTTTTCTTGCTTTTAATTTTTACAGTGTATTATATAAAGTTTTAAAATTTTAAACTTGCGAACAAATTCTGTTGTATCGGAATAGGGTATCCGTCCATTTTAATAGCGTCGTTGGCGGTCAACTTGAAATAACTACAAATTTTGATCAAATTTTCATACTTCTAGACATGGACAATGGCGGCAGAGTGGGCCATGGAGAGAAATATCTTCACCTACTAGTCTTACAAGTTCCTTAAGATATAAGGGATAGGACACACTTTGCAATAGACAGGATTCGCATTTTTGTCCATCAGTCGGAGACCAGGAGGAAAAACTTTATGAAAAGTCATTGGTAATATTTTTTTCAAAAATTTAGATCTCTCGTAGATGAAAATAACTAAGATTAAAATTTATTTTTAGAAAATCGACCAGTCCGTCATAGTTACACTTAGAAGGCGTTCTCGGAGACCAGGTTTTTTTTGTGCAAGATATAAAAGAAGCTTTGAACCTATTATTAACGAATGAAAATCTAAATCTTACTCCCCCCCCCCGCTCACAATTTCAGGAATAGAATTTCCATTGAAAAATATTCCTAATCTAGAAATATATATGACAAATTCTTGTTTGTTACTGAAAGCTTCTACTCGACTAAACATAGGTAATGGCAAAGAGTGAAAAGAACTGACTCACACACACACACAAAAAAAAAGTTACGAAACATCAGGTGTCTTTTTTGGAAAAGAAAGGAAGAAAGAAAAAGAACGAATACAAGACGAGTGTACATAACGTAAATTCGGAAAACCTCGTTCCTAAAATTTATATGATGCTTTAACGAATGGTAAGTCATACAGAAATAAATGGAAGCAAGGAATTAACTTACCTCAAAATGGCCACTCTATCTCGAATAAAAATCTTCCAGCAGTTTCAATTTTTAACCTTGTTTTGATGATGAGTATTTCTCTTTCGGCGAAATACTCTAAACGTAATAAGACAGTATTATTGAGCTAGTGTTGGTAGGGTTAAAACGTAATGATAGATTTTTCGGAGTTTAGCAGCAAACAGATGCAGACTGTTTGCGAGTGAGTTAGCAATTGGCTAACATAGTCACGTGACTAATTTAGGCGGGAAGGATTTGAAACAGGAAGTGACCGGTAGTTCTATGATGTCATATCACGACACCCATATGTTGTCAACTTCATTCATTAGCTACAAGTAGAACACATGACACCTTGCGTGGAGTAATGGTTATCGACAAAGTCTTGTTATTTAAACATTACTATTCAGCGAGTTCGATCCTCACTGTGGCCTTAATGCTTAATCACAACAAACAGAAATCTGTTCCCAATGAAATAAAAATAAACCAGGATATTTACAACGCGGGATAATGTTTGCGATTTTTCAAACATACCTTAATTATTAACATTTTTAGCAACATCCAAAATATGAAAGAGTTTTAAAATCGCATTGTAAACCAAGTGAATTATTCGCAAATAGATATACATAACATATTTTTTCCTTCAAAAACGAAAAATATACGGTATTTTATTAAAATTGGGTATCAGAAGTGATGATTCTAGCAGAAGGGTTCAATGCACCCCCTCGCATTCTGGCTGCCTCCACCACTTTTTTAAGCTTTGTAGAGGAAAACAAATCAGAGTAGACAAATTACACTGTTCTGCTAGTATTGACGTTAGTATTAACCCTTTGATTTTGTTTTGAAGTTCTCTTGTAGTCCAACAGCTTGAGAGTGGAAAAGAGGGCAAGAATAGATTAGAACTCCACTACTATGAATGAAAAGTTATTATGTTTAATTTAGTGAAGTAACATACTTATACTAAAACTCATTCCTAAGTTGTGCATATGATAGTGATGTAGTATGTGTAGTATGAAAATAAAGATGCTGCTTGAATTCTTTCCCCCGCCTCCGCAGAAAAATCTCGGCCCCCACACTTTCAGAGTTCCAGGATCGCCACTGGGTATCAGCAACTGAACAAAAATAATTTGAATTTTATTGAACCCTTTTCTGAAGATTTCGAACTCGTATTTAAATGTGTTCATGGTCGATATCAGTTTCCTTTAATGATCTTTATGAAAATGAAAAAAAAAAAAAATTAGGAACATGTAAAATTCATTAACGAAGATTAATTAAAAGTGGAAGGGGCCATAACTGACCTGAAAATACTCTCACAAAACTTAAAAGCGAAAGAAAAATCTAATGTAAAGTTAATAATTGATTAATGAATAAATGCGGAAAATTTCAATGAAATCGGATAATTTCCTTATTTTTTGTAAATTTAAAAACTTAATGAGGAGTGTTTTAGTCTTCTTTCCCCTACACTTGTTGAAAGTGTGCATGATTTGGGCAGTAACTATCAAAACAAATGACATTCTCATTAAAAGAGTAGAAAGTTGCGAAGATAAGAAAAAGAATGGGAGTTTAAAAAAAATGAAAGAATTTAATACAAAGAAAAAAATGTATGGGCAGAATCTTCATTCACTCACTAAGCTAATAGAAAGACGTCTAACTTAATCAGAGAAGCCTTCCAGACGGGATCACTCTTCAATTCCAGGCTTCTTTTTTTATGAACATTAAGCTTATCGCTTTTACCAAAACTGACGGGATTCATTTCTTTCTATTACATCTGAACTGTATCTTTTGTCAATGTTTAAACTAATAATAGATACGGTCGTTATTAAGATAAACGTTATTTTTAGTGGGTACACGTGTTTGAGTTGCTTCGTTTGTCGAGTGCTTCAAATCACGCCTAGTTAACTCTATGCCATGGTTATAGAGTTCCTTTCACGCACGACTCAGGAACATATATATTCTAATGCCTCTGCCTTATAAGCAAGCGAGTCATTGGCGTTTTCAAGCCGCTATCCATTTGTGACTCGAATAGTCTAACCAATAACTGACATGAACCAGCACAACTTAAATAGACTGGTCCACTCGTAAAAAGATAGGGGTAAACATTTTGTAGATTAGCATCCTTTAGACCGCGACACGTGCTGTTGTATCCACTTCTGGTTCTCTTTTCATTCTCTTTCGGATCGATGGTCTCATTTTGTGGGAGAGACCTGTTGTTTTTGGCAGCTCCAAGAGATATCTACCATTTTTTATTTTTTTTAAGCTTTTCACCCCAGGCAAGACTGGAAGCCACTAGCACGCAAGGGGTTACAGAGGATTTGGAGCAAGAGCAGATAGGAATGATAGAGGAAGGGATGTGGAGAAGGATAGTGGATGGATCAATGCAACTGGAGATGTCGATTGACGTTACATTTGAATAGTTGGAGATTATAGTTGTCAGGGAAACAGGAATAAGGAAGGGAGTTCCACAGGCGTGAGGTGCGAGATATGAAGCTATTGGAATAGAAGAGACGTCTACATTTAACAGTTTCAACAGTGAACGGGTGGGAACGGGATGCCAGCCTTGTACGACGCTTGAATTCATGGAGGCTGGGAACCAGCGATAGCAGCTCATCGGAGCAATTACCATGGAAGTATTTGTAAAAGAGACAGAGAGAGGCGACGGCGCGTCTGTGAGAGAGCGACTGCAGACGAGAAGCCAGATCAGGGCCAATTACATTGCATACCCGTCTCTGGATCTTATCAAGAACCCCAGGGCAAACAGAAGGGGCTCTAGACCATATATGGCAGCAATACTCCATGCAAGGGTGGATGGTTGATTTGTAAATTTGGAGGATCGATTCTGGGGAGAAAAATTTCCTGACCCGGCACAGGGAGCCAACTTTCCTTGCGGTGGATAAAGCAATGTATTTGTTCCATTTCAGGTCAGCAGACAGCGTGAGACCGAGCAGCCGCAGAGAGGAGCTCTGGAGAAGTTGAGCTTCAGACATTCTAATGGGATGCAGGGAAGGAACCCTGTGGTGATTAATAGAGAGCAGTTTTGTTTTGGAGGCATTAAAGTTAACCAGCCAATTCCTGCCCCAGTTCACAACCGATTGAAGGTCCTTTTCGAGACGAACAGCCAGGTTAATTTTGTCAGCGACACTAGATTTGTTTCTGAGGCAGGAGTAAATTGTGGTGTCATCCGCGTAGATGCCAACTTGGGAATCTATGGCGTCAGGAAGATCATTTATGAATATAAAGAACAGGGTAGGGCCTAGGATGGAGCCTTGCGGAACACCTGCGTTCATGGGATAGGACCTGGAGGAGAATCCGTTGAGAATGACTTTCAATTCACGGTTTGACAGGAATGATTGTATTAGGTTAAACAATCGACCTGTAATACCATAGTCCTGAAGCTTGCGAAGAAGGCCGGCATGTCAAACCCTATCAAACGCCTTGGAGATGCCAAGGGCCACGGCGCGAGCTTCTCCGTTATTATGAAGAGCTTGGTAGACAAATTCAGTGATGGCTGTAAGCACATCAGCTGTAGATCGGGCAAAGCGGAATCCATATTGCTTGTCTGAGAGCAGATCATGTGATGTAAGGTGGTTAACCACTTCGGTGTTGATAAGGGCTTCGAAGACTTTGCCAAAGAGGGGTAAGAGACTGATAGAACGGTAATTAGAAGGGTCGGATGGGTCGCCAGAGTTCTTAAAGACAGGAACAATGGATGAGGACTTCCAGCAGTCAGGAAAACAAGATTCCTTGAGGCAGTAGTTGTATAATTTAGAGAGGGCAGGCGCCAATTCAGGTGCGCATTTCTTCAAGACAATAGCTGGTATCCCATCTCCACCACTAGCCTTTTGGTGGTCTAGATTAGAGATAATGCCCAATACCAATGACGGGGATATGTGTAATCCGCTCAAAAGGGCTTCAGTTCTGAGAGGGAAATCGGGTTTGGTTAAACCGGAAGAGTCAAGCGTTGAATTGAAAGAAAATTTGCGAGCAAAGCATTCAGCCTTGTCGGCAGAGGAGGTCAGGACCTCAAACTGGTTGAACAGAGGAGGTATAGAGAGTTTGTATATCCACTGCAGGTCTTTGTCACTTCGGCAGATTTGCACTTTCTCGTCGATTTATTGTTAACTTTGGTTTGGTTGGCAGGTATGTCTTTGGGGATCGGGATTAATTTGGGTGGAATGGCATTATTTATTCAGACATTGTCAGCAAACTCGTATTTATTGGCCATTTAACTATAATAGACTTAGTTGACCTCCTATCAACCTAAATTTTTGATTATCGGATGTAACTTTGGCTCACTCAACTGGAGTGATTTCTTATCTTGGTAAGGTTGTCCCTTTGGTCTCAGATTGACTTAATCTGTTTCGTTCAGTTCCGGGTTGTCTTTCGACCTGCTCTTATAGAGGTGACTTCCTTGTCTTGCCCTGACTGTGGTAGAGGGCGAGCAAAACCTCCTAATTGCGTTTTACCACTCTCTGTTGTTTCCCACCTTTGTTGGTATCTTGGCATTTTTATTTTTCGTTTTCTTTTGTATAAGTGTTTTCTCTTTTTTTTTGGTCATGGTGATTCCTGTTGTAATTTTACTCTAGCAAGGCGTCGTCAAAAAAAAAAAATGATAATCCATCTTCTTAATTTTTTTGTTGTTGAAGTTTTAATAAGTTAACTCTCTTAGAATAGATACTACACATTGATCTGGTAAATTACAGCAAATAAGCATGTAATGAGATCGTCATGCCGTTACTGGTGATAACACGAGACTTAATCATTTATGTTTAACATTACATTTTGTTCGACTTCTGACAGTATCTGCGAGCATCGCTGGGTACCTCTTCCGAAACGCGGACATTACACTCTCGTTTGCAATGTCTGAGAGAGACTTCCTTCCTCCACTCGGAGTTCTCGTTTATATATATATATGTGATATAACTCCTTCTCACACGTGCATCCAGGTGTAGTTGTACTCTTCATGTGGTTCTCCAGATTGGTGGTCAGATGGTTATCTGTCAGGTTAGTTTTGCATCCTGCTTCTCTGAAAAGTCTATTCTGACGTGATCTGAGGCCAGACACAAGACCAGAAAAAGGAGTAATGTACAAGGAAGGGGGGAGGGAGATATTCTCCTTTATTTTGAAGGGGATTACACCTGAGGGGAGATAAATGTCTTCTCTCTGCCAAACACAGATATTTAATACCGGTACAAGATGAATGGAATGTGTCTACTTCGTAAGATTGGAAGGTTTGAATGTGAAGTCCTACTCCTGTCAAGAGTGAAACCATTTAGGAAAATAAGAAACTAATAAGGGGAGGAACATTGAAAAGCCGTAAGTTGAGGCAATGAAAACAGGCATGACTGATCATGTATAGAGGAAAAAGGGTACCCATCTACCTCTGAGGGAAGAAGTGAAAATACTGGACAGGGAAGAACACTGCAGGGTTAGACGTCTGACAGAATCAGCGCATATGCTAGTCTATGAGGACCTCCATATGTTACGTTAGCTCAATAATTGTACCCCCACCTCAGATTTTACAAGTATACTTTTAATACCTTACGTATTTGCGACGAGATATGAGAATAATAATAGCTTCTTTATTTCTTTGAATATGCAGATTATGAAAAACAACCAAAGTCGGCTATACTCCTGTGGTTTATCTGCGTATACTTCTCGCCATCAGCAAGGATTGAACGGCGTCAGCCAAGGACTTATATTAGGACATTGGCAATTCCACCTTTTCCACTCGGAGAATTGCATGGACATCTTTTCTATCGAACTGTACCCCTGATAATAATCGATTGACGCCGATCCCGACCTTTTGTAAGCCTTTGCACGTTATATATATATATATATATATATATATATATATATATATATATATATTCTATAATCTGCTGTCTCTATTTTTGTCTGTATTTCGTCGCATTGATATATGTTTAACCGACAAATTACACCCCCCATCCCTTGTACTATTTAGTTTTGTTTTCTTTTCCTTAATTTAATATATTGTATATTTCATAAATAAAGTATTTCTATTGTATACTCTCGTGTCGTCTTCTGTTGTCCTGTGTCTGCATATTATTCGTTTTCTCACTGCGCTCACCGACGTCCGGAATTGGAGAATCCCCCTCCCATCGTTCTTTTCATTAATTTTATACTGAACCCTGGGATACTCTTGTTTAGTTTTTTTTTTATTTTCTCGTTGCGTCCCGGCTATCGTAGTCCCAACGAAACCCCGGGCGTAGCAGAATTGGTGGCTCGTGTCTGGGAATCATTTCTCCTTTTCCACAAGTCTTCACAGTGAAGAACAGTGCAGTCATAGAATTGCATACGACACATAAACCGAGATGTCTGTGATAGATACTTTTCTAAACTCTCCCACATTCGACGGTCTGTTAAGGCTGAAAAAGGACCCTATTTGAGAGATAGGATTGAAACTGGAGTTGGACGTAAGACGGTCTATGCGAAAGGCGCAGTTGGTGAGAGTGGTCTCAGAAGATATGGTCGATAACGAAGTTTTCGAAAAGAGTGTTCTTGATAACCTTGTGTCAGAAGCGCCCGAACTCTCAGAAGCCCAGATTGAACTGGAGAAACTTAAGGTCGAAGCCGAGACGGAGAAGCTTAAGGTCAAAGCCGAAACAGAGAAGCTTAAGATCGAAGCCGAGACACAGATTAAGCTGGCGAGAATTAGTCAGGAAACCCGTGTTAGGGAAATAGAAGAAAAACGAATACGACACGAGGAAGAACGGAACAACTTTGACCTCACCAAGCAAATCCGACTTGTACCTACATTTAACATTTAAGAAGACATGGACAAGTATTTCCAACACTTCGAGAAAATTGCGTCAAACCTGGAATGACCCATCGAAGCCTGGTCGACATTATTACAGACAGCTCTGAAAGGTAAAGCACAAGAAACGTATGCCTCCCTTTCAGTTGCGGACAGCGCCGACTACAGCATCGTAAAAACATCGATCCTGAGAAACTACGAAATGGTACCAGAAGTGTATAGACAGAGATTTAGAGATCACAGAATGGACGAAAAGCAAACATATGTAGAGTTCTTCTGGCAGAAATAAACGTATTTCGACCAATGGATTTCGGCGAAAGAAATAGGAGCGGATTACGATAAGCTAAGACAGTTGATCCTAATAGAAGAATTCAAATGGTGCGTACACGATAACCTCAAGACATTCCTCAACGAAAGACAGGTCGACACAGCTTATGAGATGGCTACCCTCGCGGACGAATATGCACTAACGCATAAGCGAGACAGGAATAAATCAGAGGACCCATCTGAATATGGGAGAAGCACAAAGCCTCGAGTAATGGCTAGTGCTGGTACTAGGACAAGACCTGGTCAGACAAACTACCCACACCGAACAGCCCGAAAAATAAACGGTTTGATTCTCATTCTTTTACCCCCCCCCCCGACGGACAGAAGGCGGGAAAAACATAATGTGTTACTACTGTGGGAAGGTAGGACACATGGCGGCGAATTGTTTCGAGAAGAAAAGTGCTGAACACAGAAACGCAGTCTCGAATAAACCACAAGGGTTTATATCGTCGCATAAGGATCTCAGCAAGAAGATCAAAGGTTGAATCAGAGAGGAATACAAACCATTTGTGTCGAACGGCTCCGTATGCCCGGTGGATGACCCCACGAAGAGGGTTAAGATCAAAATCCTAAGAGACACGGGAGCGACCCAGTCTCTGATAGTTGAAGAAGACACGCCATGCGGATCAGAGACAGCCACGGGCGAACGAGTAGTTATACAAGGGGTAGGAAGTAGTTTTGTTAGTGTCCCGCTTCACCGGATATCCCTTGACTCTGACATAGTATGTGGACCTGTAGTCATCGGAGTGGTTGATAGTCTGCCTATGAAAGGCATATCGATGTTACTTGGAAATGACCTAGCTGGAGAAAGTTGGTTGGTTGGTTGTTTGGGGTTTTATGGCATATCAATCACTATGGGTTATTTAATGCCAGATCCAGTATTTACTAGATATATCAAAAACGTATAGCTGGCAACATCATTGTTTCAAAAACCGTATAGCTTGCAACATCATTATTTAAAAAACGCATAGTTAGCAACACCACCGCTTCAAATATGCGGATGTAGTTTGTCGCCATACCCAGGACGCGGATGTAGTTTGTCGTCATACCCAGGACGTGGGAAAGACCTGGAAGTTCACTATTTGCCCATAGCTGGGACCCCAACAGGTGCTACCACCGCAGGTCTGGGTGGACCTGGGAACACCAGCAATTAAGAGGTGGTTCCACGCTTCCTCAAAACCTCCTGATCAGAGGCTTTGTGCTGGAGAAAGAGTTGTACCCCATCCAAGAGTGGTGGAAAAACTGAGCGTCTCGAAGGAGACGAAGAAGATAGAGAAACGTATCCTGGAACATTCCCATCATGCGTGGTAACCCGAGCGAATGCGAGGAAGAGAGCTGAGGAGACGTGTGCCAGAATGGAAAGCAAGGACGAAGGGAACGAGGTGGTTGACCTCTCCCAAACTTGTTTAGGCCATGAGATAGGATCGAACCCTATGCTCGAACAGACCCCAACATCAAGCCCTAGCCCGCGGAAGGAAACAACGGACATCATGCCCATCATAGAAAGGTCTATAGCAGTTGAACAGAGAGAGGATAGCCAAATCGCCCCCCTTGTTCGAAGAATCGTTACCTGAGGAAGAATTGAACAAGGTACCCTCGGGATACTACGTCGAGAATAACATCTTAATGCAGAAGTGGAGGCCCACACACACACCCGCCCAGGAAAATTGGTCGAGTGTACATCAGTTGGTATTGCCGAGAAGATACAGAGAGGAAGTGCTTCGGACAGCCCACGAAACACCCATGGGAGGTCACTTAGGCATCCGTAAGACACACGAGCGAATCAGCAGAAGCTTCTACTGGCCCGGAATCCGTGGGGATGTATCGCGATATTGCCAGACCTGCCATACCTGTCAGATGATAGGCAAACCAAATCAGCAAATCCCTGCTGCCGATTCTCACCTTTGAGGAACCCTTCTGCCGAGTCCTCGTCGATTGTGTTGGTCCCCTCCCCATAGCCAAGCACGGAAGCCAATACTTATTAACTATCATGTGTGTTCCTGAAGGAATCCCTCTGAGAAGCATTTCCACCGGGAAGGTTACTAAGTCACTCACTAATTTCTTTTCTATGGTCGGATAGTACAAGAACCGAATGACCGACGAGAGAATCTTGAACCGTATCCTCAACCAAAGTCGGTTATACTCCTGTGGTTTATCTGCGTATACTTCTCGCCATCAGCAAGGATTGAACGGCGTCAGCCAAGGACTTATATTAGGACATTGGCAATTCCACCTTTTCCACTCGGAGAATTGCATGGACATCTTTTCTATCGAACTGTACCCCTGATAATAATCGATTGACGTCGATCCCGACCTTTTGTAAGCCTTTGCATGCGTGTGTGTGTGTGTGTATATATATATATATATATATATATATATATATATATATATATATATTCTATAATCTGCTGTCTCTAGTTTTGTCTGTATTTCATTGCATTGATATATGTTTAACCGACAAATTGCACCCCCATCCCTTGTACTATTTAGCTTTGTTTTCTTTTCCTTAATTTAATACATTGTATATTTCATAAATAAAGTATTTCTATTGTATACTCTCGTGTCGTCTTCTGTTGTCCTGTGTCTGCATATTATTCGTTTTCTCACTGCGCTCACCGACGTCCGGAATTGGAGAATCCCCCTCCCATCGTTCTTTTCATTAATTTTATACTGAACCCTGGGATACTCTTGTTTAGTTTTTTTTATTTTCTCGTTGCGTCCGGGCTATCGTAGTCCCAACGAAACCCCGGGCGTAACATTTAGCAGACCTAGCCAATAGCAACAACTAAGCAGTACTAAAAATAATAAATGAGATATCCCTAGATATGAGCAGTGGAACAGTCCACCTCCGTAGATTAAATAAAGGTTTCAGTTCGGAATTCCTTGTAGGGTACCCGGATGGAAATACCCCTAATGAAGACCGGAGGGCACAATGATCAAAACGTTGCGATAGCAACAACACAGATGAGGATAATAATCCGAATGTAAATAGTGTAAATAATGATAACTCCCTATTCCAGAAATGCAGACAGAAAAAAAAACCCTCATTTTTTTAATATTCTTTAATATTGCAATCACAAGATTGTTGCCCTGAATGGCCGAGCTGCTGCAGCAGATTAGAGAATCACTGGAAGAATCCAAAAGGATTAAACAATCCTTTTGGATTTGTATTATACAGTAAGAGTAAAACTTCTGGTAGATATCGATGTATTGTGTCTCAAAAAGAAGAAAATTTAAACCAGCATATTCTGGGACAAACAGTTTTAGATATTGTTTTTCCTATTGGACAGGCTTACGACCACATGACGTTGAAACTCCGGTTCCCATTCGATCACCGAAGTCAAGTATCATTGAGCCTATACCTAGACTAGTGAGCACTTGGGAATACCAGGTGCTGTAAACCTGGCTGTACGGGTGGTGTAATGAATAATGACTCGGAATTGTTAATCGGAGAGCCAAGTTTCAATTCACGTTGGGTTCATTCACTTACGCGCAAGTACCTTCGGGAAATGTATGAATTCACCTCTTCTCCTCCTCCCCAGCTATGGATTAATTAGTAAGACGTGTATAACTAAACTATTATTATGTCAAAAGAAAAAAATCTAAAAATATTTTCTGACTTTAAATAATCGGCTAAGGGGTTGATAAACCGTAGAAAAATGAATGAATCAATCAATAGATCAATCCTAGTGGGCAATGACTTTGCGTATTAATGAAATTAAGATTAGCTAGTTTAACTGAAAAGATCTGAAGCCCGAGATTTAAACAGGCAAAACTCATTTGAAAATTTCAGCATCTTGTTGATGACTTCTGCTGCGTTTAGGAGACGCAACAAGTGCATTTAGTCTTTCAGGATTCATAATGCTCCTTAGAAAATTTTTAATTCTTTTCAGTGTTGAAAAGCAGCATTCTGGCTCTAACGTGGTCATGAGAATTGTCAAGAGTACTTTTATCAATTTCATAATTTCACTAAGAAAACCATGTAGATTATTTTCCAAGATAAATTCCAGCAGCTCAGTTAATGTACAATATTCATGCATATCAAAGAGTTTATCTGCACCCCATACCATTTTGACAAGGCGTTTCTTAGCCAGTGATTAATTTTCTTAAAAGCTAAGACCGTATGGAATCGGCGGAGAAAAAAATTAGGTGACAGGTTCTACTCTGCAAGAAAAAACGCATTGTTTAATCGGGTTGATATGATCAATAGGAAAATAGAGAGGGTGTAAGACAAGGATGTGCCTTCTAACCAAACTTATCCAACCTATACAATGAGACAATTCTGAGAGAATTAGGAGTCCTACCAGGATTCCTTATTGACGGCCATAATCTTAACACAGAAAGGAAACTACAAAAACTTCTACAGAAGGTAGTGAAGGAAAGCGAGAAGAAAGGACTAAACATCAATTACAAGAAGACGATGCATGTTTGTTAGCAAAAGGAACAAATTGGAGATATCGAAATCAAACAAGTACAACAATTTAAATATCTGGGAAGTGTTTTAACAGAGGACGCAAAGTGCAACATCGACATCCGAAGGCGCATTGCGAGAGCGAAAGATGCCTTCCAAAAGATAAGTATTAAGAAATAGGAAAATTTTGTTAGAAACAGAAGAAAGAGTACTGAACAGTTATGTAATATCAGTCGTCCTATATGGCAATGAATGCTGGAAATGTCCTCATGGACGAATAAAAGTCTTGAAGAAACATAGAATATGGTTCTACAGAAGAATACTGAAAATACCATGGACCGAACTTATCAGCAACGACGAAGTTTTAGAGAAAATGGAAACAAAAGGGACACTTATACTTAACATCAGGAAGAGACAGTTGAAATTTCTAGGTTATATAATAAGGAAAGAAGGCTTGGAAAATTTGACACTGACAGGACATATTGAAGGCAAGCGGGGTTAGAGGAAAATAGCGAATAACCTACCTAAGGAGATTGTGCAAAATATATGCAACGATTGGGTTTAGAACAAATAGCAAAATTTGCTAAAAGCTACAAAGGACAGAAAATTGAAGAAACAAGACACATAGAAGAATTCTTTGTTATAACTTATTAGCAAACACCATTATATCTTCTATCATTTTCTGTTTTCTTTCGGCTCCAGCGATTGCTATCAAATGGGCGCCAATCTGTAATGGAAAATTACCATTTATTTAATGGTTTTGACGACCAAAATCAATCCATACATTTTTTTACTCTACGAATATGTTAAGCAAAATGCAAAAACAAGAGAAAAAAACAAGAAACATTTGTGACAAAACATTTGAATAACAAGTAATTTTCAATATATTTTTGTAATGAAAATATTTTACGAAAATGTAGTGGATTTTTTTAGGTGAAATCTTGTTAGCTAAATTTATGGTGAACTCAAGTTTGGTGAAAGATTAAATTTTGTTAATGAGTTCTGATTTGAAAAGATGTTTGAATCTGTTATTGAAGATGCTGTAAATTAATTGCAAGAGTAAAATTTACATTTAAGAATTTACTGTTCATGTAAGTAGTAAATGTTTGTAAAGTTGAGTGCAATTGTTTTGTGTAATACAAATGTTCTCGAATGTTGAGAAATAAAGTTGATTTGTTAGCAGGAAATTGTTTAACTTCCGCGTAAGGGATTTGGTGAGTGAATGGGAATAGAGTTCACTGGTGAGTTTTGGTGAATGAGTGTGAATATCGTTAAGTTGTATAATGCTCGTATGAACGAAAAACTTAAGATTGTGTGACGTGAAGTTTAGTTGCAATTCGTTTGATGTCACAATTCTCACTAGCGAGTGTGAATGAGTTTGTTTTTATTTGCTTCGGGTGGCTCACAGAGACTTGGCGCGAACTTCGCTTTCAGTCACGAGTAAAAAAATTTCAGTAAAAATTAGTTAAGCGTGGGTGGATAGTCACGCCTACTTGTATACCAATGAGGGCTCGAGATTTTTTTGAAAGTGTATGAAGTTGAAAGTGTTCTGTGATCCACTTTTTGCACAGATTTGACCGAACTATTTTTGGGAATTGGAATAATGTAGAATTTGGGTTCTACAAATTTGCCAATATTTTGCTCCATTTATTATACTTTTTTTTTGAAAACCTCTACTTGCTATGTGTCTTATATAAACTATAAAAAAGGCGATAGATATTTCTATAGCAAGCAGGGGCAACCTTTTTCGAGCAGTGGGCCGCATTATCCATAGCTCACCACATGGTGGGTCGCACTAATAAAAAGATTCAAGGTTATTTTTTAGAGTAGCTACCTCAGTTACTTTCACTACAGAAGACTATATGCATAAATATATATACCTTACAAATGGTAGGAAAGTTTTATCTTTTATAAAAACAATTTTATGATTAAAAAATTAAAGACTTGGTAAAATGTTATCACTGATGACAGTGTGGCTTTTACATGTCACTATCATTTCTAATTTATTCATTTGAAAATGAAAAGAATATAAAACATTTTTATGAACGTTTCCTGTTTCAAAAGAAAACAATGTTTACACGTATGCTTTTCCTTAGAGAAAATCGTCAATGGTTTAAAATGCTGATAACGTTAATTATCCCTGAAAGTTTACAAAATGCAAGAAACATTGTATTTAATCATTATTTATGTATGTGGTTATGTACGAAAGAGTGTGTGAGTGAACAAATGAGAGCGAAACAAAATAAAATTTAAGAAACGTTATTTTCCCTAAGAAATTAAGCGCGCCATTCAGAAAGTCAAACACGCCACATGTGGCCCACAGGCCGCCCTTTAACCATGACGTATCACATATTTTGTGCTTTTTCCCTGATTCATGTTGACCTATTTCTATTCTATTAGAGTTGGGTCATTTCATTGCCCTTCATGAGGCTCTAAATTAACTTTCAAGTGGTTTTCTGAATTCCCGTATGCCTAACTCTTGCATCACACTAATATTCATTATAAATTTTTCATGTTAAGCATATTCACCACTTGTTTTCATGATATCTGTTTTTATTAAACCCTTCTTCTACTCTTGTGTGTCGTGTCGCTATTTTGTCTTAAGGATAATAGGAACTACAATCAGAAAGAGACAGTTTCTAGGCCACTATGGAGAAAGAAGGCTTGGAGAATTTAACACTCATAGGACACAGTAAAAGCGATCGAAGCGGGTGAGCAGCTTAACGAATTCATGCGAAGAGATGGCAAAACATTGGCAAAGTGGGATGATAAAGAATCAAAAGTTACTTAAAGCAACAAAATATAGGAAGTTGTGGGGAGCCACGATATCCCGCGTCTTGAAAGTACAGAGCACATAAAACAAGAATTACAGGTATACCTCATTTTACATATTCTGGTTATACGAAACCCTGAATACGAATGTTATATTTGAAAATAAAAATTGTAAATCTTTCGCATTAAGATATTTTTGAAAAACTAAATAAGATACAAAGTAATTGAAAAATACGTTTTAAAACGAAGAAAAGAGTGTTGTGCAGCTATGTTTACCCGCCTATATAGCAATGAATACTGGACAATTTCGTCATAAATAAAGAAAGGACTTGGAGTAACCGAGATGGAGCTCTACCAATGAACGTTGAGAATACCATGGACAGATCATGCGACAAGAGAGGACGTTCGAAGGAGAATAGGAGCTATAAAGAAATTGTTGTTAATAATTAGAAAAGATATTTGAAAATATTTTTTGACACATAATGATGGAAGAGTGCTTGGAGAATTTAACATTCACGGCGAAAGCAACAGACGCAGAGTAAAGTAATGAGTAAATTTATAGAGGAACTTGTATCACAAAAAGGAAGTTGTAAAGGAAAGCATTGTTAGGAGCAACGAAAGACTGGAAAATGTGAAGTCGTGACCCTCCACAGTCATGATCCGCCACGTCAGGGATTGCACATTAAATACAGTCGGTCAGTTATGTGCCATGCGTGATACACGCTTAGGTGATCATGTATCTTTCGATACATGACTGACGAGATAGATTTTTTTTTCTCGCAGTAGGTTGCCATTTCTTTCTGCGGTAGACCAGTTGTCATCCAAGGCTATAGATTCCGGTCTGTCCTGCTATTTACCCATAACTGGGTGGAGAAGAAGAGAATTCATACATTTCCCAAGGGTATTAGCACATAAATGATTGTAATAGATTCGACTGGAATTCGAACTCGGCTCTCCGATTCCTCAGTTTGAGCCGTTCTCCATTACTCCATCGGAAATACAGTACTGTGCGAATTAATTGGGACAGTGACTTCAATAAAATAGAGAAATGACATTATCAAATTATGTTTATTTTTTCCAAAAAGCTTTACATAACTGTTCTAAAATGTCACAAATCAGTATTTTTTATGTCTGCCTCTACTTTCAATGAGCATTTCGACACGTTTTGGCATAGATTCGGACACATATTTCCCAGTTCTTCATTGTGATACTATATCTAAATGACTGCACAGATTAGCTTCTCCATGGTGATACAGTTGTGTTTTATCAGTCGTTACTTCACAATACTCCACAAGTTTTCAATGGGGTTCGGGTCAGGGGAATTTCCTGGCCAGTCCAATACCTTTACACCCTCATTTTGAAAAGATTTCTGCATTTTTTCGATGTATGGCAGGTGGACTTATCTTGCTGAAACAAACCATCTCCATTGTAAAATTCTTCAATTGCTGGGAGCATATGAACTTTCAAAAGATTTTCATATTTTGTGCTATTCATCACCTCCTCAATTATTCTCAATCTACCTAACCCATTTGCACTAAAATTGCCCCAGAACATTTTCTTGTGAACGTGTTTTGGCTTTTACTCAATATGGCCATTTCTTATGAACTCACCTTTGCCTCTCCGTCTAAAGCGGGATCGATGGCCTCTCACTTCAAAGTCTGTTTCATCCAAGAACAACACTTTCTTCCCAATCTTCCACCGTCCAATCTTTATAAGTTTTTGTCCATTGGAGTCGTTTATCTTTCATTATTCCTGTCAAAAGCTGTTTTATGTGCTTTTCTGACTGGTCGCTCCATTTCAAGTAGCTGTCTCCTGACAGTTGAGTTAGATATGGACACACCAGATTCCACTAAATCTACTGCCAGGTCCCTGTTACCCTTCCTCGCGTTTTTAATGCTGTTTCTGAGCAGTGTTGTTTCGTCTCTTTTGGTCGTTTTCCTTTTTCTTCCACAACTTCCCTTTCTCAAAACCTTATTGTGACCCAATAAAACCTGCCTTTTCCCAATGCGTCCAACACTGGACTTGCTTATCTTGAGGCTTTGGGTTATTTGTTTTACAGATTTGTTTGAATGTTCATGGAACGCAATAACCTGTGCACGCTTTCTAGGAATTATATCCATTTTTTTTTTACCTGTTGAAAGAAAATAATCAGGTTAGTTTTGAAATCAGAAGCAGTAACTGAAAAAACATAAAATAATCTGACTTACATGCAAAACAATATAAATCACAAAATTCTTAACCAAATACAAAGTTTAGTCACAAATAAATTCTAAAATATTTAAAAGTGTTCTATTGTAACAGGAGTGTGCTCTGTAATGGCTTCATTCTTATTAGTTGACACTAAACTATTGTAACGCTGTCCAAAGTCGGTATAAAAGAAAAATATATTTAACTGAAATCACTATTTCGATTAATTCGCATAGTACTGTAGGATATGTACAAAGTTTAGGTTTTGTCAGATGCGGTTTTATAACATAGAATTGGTTGTCTGTTAATTCTTTTGTAAGTTGATTTATTAAATTTTATTTTATATTTATAAAAAATAGACGAATCCTGGTTGAAACTAATCTTAATCAGTGTCTATGTAAGAGGCAGGCGCAGAAAAGTTATCGGCACGATCCTTTTTCCAAAATCAGATTAAACGTTAGATTGGTGGGAGGGCTTTTTTTGTCGGGCAGAGAACTTTCAGGACCCTCTTGTGTTATAAAATTGCTTATAAACTACCGTATTTGCCGGCCTATTGGACGTAGCCACGTAATAGACGCACACAGATTTTGGCACGGAATATTAAGAAAAAAAAATGCACACATCACAACCAAAAAATTTAAAAATTATAACCTTACCTTTATATGACATTCTCACTATGAAGAAACACTTACAATTAGCACAAATTCTACTGCTGCTACGTGTTTTTAATAGAAGTGAGGTAAGGTTTAATTTCGAGGACATTTTTTTTAGAAAAGAAGAATTTTAGTACATTTCATCATGCATCTATTGAATATTGTTTTAGTTGCTTTCCAGGGAGCAACATCTGCACATAGAATAAATTCATAATAGCTACAAAGAAATCTACTGATATCACTGAACACTGGTACATATGGTAATAGGCAACAAAAATAGAAATATGGTACTTATTAGTAAATGAAGTCCGATACCCTACATAAAAAAAAAGAAAATTCCAATAACTGTCAACAAAAACACACAAAGCAAGCAGTAATATACCAGTGAAAACAAATATTTCCGTAAAATCTGGTAATTCTACAAAACAAGCAGCAAAATATTGTGCAATTTCATAAATTTATTAATTTCTTTTTCATGAATGAATTTTTCAGGGATATTTTTTTATTGATATCATGTTTGTTCACTTCCAGAAGTTCTAGTTTCAGAGCCAAGCTCAATGTGGGGCATTGATTCCTGGTGAACTCCACTTTTTTCGTGGTCTTCATGTCTCTCTCATATATGACACTGCTGTATTGGATGCAGGGTAATCTTTTGCGCATTTTCTGGAAAAAAATTTGCATTTAATAGGCCGACAAATACGGCAATTATTTAACTGTAAAAAGGAATATTTGCACACTATTCAATATAGAAATAGCTTGATAGTAGTTTTTTCATTGTATACGGTACTCTCACGTGCTAAATATATGCCACGCTAACCAATTTTTTGGGGATAGAGTTTATTAGGACAACCCCTATTATTAGGAGTATGAGTCAGCAAGACAAGCAAAATGAATATTATAGAAAGATTTTCGATTTCATTAACACATTTTATGAAAGAGATTATTTTGGGACGTTGTTGGATATATATTATTTATTTGTCGGGCATTGTTGAGCATTCATTTATATTGTAGTGGACAGATATAAGGCTTGTGACGGTTGCAGATGAGAAGCTTAAAATTAATTCAACATACACGTGGGTTTTTCATATATATTTATATATAGAACAACATAATTCAAGTGAGAAAAATATACTTGCGTGTGTATATAGCTAGACAGAGCTCAACATTTACGGAATTAACTGTCGTGTGTGTGCGCGCTCGCGCCCATTAGCGCACCACGTGGTTTGGTGAAATTAAGTAGTCGATTTGCCGAGAGAGATAGAGAGAACGAGACTAAATTGTAACGTTGACAAAACTTAATGGGAATATATTCGATTATGCTACATTTTACATAAAATAGATTTAATAGACATTTTATTTTTAGTTTTGTTTCTTTGAGGTCTTGTTATAGTTTGAATGAGTACTTTTCATTTGAGATTCTCTCACTTTCCTACCCCTGCTGTTTATGACAACCCGCGCTACTATTTGGCGCTAGAGGGAGCTCATGTAAAAAAAACAAAAATACTTACAAAATAACTATATACATATTTCATAAAACTTCGAAACTTTCGCCCACCACCAGGAACAATTTTACTAGGGCCCTTAAATGTGGCTTCGTGAAAGATTATTACGCTCAAGGTCGGTTGCTATGATAGCCAAACTTAGCGATTAACAATGCCAACGCAGGAGGCGCTATCAAGAAGAGGAGATTGTGATTATGCTTGTTTGTAGGCACGAAGGTTGCCGGTATGTTTTGCAATCGGAACCAGATATGATAAATGTTAGTCAACTAACGTAACGGAAGTATCGTTATTGATCCGCACACCAAATCGAACCGAATATTGCAGCGCAACGGAAGTATCTGTCACCAGAGTGTCTCAATGAGCTTCATGAGATCGCTATAAAGAGTATAGCATAACGAAAAAGACGCCAAACTTGACGAAAACAAAACTTTATCGTGTAAATGTTTATGTTATTATTAAGAGGAAAGATCAAAGTATTTTGTGGGTATTTTTTGTACATTTTTTAATCGTTCCTAGCACGTCCAAAATTTTCGTTAAAAATGTTGTTTTTTAGTCAGCAAAATTGACAGATAATCAATCATGTCAACCATTTTTTTTCCATTTTATAAAAAAAAAATGAAAATCTCAGTTTGAAATTCTTTTAAAAATCAATTATAATTTTTTCAAAACTTATTTTAAGAAAATCAGAAATTATAATGTTTATTTAAAATATTTTGAAACAAGCTTAACTTAGTTTCTGTGCCGAAAAGATGTAGTTTGAAAATAAAACAAAGCGGGTCATAACATTTCGCGTCACTTGACAGGTGACGAAAGACATTTTCATGGCGCATTGATAGCTTACGTGAGGATAATTCCTTCTACGGAAGGAGAGAAGTGAAATTATTTAGATTTAAGTGAACAAATTATTTACCTCGTTATTTTTAAGAAAAACTTTCAGTGCTCTAATTTTTGTTGTACTTAGCTTTCACCTTTACGTTTACAATGCTTTATGGAAAATATATTATAAAGAAATTAAAATAAGACTGTTGAGAGTGAGATTAAATTTCGTAAGAAAGGTATCTAATTAATTTATAGGTACCTTTCTTATTAAATTTTATCAGAAGTGTACATAAAATACAAATTTAAATTTCATAAGATGATACTGATACTTGTAGGTACCCTTCTCAGTTGAAATTGAAAAATCAAATTAACTTCTCCACACGTATTTCGCAAAAATAAATCTATCTCAAAAGGACATTTACGAAACTGAACGTGGCTTTAACTAATTTTATAATATTTTAACAACTTAAATGTAAAAATCTATTATAATTAAGAAATAACAAATAATTGTATTAAAAATTTAGTAAATCCACATGACGTTTTACAGTAAAGATTTTAAAACTTTCAGATTTTAGAATCTAAAATCTGAAAGTTTAAAAAACTTACTGTAAAAATACAAGTCAATTTATAACAGACAAATATACACCAGAGAATTTTTTCCCTATGAAATTTTATTTATGTGTGCATAAACGTATCGATTTTTGTAAATACGGACGTTCATACATAACATTATCAGAAAATAAGTGCAGTAACTATAAAAAATTTTTTAATTTATTAGTAGTTTTCTAACATTATCTCAACAAGCGTCTTCATAAGTAAGTACTTAAAATTCAATAAAATATTAGATTACTTAAGATTACTGAGCAGTTAAAAGAACTATATAAAAAGGCATTCACATTGTATTCGACAAATCAAATAATTAGTTCCAGTTCTGTCCCCCTTACTTAAATTTCCCAAACATCAGGCTGTCAATAATGCACTGAACACGTCAGAAAATACCTCCTCCATGTTAAAAAATGCTTTTCTGCAATATTTTAAAGTAATATTTGTTTCAATTCAGATTAATTAAACTTTAAATCCGCTAATTTTTCTCAAAAAACGTTCCAGAAAAGTATATTTATTTTAAAAAGATTTTTAATGAAGAGAATTATTTTATGTTGTCAGATTTATTTGTCAATATGGACGATTTTATAGATTTTTTCTTATAATCATGAAAAAAATCCAATCAATTTAAATTCAGCAAAGCTTATTGTAAATATTAAATTTAATCTATTAGCTTGGAATTAAAACTAAAAAAAGTTCACGAAATATTTTTCATTTTTAAAATTCACATTATAAACATTTTTTAATAGGTACCTACTATACTTCAATCTCTCGACCGGTAGATGCTAATTTTCACTGTATATATTTATTTTATTACTTTCTTAATGTTATTATTAGTAGTAGCTACACGTCTTTTTTACCTACACAAACACAAAATTAAAAATGTGGAAGGGACAATTAAACTGTCTTTTGAACAGGAGTAGAGGTTTATCCCTTGTTTCCTGTTTAGGATCGGGTTTCCGGTTCCTTCTGAAGTCTTCTCATTTTCTTTCACTCCTAGTAGCCCCTTGCGTCTTAGTCGCAAATCCTTGCTTTTCATTTGTTTTTCTGAAGTTAGATTCTTTTCTGGCATAAACTTTTCAGTTTATTATTTAAAATTTTCAGTTTATTTTTTTATGTTAAAATGGAACGATTGTTCTGTTTGATGGGGGTGTTCTAAAATATTAGACCCCAAAAACATATTCCTAGAGATGTACAGGATGCGGTAGAAATACCTCCCACATATACCCCCAGAAATACCTCCGACATAATAGTGATTTTCTAAGCACAAGGCCGAAAGTATCGGACACTCAATGAGGATCAGTACTCAGTCGTAATTGTTCTCTAGCGAGTCCAGCTTGCTAGCCATTTACACCACCACGCCGAGGTACCCTACCTCCATGTTGATAATAAGACCCTAAATGGCAATGGTGTCTTCATCTAGCCAATGTCTTACCATTATGTGAGAGGTATTTTTGGTTGGTATATGTGGGAGGTAGTTCTGCCGCATCTTGTAATTCATTCAAGAAATACGTCTTAATACGGGCTCTTTCATAAAAGTAATTTCCTCCAATTTTGCACGTTATACTCCTTCAAAAATAAAAATCGAGGAATCACAAGTTACCTCCCTTATATTCAATTAAAGGGTTTTCACAAGGTTTTACAAGGATATTTGGATTATGAATAAAGTCAATAAAATCTAATAAATATCCAAGGACATTCTTTTTTGTTAAGTCAAAAATGAATCCTAGAACGTGCAACAAAGTAATACGAGTTTATTGAGAAAACTGTCCCTGAAATAATGCAATGGTATATCACTAATGCAAAAAAAAAAAAAAAAATGTAAGGAGTAAAGAGAGCTGGTGAAAAGTGATTGCTCCCTTACATACTTACACACTCACTTTGCTACACTTTCTCCCATCTCCCTGTACCCCAGTCTGACTTGCCATACTTTTGACAAGTGAGAAGCCACAAAGTAATATAATCATGACCTTTTGTTGGCAGAAGAATTCAAACAATGAAAGGTGACCTCTTTGATGGATGAAATTAGAAGAGAAATGGCCAAACACACAAACACCGTTACTCCACCTGAATAAAAAAAAGTCAATAAACAAATTGAAAACAGATTAAAAAAAATACTGACATACTTAACCCATTGTATCTAGTAGCTTTATATGAAATGACTGCTAAGACCTTGGCGTATATAAAGTCGTTATGGATCAGAATTTTGAATGAAAAAAAGAAAAGAAAAAGAACAAGAAATCCATTAAACCACAGAAGAATAATATCTGTAGAAAATTAAACATATCAAGAAAGTGTTTTCTTTTTATACAATAAAGTTCATTGTGCTAAAACAACATGTCTTTTGGAGCAAATTTAGTGCTTGAAGCGTGTTCCAAAAATTTCAACTCTTTCTAAGCAAAAGGACAAGTGAACTTAAAATAAAAAAAGCCATCTGTCTATATTTCTGAGATGAGATTTTATGTACATTATTTACATTATTCGGACTATTGTCCTCATCTTCGTCGCCATATTTATTACAACGTTTCGGCCGTTGTACGCTCCGGCCTTCTTCAGGTGGTTGGAATGTCGAACTGAACCCTTTATTTCACTCACTGGGGTAGACTGTTCTAGTTCCACGTCCCATGTTTAATGGATGCCTGTTATCAGTTATCTCCTGTTAATTTTTCCCACTGAAAGTTCTCCACTGCCTTAACCGGGTATTGAACTCACACTCTTTGGGTCCTGTCACTGGATCTAACCAACGCCTTTATCCACTGTGCCCTTTTCAGAGGGAAAAATTAACAGGAGATAACTGATAACTGACATCCATTAAACATGGCACGTGGAACTAGAACAATCTACCCCATGAGCGAAATAAAGGGTTCAGTTCGACATTCCAACCACCTGAAGAAGACTGGAGCGTACAACGGCCGAAACGTTGTAATAGATATGGCGACAAAGATGAGGACAATAGTCCGAATAATGTAAATAATGTTAAAAAAAGATAGTTTAAATTTTTGGGGCCTCGTAATAAGGAGGGAGGGCTTGGAGAATTTGACACTCAAAGGACATATTGAAGACAAAAGGCACGGATAGAAACAGCGAGTAATTTAAGAAGCTTATGAAAGTGGATGACAGAACAGGGTGGGAGAAAAAAAGACTAACACTGCGAGAGAGCTACAAAGGATAGGAAGTTGGAGAGAGCCACGACCACCCGCATCCTGATAGGACATGACATATAAAAAAGTAAATACGGATTTACCCCTCTTACACTAACCTTTAATCTTTTCTTTTTTAACCATGATCATATTCTGAGTTTACTTTTGAATTTGAGAAATAACACGAAATAAAACAAAAATGGCATCCGAAATGCAATATAATTTATTTGGGGCTATTTAAAAAAAAAATCAATTTATGTGAAGGCAAATGCACAAATATTTTATTTTTATGGGATATGTTCAGTTCACAGAAGTACAAGCAGGAAAATGTCCTTGTTTTGCCTCCATAAATTTTCTTTCATGTAGGATAGAAATCATTCTTGGCTTGTACCGCCTTGATTTCATAAATTCACGCTTTTTTTTCTTTTTCCTTATTAAAACGCCAAACAATTTCGGCGTAGCAAGTGTAGTGATAAAAAAACAAAAAGATCACTATTTTAAAAATAAAAAAATAAAAAATCGAAAGCTAAAAATTGGCAAACCAATTTGGTTTGACATAAAGAAATAAAAAAAAAAGGAAATAAAAGAAGCCAAAAAATTTGTCATTCCTAAATGTAGTCGAAGAAAAAAGGGATTATCGAATTTACTCATTTCTGGAACCAATCAAAATCACGAACAATTCGGGAATGAATTCTTTTGTCTTCAAAGAAAAGTATTAAGGCAAATAAGTGACAGCAGGCAAACGGACCAGACCAGCCGCTGAAAAGAATTTCATTCGCTGTCCCTTACCCTCAAGCTTCAGACACCTAAAAATCCTACAGAGAGAGTCAAAAGAATTACTGCTATCAAGTAATACTTACATACCAACATACACATTAACAAAAACTCTCTCTCACACACACACACTATATATATATATATATATATATATATATATATATATATATATATATAGAGAGAGAGAGAGAGAGAGAGAGAGAGAGAAATTTCCAAGAGGATAGAATCCAGGTAGAACTCAATGTCCAGGATAGAGTAAGAATATAAAAGGCTCAAACACTAATATTCCAGGTCCATATTTGTAGGTCTGATGAATTGTATCGTGATTACGATTCCAATGTAATAAATTATAACCATGGAATATTAGTGTTTGAGCCTTTTATATTATATTATATATATATATATATATATATATATGATAAGGACTTAAAGACTTTCAATGTGAGAACTTTCTGATAGGAACTTATGAACTCTTTGAATATTATTGTATGTTTTTTTTTTTGAGAGATATCATTTTTTATCAGTACATGCAATATATATCTTTGTATTAATTATCTTTGCATGCATTTTTTAAAGGCCATAATTTGGTGTATATTTGAACTAAGGACATTATCTGAAGATAACCACATTGTAAACAAGTATACCCCTACTTTGGTGACTTCAATACCACCACACTAATTCCTTGACCCCCCACACACAATCACTGAATCTAAATTACCCCTACAATCTAAATTACCCCCCACATTGGCTCAGATAAACAAAGACAAATTCAAAAGAATTAAGGAGAATGTCTTGTTCTATTTGCCGTGTTCCTTCTGAACGTGGGTACTCATGGTCCTCCCCAGTTTTCTATCTTTCGTGGCTCGAAGCAATAATTGGTTCCTTACTATCCCTCCCAATCCTTGACCTGACATCAATTTACCCAACACCGTTAGATAGGTTACTCGCTGTTTTTCTCGGACTCTTACTTTCAATATGCTCCGGGACTGATAAATTCTCCAAGCCTTCTTTCCTTATTCATATAATAGTTTATCTACTTCACGCCGCTGGCGAGTATTGTATTTTGTTAATGTTATAAAGATTACCATTTCATTTCCAACCTCCATTTTGGTTATTCCTCATTCAGTAACCCTTTTACAATAGTGGTGTAGTGGATAATGGCTCGGAGTTTTTAATCGGAGAGGGGCCGAGTTCCAATTCCCGTTGGGTTTGTTATATTCACTTATGCGCAAATACCTCTTCTCCCTCCAGATGTGGGTTAATTAGTAAGACTTGTATCACTAAACCATTATTATTTCCCTCCCCAACAAATCTTACAATCTGATAATATTTTCTGGTTTTAAATAACCTGCGAAGGGTTAATAAGTCGTAGAAAACTAATCAATCAATTAATCTATATTGCCTCCAGTCTCCTCTTGATCGGTGAGAAAATGCCAACTTTCACTGCCATACATGAGGATTGATATTATATAGCAGTTGAGTACTGTTTATTTCTAACGAAATTTTTCTGTTTCTTAATAATACACTATTTAATTTTTGGAAGGCGTTTTGCTATTCCAATGCGCCTTTGGATTCCTGTGTTATATTTTATTATCGTCTCTTTGTAAAAGACGAAGAAAAGACAATATAAGGGAGGTAAATCAGTGCTTCGTATGTAAATCGACCCTAAAAGAAGGGAAAAAAGAAGCGATACCTAAAGGTTCAAATGCATTTTAAAAATTAAAAACATTTCTTGAAGCTTTTATTTTAGTTTTAATTCCAAGCTAATAGGTTAAATTTCATATTTCCAATAAGCAAAATACATTGGTGCATTTCAAACCGAATTCCGATTTGATTAGAATTATTTTTTCTTGTTTTTTTTTCTCGTTATCGATGAAATTATTTTTTCTGGTTATCGATGAAATTGTCCATATTGACAAATCTGTCAACATAATTCTATTTATTAAAAACATATTTCAAAAATAAAATATACATTTCTAAAACGTTATTTAAGAAAAGTTAGCGGATTTAAAGTTTAATTAATCTGAATCGAAAGAAATATTTATTTTTAGTTTAAAAAGCATGTTTAACACGGAGGTTGGTGTGTTTATGAGGTGTTGACACATTTTTATCGATAGCCCGATGTTTGGGAAATTTATGTAAAGAGAAAATAATTGTAATAATTATTTCATGTCGAATACAACAGAAATGCCGTATATATTTTGATATATTTTAACTGCCTACATTTATAAATAGACTAAGCTTAGCATTCCATTGTATGAGACTACTGATGAAGTGTATAGCTATTTTAGGTGGCTTAGTAATTGGCAAGATACAATTTGGCAATAGGAAACCTTTTCAAGATTTTTATTGAATTAGTTTAATTTTTAGCATAATCAGCATTTACGAGACTTTTTGTGTAAATTGATAAAGCAAATTCAATAAAACTTTTAAAAAATTTATAGAGCTTCTTGAGCGTAAGGCAAATTAAGATGCTTTCTGTATTTTATTTAGGAGTTTTAGTCATTCACAACGGAAAATATGAGAGCTTTCAACATGTTACGAATATTTATCTTTGAATGGCATGAAGCAAATGATGTAGGTTATAGATACTAGACTTAGTAATGCAGTTAGCATCAGTCACAAGAGGTCTCGTGTCTCGTGTAAAAACACTTTATCCTAACTCTGGTAATAAAGTAAAATATGACAAAAGGGACATAACTCTTTCCAATAAAGTGCTTAATCATCTTTACTGTTATTTTATATTCGATTTTAACAAAAAGAAGTTATTATGAATATATATATATATATATATATATATATATATATATATATATATATATATATAAAACATAGGAAATCTAGGGTTTTCCGAAACCACAATGCCGACAATATCGTGTAAGATTCTATATTATAACATCAATCCTTAGCAATATATATTCATACATAACAATAACATTATCAGAAAATAAGAGAGATAACTATAGTAAGTTTAAAGCCAAAGTATCTAAAATTCAATAAAACATTAGATTACAGAGAATGATTTCCTAATTTTTTAAGTATACTGAATACTTAAAAATTATATATAAAAGGCCCTCACGTTATTCATTAATTTATTTTTTTTACGGATAAAATCCCCATAGAAAAAAAATAGATAAACATCAATCTGTCATTCAAGCTGTGAACACATCAACAAATTAAATAAACAGCTACCGACTTGTTAAAAATGACTTTCTACGATATTTTAAACTTAAAGTAAATATTTATTTCAAACCAGATTAATCATATTTTAAAGCAGCTAATATTCCTCAAATAAAATTTCAGAAAAGTCTACTTTGTTTTTGGAGGATTTTTTTTTTAATAAAATGGTGCAAAAAACAAAAAAAAAAAACGAAAAAAAAACAGAAATTTCAAAACGAAAACACCTTCCAATCAATTTAAACTAATTTTGAAATACAGCAAAGTATTTTGCTTATGGGAAATATTAAATTTAATCTATCAGCTTGAAATTAAAACTAAAATAAAAGCTCCAAGAAAGATATTTCATTTTTAAAAAAATCATTTTAAACTTTAGATACCGCGAATCTATGGAGGTACCTAAATTATATACATTATATATATATATATATATATATATATATATATATATATATATATATATATATATATATATATGTATGTATATGTATGTATGTATGTATCTATGTATGTATATCGCGCAAGGTGCAGTTTTTTCTTTAATAGCATTTCTCCAACTGAATGTTGGAGAAATGCTATTAAAGAAAAAACTGCACCTTGCGCGATATAGATACATATATATATATATATATATAAACGAAAATAAATAAATATACTATTTAGTAAATAAGCGAAGCGCGTACTCAAATACGAGTATCTTCTAAAAATAACGTTTAAAGTAATATATATACAGAAAGTATACAAAAAGTAAATTACTAAAGTTAAATGATATAAAATGTCGAATTCACTTCGCTAACTAAATTTTAAAAATGCATTAATCCACTAATCACTCGAGTGATTAGTGGGTGAATGGCTGAGATGTAGACACGGCCACAGATGTTGCATGCAGGCTTGCAGATGCTCCTGAGTATGCGTTGCCGAAACTCCGCCGATGAAATAAGACACGTTTTACTTTGGTCGTTCCAACTCATTGTAAGACTGACTAAGCTCAACCATTATAACTACCAACGAAGCAAGTTCAGTGTTTCTTTGGTCGTTCCAACTGTGCACAAGGCTGGCTTGAGCTTGACTATTATAACGATGTTTATCCTTACTTACCCTAACTTCTTAAGAAAACGGACATACCCAAGAGACATTGGGAACTTTCTTTCACTACAGTTTATATAAAAAGGAGAATAAACGGTCCGTAGTAGAAACCAAAGTTTTTGTATGCTTCTTTAATTGTTTACATGTGAATATGGATGCACTGAAAATATATCAACACGCAACCTTAAATTCTATACATTTGATATTTTGCCTTTTTTCATCATTTATGGAATTTATTTTCAATTTAATACTATCAAAAATGTAATAATAAAGTTTGATTGATTGATAGTATGTTATACGATAAATAGTAATTTATAAACTCGGATCATTATAATAAAATTTAAGTCCGATTCATTATATTTTTTCTTCAGACTTTTTTCTCCAGTTACCAAACGTTTCGATATTTTGTGTTTGTATAAATTGTATTAATTCTATATAGCTTTCTTTTTGCTGTATGTTCATTATTATTATTTCTCTTGATTTCTGTTGTATATACATTTCTTTCCGGGACCCAACCAGAGACCTAAGTTCAGAAATGGCATCATGACATTTTCCATTAAACAGTTTTGTGAAATAAAAAAAAATACACAACCAAAGGTCACACACATTTTACATACATGCCCTTCGTAAGGTGTGGGCTGCAGTTGTGAGTAGAATTTTTTGTATTTCTTTAAGGCATGGGCTAACAAGAATCCCTTCAATGAGTCTATCAGAACCTTTTCCAATCAAACTGAGGTCTCCAAAACAACTGGAATTATTGATGTCTTCATGTGCTACATTTTTTAGATTTCCACTTCAAGATCCTTGTATTTTGATGGTTTTTTTTAAAAGATCTTCCAAGATATATTGCAATCTGCAGGGACTGCTATGCCAATAAGAAAGTACATTCTGTTTTTCTGGTCTTTGATCCCGATGTCTGGGCGATTAGCTTTGATTGTTCTTTCTGTGTGTATTGTAAAGTCCCATAAAATTGTTACAGGTCCTGTCTCTGTAACCGGGTCTGGGTGATGTTCCTATCAGTTTCTTGCAGTTTCCTTCCCGTAAAAGTTGCATATTTTCCAGTGCAGATATTGGCACACTCTATCGTGCCCAGTTTTATATTCAGTTGGTGCTAACAACGTGCAACTTGGTACAGGATGGTAAATTGTTTCTGAATATTTATCACAGTATCTGCATTTTGGGTTAACACAACTTTTCAGTATATGTCCTTGTTAATTTCTAGTTAGCAAGCATTGGTCCTGTGCAGCCAGAATAAAACCTTTGGATTCAGCTTTTATTATTATTATTATTATTATTTTTGATCAGTATTTGTTTTATAATCACATGCCGGATGATAACTAATAACTTAGGGAAGCGAAGGATGTGTTTGTTGTTTCCACTTAATTAAACAAAAACGACAAAAAAGAAGCTCTTCACGGGATATGGACTGTGTTTGTATTTTCTTTTTCCTGGAGAAATGGTAAACCATAGATTTTGTGGATTTCTTTGTTGAGTTCCTTTATCAAACCCAAAGCTCTAACTACAACAGTAGCAGTTTTAGTTTTTAAGTACCATTTTTTTTTTCTATTTTCATCTCCAGGCATTGTATTTGCTTAGTTTTCAGAAACCTTCACAGAGAGAGTTATGTCCCTTGGTATACTCATGTCAATCAGTGTGCAAACTTTTCTTTTCTGTCTTTATGCCTTGGCGATTTGCTTGCATTGTTTGATCTGTGTGGATAGAAAATCCAAGAGAACGGTAACATCTGCTCCCTCCACTACAGATTCAGGATGATGCTCATATCAGTTTGCGACTGTTTTTACCCCGTAATAATAACAAGAGGCACGGTGGAATTAATGATAGCGACTCAGATTGAGGAATCGGAGAGCCGAGTTCGAATTCCAGTCGAATCCATTACATTCACTTACGTGCTAATACCTTTGGGAAAGGTATGAATCCTCTTCTCCCCACAGCTGTGGGTAAATAGCAGGACAGACCGGGTTCTATAGCCTTGGATGGCAACTGGTCTACCGCAGAAAGAAATGGCAAACTACAGCGGGAAAAAAATCTGCCTCATCAGTCATGTATCAAAAGATACATGATCGCCTAAGCGTGTATCATGCATGGTACATAACTGACTAAATAATGACAGATGCAGATTATTGTTGTTGTTGTTGTTCTTCTTCTTCTTCTTCTTCCTTCATTTGTTGGGTTTTATTTGTAGCTTTAATAAATGGTCGGATGATCGACGACAAAACTAAATGTACCTTCCTATTATGTCAACTCAACTGTCATCTAGTACACACACATACATATGTGCGCGTGTGTACTATCGCACGACATATTACTCTTATGAATATGATCACACAGTTTTACGAACATTACTTAGTGAATGCCAATTCAATTATTGTGAAAATATTGACTAGCATAATAAACTCTAACAATCGAGTAGTCAAATGATGAAACGTAGAGACTAGAGAGGTTTACTAAGATGAAGCTTTTTTTAACTATTTACTAGATGTAACTTCTTCTATGCGCCGTGTCCCTTCAAGCAGTGGGCGATCATGACTCTCTACAACCTCTTACCCGTTGTAGCCTTTAGAAAGGTTTGCCCTGTTGCAAAGCCTCTCACCTTCCATTCCGCTACCCATCCACCCAAACTCTTCAGGTTGGTTGGCCGTTGCCCACTTTAGAACAGTTTAGTTTCGGTTTGGTTTGTTTTACCCTATATCAACCTCAATGGGTTATTTAATGCCGACAAAATTTTTATTGCTGGTATTTTAAAAAAAAAAAAAATAAATAAATAAAAATAAAAATAAATGTATTCCCGGTAATAATATTTTTAATAAAGCATTTTTGGTATTAAAATCTATTTTTACACTTTCGTAGTATTTTGACCCAAGATTGGGTGCTAACTATTTGCTCATAGCTGGGACCCTGACAGGTGCTACCACCCCGGGTCAGGGTGGACCTGGGAACACCAGCAATTAAGAGGTGGTTCCACGCTCCTCAAAACCTCCTGAACAGAGGCCTTGCTAATGGACGCAGTTTATCGTCTTACCCAGGACGCGGATGTAGTTTATCGTCATACCCAGGACGGCTTTAAAACAGCATATTGCATACAAGAAATAGTGACTTAATTACCGTTCACCTGGCCTACGATCCTGGAGGAAGTCGATGACTCGAATAAAACAATTGAATAAGCTTAATTGACTAATGATGCAATCTCGTTACAATCCTAATATTTTGACAAGTACACTTCAAGCCTAACTGATCATAACTGAAGTATTATTAATACTTTACCGTTAATTGTAATTAGGTTGGATAAAATAATAATAATAGTAATAATTGCTTATTGAAGGTGAATCTAGAACAATAGTTAGTGAGGTAGACTAACCGAAACAGTTCTTGAATATTTTATTAAAAAATTATCCAAAATTTTATTCACAAAATATTCCGTGACATTCCTGAAAATTCATAGTAACGCATAAAACATTTATTTTTCCCATTTAAATCTTAAAATCCTACATTATTTGAAATAATCGAATTTAAAACGAAGATATTTCAAACTTGTATTAATTTCTTGTATAATTAATTAGTTCAATCCTTTTTTCTTAAAAAAAGAAAAAAGTCGACTATATTTCAAATTTACTTTTTATTTAATTTTAATGAGGTCAGTAATAGTTTTACATTCGCTGCAGTTTGTTTTCTAAGAGGGTGTGTATTTTCCACGTCAATGGCCACCAGGATATTAATTTAACTAATAGAGAACTGAATATGAGGTGGGTGTCACACGGACCCGCCTTCTAATTTCGATGAACGAATGAAAGAACGACTTGTAATATAATCTCCTGTGTTAATATCATTTGTGAAAAGTCATAACGAAACCATCCGCCAATGCAAACATTACTCTTCAATCTTCATTCAGCATTGCCGTTAGTGTTATTTGAACAAGCAGTAAATTAAACGTCGTAAAAAAATGAAGAAAAGCAAAACTACGCACAATCATCTGCGATGTGACGTGCTTAAAGTTTTAACAAATTCAGCTTTAGTTAAAAAACTGTATTATTTGAATTCTCTTCGGATATATATATATATATATATATATATATATATATATAAATAGGTATAGTTTCACTTGATTTTAAACTGAAAATAATTGGCTATTTCAAACGGGCCCGTTGTTAAAAAGTGTTTTGAGTGGAAGAAGCTGCGAGGAAAAATTACACACTTAAAATTAGTTCATATTATTTTTTTTACTAGATGAGGATTATAATATTTCCTGGGTGAGGCTCACAGTACCCACTGTCGACGGACCTGTTGGCAGTGCCTTCGTGATTTGAAGTAGAAGCATTCTATTCAAGACTTCAGTATAAGAATGGAAAATATAATAAAATCTGTTAAAAAGGAAGGAAGGGATATTTAACTAAATGACACAAGAAGATGAACATAAAAAAAAAAGCATGTAAAGCAAAATGCCTGGTGACAAGGCCGGTGCAAGGGTCTCGTGGGTCCCCACTGAATCTATGATACGCCTCCAATCTATGAAGCGGGACTCTCCACTCAACTACATCTTAAATTTCATAAGGTATTATTCATATTCAAAATACAAATTTTATTCTAACCCAATTATGTACAATAATGGATCATATGCAATATAGGTGAACGATTCAACTAGAAAAAAAAAAAAAAAATAAATACAATGTATCTAAATACAAATTAAAGACATAGATCATTCCATCTTAAATAAATCAACAATGTTTTGTGGCAATTTCTAACGTCAAGTTGAGATTTTTCTTGTTAAAAAATTGAATAATTACAATATGATGGATAAAAAATAGTGAATTTTATATTGTTTTCTTTTTCGAGACTTAGCATTAGCAGAACAAATTCACGGGTTTGGACAAAGAAATGAAAGAACCCAGAATTACGTCAAAATCTGCGAAAATTTTTCATCATTTAATAGTCAGTTGTGCTTAGTTTCATTTGTAATGTATATAAATGTAGGTAGAAAAAAGCAAATTTTGATAAGATGATAAGGGTCATAAAGAACAGCCTGGGGCCCCCAATCAGGATTGGGCCCCTTCGGTCGGTGGGTTCGGAGGTAGTAAGTAGTAAGTAACAGCCCTGCCTGGTGATGGGGCATATCACGAGTCCTGTTTTCATTTTTAAAAAAAGATTCGTACTTGAAATCTGTTCAAAGTAACTTAATTTTCTCAAATTCAAAATAAAACCCCCCTCTCTCCCAAAAATAACGTCGGGTGAGATTATCTATAAAGAAAGATGGTGACATGATGTTTTATAGAAAAGATGCCTAGAGATGGCCATAAGGTTGATGTATAATGTATAGTATATTCGAGTCTTTCGTGATCATATGTTGAAACATTGGTTCTCGTTTGATCACCGTAGTTAAGCAACGTTGAGCCTGGTCAATATTGAGATGGGTGACTGCTTCGGAATACAATAATGCTGTAAGCTTGGATGTGCAGGTGGTGTAATGGATAACAGCTTGGATTTGGAAAATGAAGAGCCGAGTTCCAATTCCAGTCGAGTTCGTTATATTCACTTACACGCAAATACCGTCTTGGAAGGTAGCAAACCACTCTTCACTCTCCAGCTATGGGTTAATTCGTAGTATCAGTAAATCGTTATTAACTCCCAAAAACGTCTTACAATCTAAAAATATTTACTAACTTTAAATAACCCGCAAAAGGTTGATAAACCGTAAAAAAAAAAATCAATCGAGCGATTTAATAAAAAGTGTAAAAGTCCGCAGTAACCCAAATTGTGCAGAAGCCAGACATAGATGAATAAATAAAATAAAAAATAACACAATCTGGGAAAGATCGTGGAGAGATGTGTCATGGCCAAAATAGTTGGTGATAGAGCAGACCAAAGGTTGAGATATATTCGTGTTTTTCGATTAATAAATAGAGTCAGTTATGTGCCATGCATGATACACACTTAGGCGATCATGTATCTTTTGATACATGACTGACGAGACAGATTTTTTCCCGCAGTAGTTTGCCATTTCTTTCTGCGGTAGACCAGTTGCCATCCAAGGCTATAGAACCCGGTCTGTCCTGCTATTTACCCATAGCTGGGGGGAGAAGAAGAGGATTCATACCTTTCCCAAGGGAATTAGCACGTAAGTGAATGTAATGGATTCGACTGGAATTCGAACTCGGCTCTCCGATTCCTGAATCCGAACCGCTAGAGTACTATAGACAAGAATAGAAAGAGGGATAAGACGAATATACGTGTTCTCAACGGATTTATTTATTAACTTATACAGCAAGACGAACCTTAGAAGATCTACCAAGATTTATGATACAATTTTAACAACAAAAGCTACGCAGATGACACTGTGTTGATGTCCAACCTAGAAGAACTTATAGATAAGGTAGTAAAAGAAAGCGAGAACAAAGGACTACCTATTAACTGTAAGACAACAAAATTAATCTTTTCTTATTGATTGATTTGCTTTTTACGGCTTATCAACCTCTTGCCGGTTATCTAAACTGGAAAATATTTTTAGGATATAAATTATTTTTGGAGATAAAAATTATTTACTAATACAGGTCCTAATTAACCTATAGCTGGGGGAGAAGAGGTGGATTCATACTTTTCCCAAAGGTATTTGCGCGTAAGTGAATAAAATTAACCGCGACTGGAATTGGAACTCGGCTTTCAGTTATCCATTACACCACCTACACATGCAAGCTTACAGCACCTGCTATTCCCAAGCAGTTACTCATCTTGGTATTGACCAGGATCAACGTTGTTTAACTTCAGTGATCGTACGAGAACTGGTGTTTAAAGGTGACATGACCGTAAGTCAAAATCCATGGTTATCAGAAAATGTGAGCTATATATTGGGGATGTTAAAATCAAGCAGGTGCAGAAATTAGACCAACTGACAACGGAAATGTCACACAGAAATCTGAAGGAATATCAGAAGATGTCTTCTAGAAATTAAGCAAAGTATTAAGCGATAGAAAAATATCGTTAGAAACAAAGAAGAGTTCAACTGTTACGTAAATGTCTTATCTCCGATATGGCAGTTAACGATTGACAATCTCCTCACAGAGGATGATGCGGCAGAGATGTGGTTCTAAGAATACCGAGAGTACAATGGACTGAACATATGAGTAACGAGTAAGTTTGAGGGAAAATAGGAACTAGACCAGAAAGAGACGCTTGACATTTCTAGGACACGTAAAGGAAAAGAGAGAAAGCTCGAGATGTTAACATTCACAGGTCATATTGAAGGCAAGAGAAGGGCGAGAAAAATCTACCTAACAAATTTGAGTGAATGGATGACAGAACAAGGACAAAAAAAAAAAAAAAAAGATGGTAAAAGGTAAAATCAGTTAGAAAAAAAAGAAAAAGTCTGCAAATCGTGATGAACCGCGCCGTGAAAAGACAAGAAACAAAAAGTATTAGATGTTTGAACTTCTTAAATTAATAATACCATTTTTGACTGAGGCTTCATTTTAATTTTTGAATTAGTATTAATATTATTAAATAATAATAAAGAGCAACAAAAATAATATGAAAGTAATACTAGTGAGAGATTAGGCGGAGGATGATATTACTTCGTCTAAGTTCTTTGAACATCTAAGAATTAAAAGAAACAAAAAAAGAAATAAATGTTTGTCAAAAATTAATAACACGTAAAAGACATTTCTTAAAGATGAATTTGTGGAGAGTCTTTTGATTAGTAAAAAGTGTATAAGTTAAGCTCAGTTCAAAATAATCGAAAATGTAAAAAAGACAAAATGAGACAGGGACCAGTATGATGGCAAAAAGCTGTTGCAGTTACCCAGGTGTCCGTGATACTGCTGCTTTATCCAGTGTGCTACCGGCTTGCGGACTTATCATGCTGAAACACCGGTTCTCATACGCTCAAGTTAAGCAACAGTGAACTCGGTCAGTACGGAGATGGGTTACCGCTTGGGAATATCAGGTGCTGTAAGCTTGGATGTGCGGCTGATGTAATGGATAACGGATCGTATTTGTTAATCAGAGAACCGAGTTCCAATTCCCGTTGGGTTCGTTATATTTACTTACGTGCAAATAACATTCGGGAAAGCTATGAATTCACCTCTTATGCTCCCAGCTATGGATTAATTAGTAAAAACTCTTAAATTTATTAAAAAAAACCCCTACAAAATAAAATAAAATTGCATACGAAATATTTGGGTTTCGGTATTATATGGCCCATAGGGATTGATAAGCTGTAAGCTTGGATGTGCGGGTGGTGTAATGGATAACTGCTCAGAATCGGAAATAGAATTTCAATTCCAGTCGGATTAATTATATTCACTTACGCGTATCGGTAAATCATTACTATCCCCAAAACAACATTCTTACAACAGAAAATATTTTCTGGCTTTAAATAACCTGAAAAAGGTTGATAAACCATAAAAAAACTAATTAATTGATCAATCAATCGTAAATCAGTGATCTCAAATACTCTGGTGGATTCTCATAACTGCAAATGTTTCAGTTTACCATCCAAAAAGTGCAGCTCTGTAGACTCGTTTAACTACTTATTTACATCGCAGAAAGGGGGGGGGGGTCATTTTCATTCGCCCAAGGGTGATTTTGGCATCAATGTAATAATCTGCGTTTGGACTGTCGCAGAAGGCTGCACACATTTCTTTCCTTCAGTTGCTATCGCCTTTCCTCCGTCTTTCTCTCTTTGTAATCTCTCAAAAACGTTTCTCTTTCACTGAAGTGGATTCATGTGAGCGGCGTAAATAATGATGGTCTCCGTCCCTGATACGACGTGTTTCCCATTCTGCATTAAATTCTTTTGCATGTCGCTCTCGGGCTTGCCTTGAATCGGGTCTAAAGTCTCCCTCTTTCTGGCTCTGGTACGGTAAATCACACACACACACACACAATCTCTAGCCAGTTGCGTTCTAATTTGCTCCTGACTACTTGCACTTTCTCGGGTTTGTCTAGATTGGCACCGATCATGTTGTGTCTTTTATATTCTGTCTCTGCTATTTCTTTTTGTATCACTGGTATAGCTACCAAAGAAAACTGTGCGCATCCATGGCAGGTTGAAAGTTAAAGAAGCACAGGCTTGATTATTTTGTTTAGCGGCATATCAACCTCTATGAGTCATTTAATGCCGAAATCTAAATGTTTTGTAAGCAATTTTATGCATTCAATTACTGATATATTTTTTGACATAATTTTATACTTTCAGATTAAATGTTTGTTTTATAGTTTGTAGATGGTCTAGGTGTTATATATTTTGGTATAAACCTATTTCTTTAAGGTAAGGCATTATGTTGATAGTTTCAGTATTTTCAAATAGTTTTCTCATGTTGTTTTGTTTGTATTATTTATGTCTTATAGGTGTTAAGTGAGTACATTCATTTAAAATATTTTTTACTTTGAGTGCAGCTTGGCATGTTGTACATTTTGGTTGATCTTCATCCTTCAGCAAGTATGAATGGATGAGGAAGGTGTGGCCTATTTGCAGTCGAGCTGGCGTTACTTTGTCTTTTCTTCCGTTTCCCAACATTTGTTTCTATTCAACTAGGAACGGTTTGCTTGTGAGAAGTTTATTATTTGTATTGTTGGTCCAGCGCTTTTGCTATTTCTGTTGAATGTAACTGTTTATTTTACTTTTTAGGTCTATATAAGGGATCTTGAAATTATTATCAGGGGTTTCGTTTTGGGCAGATTTTGCGGCTGAATCTACTTGAGCATTTCCTCTCATTCTATGTGGCTTGTGATCTAACATAGCACTATTTTTCTTTACTGCTGGATAATGAATACAGCCTGAATAGCAATTTCACCAGCAGTGGGTTGTCAATTTTTTTTAATTTTTATTGTTTTAATAACTGGTAGAGATTCAGAGAATATTACATATTTTTACTTTAGTTTTTAGCGACAAGTCCGAGTGCTTGGTTTACTGCACAAATGTCTGCATTGAAAATTGAAGTTTCTTTTGGCTAATATTTATTTATTTATTTTCTAGTTATACACTGCTGTATATTCTGTTTCAATTGTGTATTTTGAATCTTTGATCCATAAGTGAAGACGTATGAGTGGCTGAGATTACTAATTCCTCTTGGAACATAAGTTGATGTGTTTGTTTTTTTATGACGTTTGCAGAGTTTTAGATTTATTTCAGTAATGAAGTTTAATTATTCAGGACAAAGTGAATATTAATTTCATTTTTATTTAGCAAGAATAAATTTATAATGAAAATATTACCGGTCAACTGAACTCGTGTATAGTTTAGTAATAATATCATTGGTATTACTATATCTTCCGAGGCATTTGCGACCCATCGTAAATGACGATGCACTAATTGCTGGAAAATGCTCAGGAAAAACGAGGACCTGTTTACTGTTTTTTTATTTTTAAATGACATCAGTTTACTGTTTACAAACATTAAAAAAAAAAAAAAAAAAAAAAATCAATATTTGATGATTTTTTTTTTTATATATATATAAAAAATTGTTAATGATTTTTAATACATAACCAGTTTACTGCTCACTGCATTTAACCCTAGCCGAACTATTTCATACTTTCAACAATTGGTAAATAAATATCATACCATAGTAAATAAAGAATAGTAGATATCATACTATAGTAGAACTATATCATTAGTGAAAATAAAAACGGACAAAATTTGGGCTAAGAAACAACTTAAAACCGCATGGAAATTAATTTAAATGTCTGCTTTTTAATAAAATTTTGGCTTTATTTGTAACATAATCAAATAAAAAAAGAAAAAAATTACACATTTCAATAAGGATTTTAAGACGTCAACAATTTATCATCGACCGTCATTTTAATTGAAAAATGATAACAGAAAATGTAAAAATCTCTTTAAAATGAAATATATGTTCTATATATTTGTTTCAAAGAAAATGAGTAAAATTAAGGATTAACAGAATTTTAGAAAAATATTATTTACTTTACTATTAAAACACAGTAACCTGTCAACAAGTCCATGGGTCAAATAATAAGTAGTTTTTTAATCAATATAGCTCAGACTTAAAAAATGTAATTAAATACAAAGAACAAAAAGTACGAAAATACAGAAACTGGTTTCATTTATGTTTAAAAATTATTATTTTGAACCTTATATGAACTGTAAATTAAGAATATACGGACTTTCCTTGCAGAAAATCACTACGCACTACCGTAAAGAAATGTAATTTTTTTTTGGTAAAGTATAGTTTTATCTATAACAAAAACAAATTAAATAATACAATAGAACCTTTTTCCGTTTCGAATAGCAATGACAAATTAAAAGAACAAATTAAATAAAAATAAAGCATTTTTTATATTTTAAATTTGAAAATAAAAAAATTAATGCACAAACCTGGTAAATTATTTAATGTTTTTTTATTTTTTAATTTGTCCCCTTTTCTACACAAAGAAAACCCCACCCCTAACCTTAACACCTAACTCTAAAGATTAACTTTAGGGCTAGGTGTTAAAGTTAGGGATGGGGTTTTCTGTGTAGAAAAGGGGACAAATTAAAAACAAATCAAATAATACAATTAACCCTTCTACTTTACCAAGTTTGTGCATTAATTTTTGTTTTATTTTCAATTTTACAATATAAAAAATGCTTTATTTTTATTATTTAATTTGTACTTTTAATTTGTCATTGCTATTCGAAACGGAAAAAAATGTTCTATTGTATTATTTAATTTGTTTTTGTTATAAATAAAACTACACTTACCAAAAAAAAAAAAATTGTATTTCTTTACGGTAGTGATTTTCTGCAACGAAAGTCTGTAAAAGAAGTAAATATGCCAAAGGCCAGCGCAAGTATCCCGCACCGAATGAGTATTCATGATGAGAGTAATGGGGGACCGAATATACTTTTTATACTGGCCTTTATGAAACTTAAAATTACTAAATTACTAATGAATATTTTTATCATTAATCAAAGGAGGTAATTAAAAATTACTAAATTATTTCTTATTTGATCTTTCGTACAAAAAAAAAAAACACTTGTAAAAAACTAAAAAAAGAAAACTCTTTAAAAATATTTATAACGCGAAAATGGCATTAAGCTTTACATTTTTCGATTCTTCAGACATGTTTAATAAAAAATCTTTTTCAGCAACTGCCGGAAAAAATTTCGAAATCACTAAAAAATACATGAAAATTAAAAAAAAAAAATATTAATAATAAATTTTTCCCCTGTCAAATCTGGAAAAAAAGTGTTTTATTACATTATGCAAGCACCAACTTTCCACAAAAATATTTTTTGAATTTTATTGAATTATTTTTGTAATGTTTCAGGACAAATTTTTTCAAGATGTTCTCTATTTAGTAGCATGCAGTCTACCAAAAATACAAATACCATACGTGAGACATCAAATTCAAATACTGAGGTAGACCCCATAATACAACAGCACCTTCTAATTTGATATTGCATAAATTTTTTATCGAAAATACCTCTCAACTCTCTTGGAACTGTTGGTTATTTCACGGCTTTGACTCCTCACTCCTTTATCCCGGTTTGTAACTTGTATTCTACCGGTTACGTTAACCGTTGCTCTTCCGCTGAGTCTATTAATTTTATAATTTTTTTGTAAATACATTTTGTTGAGCTTTCTAAAAGAACTGCCATGTGAAAATACTTCCTTCCTCAGTCCGCATGTGTTTTGAAAACTGTTTCGCGTCATGGTTTGGTTACATTATCTCAGCGTTAACAATAACATTTTTCGATAAAAAATTTCATTTACCGAATCGGTGTTTGTTGACAAGTGAAACATTGGCCTGAAGTGGGTTAAAAATATTGGTGTTTTAAAAGTCACGCTTTCATTGCAAATAGCTGCAGTGAATTCGAAGAATGATGTTTTTTTTAGGATAGTTTTTAAAATCCTTCTCCCCACCCCTCCTTATTTTCCTGAAGTTAAAAATCTAAATCTCCAGGAATTAAGATTATGACAGGTTAGAGTGACGTTTTCAGTGATTTTTCTTTATGAAACCACAAAAAACTATTTTTCACCCATCAACGCCCAATTTAGACGTATTCACGGTGTATCGAAAGTTGGGGTGAAGTTGACACCCTAAAAATATTTCCACAGAATTTTCTATATAAAATAACCTATTTACAAAAGTCATTTATTAATGAATAAATACTGAAAATTTAATTTAAATCGGATTAATTTCCGAATTTTGGTACATTTTTAAAAAATCGGGATTGTAGTTTTTTTGTTTTTTTTTTGTTTTTTTTACTAAAAAAAACGCATGTAATTTACCAGTAGGCCTACCTATTCTAAGTAAAATTTACGAATCAGTTAAGTTTTTAAAATTCAGAATTAAAGCAGATAGTAAGATTAAAACTGTGCTAGTTTTTAATGAAATAACGACAAGTAAAAGTTATTTTTTACAGATTTTTTTAAATCGGAGAATCACTGACGAATTGAACTGGAAAATGTTCTACATTTTAAAATAATTTGTAATAAAACAATTCAAAATTAACTTTTATTATTTTTATTGAAACAAAAAATAAAAATTATTTTTTCATCACTCAATAAAAGTTATAGTCCATTTTCCTATCAAATCGTGAAATGAAAGTTATCCTGATCGGCCACTCGTCTACATCCTTTCGTACTAAAGCGGGTGTCCCCCAGGTAGGTACCTCCAATAATTTGCTAAAAAAATCAGTATACTATAGCATAATGATAAAAGGTCCGAAACTTAATAAAAACAAAGTTTCATCATTAAAACGTTTATGTTATTATTAAGAAGAAAGAACAAAGTGTTTTTAAAAAAAAATTTCCTTCTTTCTAACACGTTCTAAATTTGGGTAGAAAAATCTCGTTTTTTTTTTGTTAATTTTGTAAGACTTGTGGTCATCGCCATTTTTTAGTGTAGCAATTTCGGGGGAAACCCATTAATTTGGAAATTCTTGCAAAAATCAAATAATTGTCTAATTTTAATGAAACTTTCAGGACTTATTAAAAAATGAATGAATTTATTTCTGAAATTTTTATTTTTAGAAAATCTTGGTAAAAATATATATTTTTTTTACATCTGTTACCTCCCCCCATAAATTAATTTTATGAAATTTTCTAGAATTTCAAAGAGTTCGCAAATTGTTTTATATTACTTATAAGCAGGACTCCTTGGAGAAATTAAATAATCAATTTTTTTTTTACAACTACTGCCAACTTTTAAAAAGTCTGCTCCAAATCGTAAAATAAAAACTGCAATAAACTATCTAATTATCAAATTAGATAGGCTTTTATTTGCTTTCATAAATAATATATATTAAGGACATTATTATCTGAAGAAAATTTTTTTTTCGATGAATAAAGAATTTTTACAAGAATTGTTTGCATTTTTCTTTTAATTTTTTTCATTTTTTTTTCATTTTTCTTTAATTTAAAAAAAATGTTTTAAAATTCTTTCAGGCAGAGTGTGGGGTCGGTTATTGAGTTTTTAAGTGAAGACTATATTTACTAAGCTAAAATTAAAAGCTTAATACAAATAATGCTACCAAAACTTTTTATCATAATTAAAAATATTTTTTTTGTGCGTCAAAATGTTATTTTTTTTTTAGTATGACATCTCATAAGTGACATTATGGTTAAAAGGTCACGTGTTTCAAAACTTGTCTTCTCTTTGGGGGAAAGTCCCTTGAGATGTAAAGGTCTTATCTCACTCTCAGTTATTAAATTAAAAATTAAATTGAGATAATAAAATTATCTCATTTATCAATTTAAACAATTAATAACTCAGCGAGATATTTTAATTATTAATATAATAATTTTATTAGTTATTATCTAAATTAAAAATGTAATAACTTAATGTAATATTAATAATTAATAAAATTAGTTATCATTATCTTAGCTATTAAATAATGAAAGAGATAGAGGTAACTCAATAATGTAAGAAATTTTTATAGTATTTTAAATTATTATAAGATACAAAAAAAAAAAAACCCGTTATATCACTTTTGATGCACCGTACTAAACCTGTCAACACATTCAGCGATCAAATTATCGATGGAGACGTTAAAATAACCTGACCCCAAGGTCAAGAAATGTTTGTCTAGAAAATTTTATGCTATAAGTAAGTGATTTTTGTTTCAGAACAGATTAATTTAACTTTAAATTTGCTAATTTTACGAAAGTAACGTTTCAGAAATATATATCTTATTTTAGCGGGATTTTCAAACCCGAAAAATAAGTTTGTTTACATTTCTCTAAAAAAAGTTAAAAATGGCCGTTTCGATTGGTTAATTTTGTTATTAAACCAAGGACATTAGTTCCATTTCCTCGTCAAGCGAATTTTGGAGACTCCCAAATTAAATCTGAAAGCTTTAGTTTCCATTTCTGAAACATGGTTATCACTGTGTAGCGAAAAACCCATATTTTAAATCAATTAATTTATAATATTAATGCTCTGTAAATTTACATTGAGCACTATTGTGTAAAAATAAAAATATCTATAAGAACACCGGATTTTATATCTTACTGTTCTTTTTTTTATTTATATATATATATATATATATATATATATATATTATATATATTGGAAGGAAGGGGCTTCACGGTTTATTATACTGACCAAAATCTCAGCCGTACATTCTACACGTCAATATAGAGAAGCATAAACCGGGAGATGCTCGCCATTTTGATAGTCTGTTGTTTCTGCTATGTATTTAGAGTTTTTTTTTGATAAAATCCAAAGAATATGCAATGTTATTGGTCCTAATCTGACATCTCTGGCTTCAGTTACTTTCCCACCGCCATAACGTAGTTACCTTGCGCCTTTTCTATAAATATTTTCATGGTAATTGTTCTGATGAGCGTTCCTCTTTGGCACCTAGACTTTATGAATTTAATCGCAGTACTAGATTGGTAACAAGGTCTCCTCATTTTACAGCTGAAATAGCTAGATGTAACTAAGTTTTATGCTAACAGTTTCTTTTCTCGTCTGTGGAACTGTCCGGTTTCTCGTTTTCTAGTCAACTTTGATCTTCAAAAATTTAAATGCAATGTCAATCGTTATCTTCTGTCTGTTTAATTCATGTTCTTTAATTGTTCTCTCCTTAATAGTATCTTTTTCTTTTTCTCATATTCTTTCAGTAACCTCCTTACGTCTTAGTGGCCTCATTGTCTTGCTTTGGGATGTACCTGATAAAATTCACTCTATGAATTTTACAAGTGATAAATTGTCTCTTACAATACTCCATTGCACTAGCCTTGCTCAAGTGTAGCTGGGATCAGTATGAGAGATTGCTCATTTGTGTAAGAGTAGTAGTAGTAAATCACGTCGGACATCTGTTACATAAAGGGTTCGACATCATTGTAGCAGATACATCTTACACTCCACTATCTATATAGGCAGGGCCGGCGCTAGGATATCGCAAAACTTTGATACGATGCTCCCCTCTTTCCTTAATGTCGATTTCAAAGTTTCCTTTTGGGGGCCACAAACCCTCGAAAGAAAATTGGGAGGGTTGGGTATGGGTGGTTGCACAGCGCCTTTTCAAATTACCAAAAATCAAGGAATTATCCAATTTAAATGAAAATTTCAGTACATATTCATTATTGATTGACTTTTATAATCAATAGTTTTTTTTTATTTTAAAAATATCTGAGAATATGTTATTCGTTTTGTAATAACCACCAATATTTTCATGACTAAATTTTACTAGATAAAAAATGTTTGTGTCGCAAATTTTTACATTTCCATAAAGTTTAATCGTCGGCGTCTCCGCTGAAAAAAAAAAGAAGTTTTACAAACATTCCAACACAGCACGGCCGGGGTTGTCTTAAAAATTTGTTTTGTAAACCGAAACGGTATTTCAGTTTTCGGGAAAATTTTTCATGGGTTGAAACCTTGAAACATTTTTATTTTTCAAGCGATCATTTTCTTGGTTTTAACTTTCTAGAAATGTAAAAAATAGGGACTAGAAATTTTATTTTAATTACTAGCCGTGAACTTCTTATTAGCATTACTATTAGTAAAAAAAAAAAAGAAATCAGATCCTTGTTTGTGGATGATCTCGGAATAAAATTAATTAATATATCTTGGTAAAATCTTGGTATGGAGGTTTACATGTGGTTTGTGTTTACATGATCTTGAAAACATGTATGTAAGTGTATTTAAGTACCTGAAAAACCATACCACGGGTTGACCCAAGCCTTGTGAGTGAAATTGGGTTGACGGAACACTTGGGGACCGTCGATAGTTGTGTTAGCACGAAGTCATAAGTCATCGTGACCGAGGGTTTGAGTGTGCTGGCCTTGTTCAAATTGTTGATTACGCGAGATAACACGCTCTCTCCCAGCATAGTTGCAGTATAAACCAAGTTGGCTCTATGGGTGTTGAACAAACACAAATGTGCCTGAGTGAGCGTCTGCAATAGGGATCGGCTAGCCGCCCTAGTAGACGGATATACTCGAATACGAGTGGCCAGCTATTATTATTATGTATCTCTTGATAGCAGTACTCTGTGGGATTTTTAGGTGTCCAAAAATTTAGGGTGTGGGAGAACGGACGAAATATTTCATCGTCTCTGTTTGCCTTGTCTGGTCGTCTCTGAGTTTATATTGTTTTCGAGACAAAGGAATTTATTTCAGAATTGTCTCTTGATTTCCGATTGGTTCACAGGATTCATTTGACCATCCCTTAAAACTTTTATTTATTTTTTCTTATCTTTTTGTTTTTTTATCTCTGTATGGTAAACCAAAATAGTTTGCCAACGTTTAGTTTTCTATTTAGTTTTTTGTTTTTGAAATAGTGTAGTGATAGAAAAATGTTCACTAACAAGAATTTGCGTTGCTGTCGTCAACCGATGATACAAAAATAAGACCTCATCTACTCAAACGAACCTTTAGCTCGTACTTACTGATGTAAGCCAACCATTTTATTAAAATATAATTTTATGTTTGAAAAATAAAATTTGGGAATTTTTTGGTTTAGTTAAATCGAATAAAACTGTTTGCCATAAAAAAGTCTTACTACTATGATAACTTTTTATTTTTAATAGATTTTTATTTGTACTTGTTTACAATATCGAGTTTTCTGCCAATTTAATAACAGCCATTGTTGATTTTTGTTGATTAAAGGAAAAATGTTGACTTCGTAGTTGTTTAATTCAACCTTAATCAAAAGTTTTGTTTTTTCCTTTCCAAGACAGACATTTGAACTCTGATGTTTCTCGTAAATTGTAACAAAATTTTTAAAAAATTCACTTTTTAGACTTTCAATATTTTTACATAAGACATTAAAATTTTCGTTGTTGATATCTCTCTTTATTTTTACAGTGGTGTTTATCCTGTATAATCCCCAATAGCCACTCGAGGTAGAAGGTTACAGAGTAAGAGGCACCACCCCAAGCAAAGTGATAATGCCACCAAGACGCAAGGGGCAACCGGAATTGAAAGAAGGGAAAGGTTTCAAATAAACCGGAAATGCAACACTAAAGAGGAAACGAGAGATAAAAGACCGTGGAGGAGTGTGAAGCAGACGATAGGCGAGCCCATCTACTCCTACTGAGGAAAATAAAAAGTAAATAAAAGTTAAGAGTTTTAAGCAGAGACGTTAGAAGTATAGAGTTGTAGTAAACTTTAGGATTGGGTTCCCGGTTCCTTCTAAACAGAAAACAAGGGATACACCCAGACTCTTGTTCAAAAGACCGAGGAGGTGTGTGAATTGGAGGAGCCACAAGGAATAGGAAGTTGTGAAGAGCCATGATCGCCTATGATCTGAAGGGGTGCAGCACACAGAAAAAGCATATTTTCAGTGCAGCTATAGTTTAACTGTATTTCTCTTGAATATTTGTGTAGTTTATTTGATATTGGAAAGTTTCTTGATGAGTTTGAATATTTTACCTATATTTATTATTACAGTTCTTATATGTTGGATTGAACCATATGGTTTTTGTTCTGCTTGATCTGAATGTAAGTTTTGCTGAGAAGCCACTGTCTTTTAGTACCGTTTTGAGCCTGTTTTCACTCGCCATATTGTTCTTGTCTTGAAGTCAGAACACTACAATCACATGACTGTTTTGCGTGTTAACACCATTCTTATATTGTGATCCTTCTGCGTGATTAATGTTGCTTTGCCTAGTTTTGTCTTGTATATATATATATATATATATTGTCTGCTTAGTTTTATCTTTTCCTCTGTTCTTTACTTTCTTTATTATTGTTTATTGGAAACTTTGTCAATTCCGTTTGTTGGGTATTTTTGCCAATTACACTTAACCATGACCAATTACTCTACAAGCTTCGTTCAGTTTTTTCGTTCGACGAGTTGTCGGATGATCATCGGTTGATGGTTAGCGTGATTTGTTTGATTAAGGCGAGTGGGTAGTTGGAGAAAGTGTGTATGTCATGACCGTAAATAACACTCGGCAGTAAGCCCTAAACAATAGAAAATGGGAAAGGCCGATTTCTTCTCTCCCCCTACTCTTTATTCCCTTGTGACTTACATACACGATTCGCTAGATATCTTCTACGTACCATGTCCCTTCAGGACGTAGACGATAACGGCTCTCCGCAACCTTACATTCCATGTAGGTCTTAGCAACGTTTGTCCCTCTGCAAAGCCTTCCACCTATTTGAGGCCTGAACAGAAAGAATTTGGACTATTGCTATGGGAAATAATCTAAAGTCCGCAGAGTGAAACCGCTTGGCACAGATTAAATATAAACTCTGTCCTATATGCACACTTATATCCTTCCGTTGTTTATAGCGGTGTTTATAGGATAGAGCCTTGCAGGACACCCGTCTTGATGTAAAAAGATCTAGAAGAGTGGCTGTTCAAAACAAGTTTCATTTTGCGATTTGATAAGAAACATTGCGTCAAATCAAAAATGTGTCCAGGACTACCTTAACCCTTCAACATATAAAGAAGACCAGAATATCAAACCAGATATATAGGTTTTATATATTCCTTTTTTCATGCATGTATTGAGAAAGTGAGTTTTAATGATGGTTTTGAATTGATCTTTTGATAATAAAAATCACTTTCGACAACATATTCAGTTCCTGAGAGAAGTCCTAGTATCTTCCTTTATTTTCGGTTTCTTTCACCACCACTTCTATCGATAATCAAACAACTGCATTTTTTTTTATTTTTCTCTTAAGCAACCAGATCAAGTTTCTTTGCTTAGATGGATTGGTCTGTCAGGATATGAAAAAGCCCAGGTTATTTGTTCTCGGATTGTGTTAATACTATTTGTTTGCAGATTTGCACCCAAATCATTTTTGTGCAATTCCCAATACACCACACTTCCTACTCTGCTGTGTCAAGTTTTACATTTTCTTGCTACATTCACTCACATCAATGTAGTTGAAAGTGTCGCCTTTTTTCTCCGCAAAGGCTGTTTTATTCAACTTCATCTTGACTTTGGTCCTGGTGCAGTTACTGTTGGCTTCTACCATAATAGATCCTCTTTATAAATGTACTCTATATTTTGAACACTAAAATTCAAGGCTCAGTGAAGATTATGATGATAAAGAGGATAGATAACGATTGACTTTTGACTTGAACAGTTCAAGAGTGTATTGATTAGGGAAGCAATCACGTGGGAGTCTGTTCCATAAAGTAGCAGTTCTTGGTAAACTTTAACTCATTTTTGTATAATTATTTTTTTTACGCCAAACACTTGCGGATCAAATTTCACTCAAAAGCTAGACAAAAAAATACCATGGCGTATTTTTGCCGTCATAGAATTTTAATTCGATGTACAGCATTTTTTTGCTGTCATACTTTGGTCGATCGAAAAGACAGACATTATTCTGTTAATTGAAACTTCAGCAAATTTGGTTCTGCCTTTTTAACCATCGCCAGGAATTCACATAGAAAAAAATTAAATTAAAAAAATATATCTTAAATGGAGTCGGTCTTTTCGCCTCCCATCTTGAAAACTTCTTGGAACAGTCTGCCATTAGCCTAACAAAGACACTGCCACCTGGAGTCGCCAATACAAAGGCAATAATTGTAGGACAGCAAAATGTTACAAATATTAAATGTATATAGATGGTAACAACACCTTATCTCAACAATTCAGTTATCCTTTCGTCTTAAATCTCCGTACTGTCACAAACTTATTAAAAATTTAAAACGGATTTTAAGTAGTTTAAATGTCTCCTTCGTGGTTAAATTTTGTTTTATTTGAAAGATAATAATCGTAAAAAAGAAAAATAATTTTGTGAATTGAAATTTGAAAGTTTTTTTTTTTTTTTTTTTTAGACAAGTTTAAAACATTAGCATGGTTACCCGACTCATTGAACCGCCATTATTGACGAAAATGAAAACCAGAGAGATTTGTTTCAAATTAAATTAATAAATCTAAGGATTAATTAACTGGATTTAGTAAAAATTATACTTACTTATTAAAAAAAAGATAGCGAAAATAACACTTATAACTGTAGTCCGCGAGCTGTCATCAAGGTTATAGGTCAATAACAGTAATATTTTACTGTTACCCCCA
>OZ038486.1:45178095-45330595 GCA_964036315.1 Acanthosepion esculentum
AAAGCGACAGATTTTATATTGAATAAAACTGCAGATAGTTTTTAATCAAAACATCTTTTGAAATATATCTGTAAATCCATGTTCTCCTGGCATCAGTTCAAACTCACGCCTTCTTTTTTCCATATATTGTAACCATCTTTCAAAAATTTAATATATTCTTGAGTTGAGATGAAAACTTGGAAAGTTTCCAAAAATTTCACTTTCCGAAATTATATAGTTTAGACATGGAAACAAAGAATGTGTGAAATCGAACCAACACGAGGAAGATATTGATTAAACTGATGTTGTATTCAATATGTCACTTTCCATTCTATCCTTTCTAGCCGATAGTCAATCCAGCATTACGTACGTCCCTATTTTTTTTTTTTTTTAATTCTCGATAAGCTTTTTTTAATCATTTCACCCCAAGCAAGGCGATAATGTCATTAAGACGCAGGGGTTGCTGAGAGTGAATGAAAATGAGAAAACTTTAGTGACGAAAAATGAAAATAAATTAACCGGTTTCAGAAAGACAAAAGATGACGATTTATTATTACTGCATTGTTTCTCCATTTGTGTCTTAGCAAGCGAGACAAAAAGGAATACTATTACTTTGTATTCTCAGCCATAATGGGAAAATATTTAACTGGCTGGCTTTAGGGAAATCTCACAACAGTCGATAATTTTTAGCCTTTTTTGAAGTTCTCAAAATCATTTTATCAGTGCTTAGAATTCTGTTGGTGATGATATCCTACCTTAGTAACTTCGCTTAGAGAGAGCAGCATCTCTATACTAGTTTTACATTTACTGTAATGGCTGGAAACGATGAACGTATCTTACCATCCTCATATAGCATTACTATACTCGCAATATAGTACATAGGTGAATAAAAACAATATTTGAGAGAAAACATTTTAGCTATATATCTACAAAAACTAGAATTAGTCAATTATTTATTCATGAAATGAGCCAAACACTTATTACAAGATATATTAAAGAAAAGTGAAACGAGGTCTTACTTGTGAGTTGACATGGTCGTACACCGTGTTAGCGATGTGGCTGGGCTATGTATAGCGAAAGAAAATGGATGTGGAATAGACGTGCAGTCGTTCTGATGAACTGGCATCAACTGGCGAAAGTAGTTACATTTTGCACCTAAAGCGAAACTGTGGCCTGACGCTTTTTCTTACGTTTGACATGTACATCGTTGAGTCAAGGGCAGATAATTAAGTTTTGTAAAGCTACACACTTTATACTTGAAACTGCTGTAAAGTTGTTGTTTTTTAATTGACTAGGATCATAAAAATATACGAATCTACGAGTTCTTTTAAAACACAGTGAGTCTCCAAAAAGAGCTGACCGATGTCAATTTGTATTCACAATTTTAAACTCATTATATTTCCTATCGTATATTTACGTGTGTTGATCATGAAATCACGAATGGTATTAACATTGAATTTATAAATTATGCTATCAAACAAGTTTTTGGAACTTGTTTTTACGTCTATTCATGGCTGATTCAAGTCGCTTTGACTTACTGCTATGGCTGCATTTTTGCATTTAGTAAATGTAGACATTGCAAAAATCAAAAGTTGCAGCAGTTATTTTTGCAATTATGGAAACCAAAATCACGTATGTGACGGAAGTGAATTACCTCCCTTATACATATAGTCACGTAACTAACGCCATGTGGTAAAAAGCAGTGTGCTTTAAAAAAAAAAAACGAAACCTTTTTCCCCCCATTTTTCTGTTCCCTGAACAGCAGCTGCCAATTAATTTTGCCACTACCGTCAAGCACTTACAAGCACTGATACACACACCCGTGCATACAATCATACACTTACTGTTTCCAAAAATTGTAATTTTTGTGAGAATAAATGTTTTTTTATTTTAAACAGGAAAAATGTTTACTTATTTGTCATTTATATTTGAAATTTTGGTTGTCACTGCATTTAGTGAGCTAGAAGTAGTGGCCACAATGCAACTAATAAAAGAAAGTGAATTCACATTTCTGTATTACATCTATTATTTATGTAACAGACAAAAAAATCTAGAATTGGTGCAACACATGTATTTGAAAAAAAAAAAGGGAAACCAGATACATGAGAACAAGTCAGTTTTGTCCCAATGATACAAGATACCTATATTCATAGTTGTTGCCTGTAGACAGAAATTGAAAGTAGAATTGTTCAGTTTCATAGAAAAACGGGTTCTTTTCTAGAGTTCATCATGTAGGTTTCTGTGAGAAGTCTTTTGTCTATAAGGAGTGTCAGTGGGAATAACCGTTTGGTTGCGGAAGTTGGCCTGAATGAAAAACGGATTATCTGCATGGCTTCTGGATATTTGAAAGTGCTTACAGGAATTACAAAATATTTTCATTGGTCAATAAATTGGATGAAACCTCATACGACTTATTTTCTACTACATCAGCAGATGTGTAAAATGGGATGAAGTGCTAAACTTAATTAGTGTTTTCAGTAATGTGCTTAAACATCCTTCTACTTTGATTATAAAATATACTTTTATATAAAAGAAAATATAGCTTGTCAATGGGGCTTTGTTACTGGTAATTGATGAGTGGCTTCAGCTCGAGAAAATTGCATAATTTTGAAAACGTTTTCACAGTGAATTCATATCTTTTCTCTTTTCACAACATCCCACAATGCAACACAGTTAACAGACCAACAGTCTTGACACTTGAGTAAAATTTCACTTGAATGTGATCAAAGACTGAACCGATCAAAAGGTTAGACAAATAAATGAATGAATAAAAGACAGTCTAAAAATTCGTTAAATTGGCCATTTACATAGATGATAGTAAGGGGGAAAAAAAGAGCATAATGAAAGTATAATAAAGTGACTTTATCTTTCAACATGTCAGTTCCTCACCCTCAGCATCCTCTTTTCTGTCAAGGTCAAACCAATTATTGTTAAATCAAAATTGTGTGCTATTCTTTCCTATAGCTTTCACGCATTTTGCTCTCAATTTCTCTCTTCTCTTTTTACTTGTCATTCATCAATACAACAAACCACAGTAATGAAATTTCAACAGTCAGTAACACCTTAAAAACCATATTAAATTTGACACTTTTCTCAGAATTCTTTTTAAGTGCATATCAACTAGGGTGAGAGTTACTACTTTTTAGCACAATATATTTATTTAGTTAAAATACCTACTGCTTTGTATTTGAAAAACAAATGAGAAATGCTAGAACTTGATTGTTACTAAATGCACTCAAGACATTAAACTCATTTTGTTGATAGTACAAGCGATCGAGAGGTGAGTGAAATCAGACAATTTGGGATATTTAAAAAGATGATTGGTTCGCATATATAATATACTTATTTTCCATTGAATCACTTGTCCTTTAAATAAAAACTAAAACAACAAAATGAGATAAATATTTTTCATGGTGGTTTCACACTAATCTATTGAGTTCTATTGCAAATACAATTACAGGACATAATACGTTTAGTAACAAAAAAATATATAGTGCTACCCTATTTCTTTATTGTTTCATGGTTAATCTGGCTTTGATGAAATCTGACAGCTGCCAAAAGAAAGTGTTTGACTTCACCTATACTAGTCTTGATTAGTAAAGCAACTCCTTTGATATAGTTGTTTGGGAAATATTACATCCTTTTTAAGATTATTATCAAGCCTGACTTAGCCATTAAAACAACCTTTCCATCTCAAAATCATCTCAAAAAGAATAGCTGAAATCAGAACAAAAATAACTTTTTCTTCAATTGGCTTCATTTTTTGTTCTGTCTTTTTCTTTTTGGTGCTTGTGTCTTGGAATTTTTCTAAAGAATATTTCTTAATTTGCATGCTGTTAACAACATATGATCATGTTTAATAGTATAGATAAGTCACTGTTTAAAACAGTGGGATAAGTGTCACCAAGCTCCACTATTTCTTTTCTTTTTAAATTTTTGTATCAACCAATTTGAAAATGTCAGTTTAGTCACAAATGGATGATTCCCTTTCTCTTTCCCATGATGCATCTTCTCAGTAAATCTATTCAACCTCAAAAGTCACATTATTTTTTTATAATTAAATCAATATAAAAAGGGTATGAAAAACTGTAGCAGTTATCAGCATGGAATTGTCTAACTAAATTCCAATTTTGGTTAGGGCTGCTTGAGTTCACTTTCTCAAGAATATTAGTGTTAAATGAATTCAAGCAACTCTGACCAAAATTCAAATTTGGTTAGACAATTACATAATGTAAATTCAGTTAGTCCCATCACCAGTCTTATTGCTAGCATGCCACAACAGTTGATGCATGCATAAGTGATCACTTGGATAAACAACCCTCCTAAGATGACCGGCCAGTAATTACTGTTAGAATAAATAGTCAGTCTGAGCAGAAAATTGTTTTTTTCAATCAAAACATAATTTAGTGTGTAGGTGTCAGGGAACACAAACCAAGTCAACTTCAACAACTCAAGTCATTCTTACTACCACTCTTTACACACAGACAAAAGACTTTTCTTACTTTAACCTACATGATGAACTTAAAAGAAAAAAAAATTGTTCTCTTTTATGAAACTGAACAATTCACAAAATTTGTGTCTACAGACAATGGCTGTAAAAGTATATAAAGCCTTTATCTTCTGTCAGTTAGAAAACTTTTTGACATTTTACTACACTTAGATCCCAGCCTGAAAACAAGAGAGTGTGCACTATGATTGGTACTTACCAACCTCCTGATGAAGGTAGAATGTGACACAAGGTCATTTTTAATGTGGGGTACCTACACAAGTATATATGGAACAAAAACAAGAATTACCCAGCTGATGCAACCACTGTCATGTTGCCATTGGGACTCACCAACCCTTCTTTAAGTGCAATGAAGTGATGCCACATGGTTGATAACCTGCAAATATTTTCTATGAACTGCCTGAAGGCAGAAACATGGCAAAGGTGAAGAACAGATATTGCACATTGATCCCAGCCCAAATGCTGAGGAGTGTGTGCTCTGATCCTAAGTAGAAAGCTGAAGAGAAACAATTTGATACTAGTCAGAGTTCACAGATTCAAGGCAGAAGAAATCCCATTGTTTTTTACAGGTAGTATGCTAGGCTTTCATAAAAACCTAACCTTTAAATGTACAAGATGAGCAATAAGAATATATGTTTTTGTTAAATAAAATTTATTTCAGTGAAATATTTATAAACATGACAGGCTCAAAATCATTTTTAAAGCTTTTCATCAGCCATAAAAGATTAGACTAAATGGAAAAAGGTTTTCTCCATTGAACCCAAATCTGATTAGTATATCTTAAATATCTCTTTTAGTCATTTCCTGATTTAAACTCTTTAGTTGGATGTTCTTTCTTTTTAGCTTCCTGAGCTCAAAATGTTGTAACCAAGTGTTTTAATGTGTGAATGTAGTGTAGTGTTACTGACTCACAGGAAGTAGTATCCACTTAACTGCCTCATGGGTAATAACTGTAGCTATTTATAGTCTTTGTGACTTCCTATGTAAATGAGTTGCCTCAGCATAAGATTTGAGCTTTAAATGACTGTAAATTTGTTGCAAATGTATAAATGTTTTTTTTGCAGCAGGTGAAAGGTTGGTCACCATTGTGCAGGTGTTATTTGCAAATGTTTAGAAAGGTCTTTTGGTAAACAATGCAACTGATGGTGGGCCTCAAATGTGTGCTAGGATTTTGAGCAGGGTGGTGTCCAAAGCAAATAATTTTCACTGACCTTCAAGTCATAGCATTTTAGGAATAAAATTGACAAAATAGTAAAGTTGAAAATTAATCAAAGAAGCTTACCACTGAACCAATAAATAAAAAAAAAATATTGGAAGAAACAGAGGACTTAGATGATAACCAAAGTAAAAATAAACTTTGTTTTTTTTTTTAGATTAACCCTATCAACCCTTAAGAGATTTCAACTGTTAAATCTTTGAAGTCTAGACTGAACTGTTGAAAAATTTGAATATGTGATGTTAGTGCAATTAAATTGATATATCTCAAAAGCCATTGAAAGTTAACTATTACAAGTCGATTTTATATGAAACTAGATTAATTTCTCTTTCAAATGATATAAAATTTAACTTCCTTGGTGATAAGATATAGTTTCGGAAATCTACAACTTATAGATTTCTGGTGCTTCTTGTTGATCATGTGACAGGTATAAAAACTGTGCACTGAAATATAGCGCTACCCAAATGCGGGCCAAGTCAGGTGCTTCTGGACTGTAAATGGATGAAAGTTGTGGGCACATTTGGGCACTTTCAGCCTTAAAGAGGTAATTTGTGATTAGCTGGGATTATTTGGGTTTTTCTTTATAAATTTCTTTCTCTGGATGTCTAAAAAAATTTCTTTGATTGTGATTTGACCCCACCCCCTGGATCCATACCTTCTATATGTGTTGAGAGATGTTTATGCAGAAGCATCTGGTTAGGGAACAGTTTGGTACAGTACTGGCACCTGTACATAATCTTTTGTGCATGCGTCACTAAATGCTGGAATAATAAAGAAAGTCGATTGAAAGTCCGAGCACAGACATCACACTGATAATGTTTCTTTATTCTGTGTGCATTCATATGGTTTCCCATTCGTTTCTCAGATGCAAACTGGCGTGTGCAAATGTCACATTTAAAGACTGTTGCCGATGGATGTGCGATCTTTCTGTGTCTTTTTCGGTTAAGCTGGTTATCAAAAACTTTTGAACAGAGAGTGCAGGTGTACTTCTGCTTGTGTCCATCACTTGACTGTCTACGCTCTTTTAACTGACGTGTGTTCTTAAAATTGGAAGAGTTATGCCGACAAGAGTGCTTGCTTTTCTTGTAATGCTTCAGCAAGTGATTGAAGTAAGTCATACGTTGACTGAAAGTTTGGTCGCAATATTCGCAGTCAAATTTTTGTAGTGTGGTACAGTGCCACTTGTTCATGTGTGCCGTCAGCTGCTTCAATAAAGGAAATGACTTGGTACATACATCACACTTGTAATTGGTTCCATCCATGGCAATTGATTTCACACTTTCATAAGTGACATCTTCCAAACTGCATTTCACCGGCAAGTTAGATTTGGCAGTAGATTTGTACTTACTGAAAGGTTCTTTATTTTCACTAGAGATGCTACTTAATTTTTTGTCTGTGATCCGAGTTTTGCCTTTGTTACTCTTATGGGTCATTTCAGCTCTGGGCTTTTTATTAGAGCACGTTTGGATATTTCTATAAGAAGGGGTAACTTTGATAGTTTTAATTTGCACTGTTTTGTTCCCAGAGGCCGTGTGAATGGCCATGTGTTTCTCCAGCCTTTTGTGGCTCATAAAGACTCGACTACAAATTCTGCAAGGCAGGAACTTGCGTTTATGAATTTTTTCATGTTCTTTCAAATCAACTTCAATGGCAAAATATTCCCCACAAACTTCACAAATAGCAGGATTCCACTCTGGATGGCTTGAGATGTGCTTGGTAAGAGACTCCTTAGTTTGGAATTTTGAGTAGCAGAAATTGCAGGAATATTTATTGAAGTTTCGCAAGTGACTAGCCCCGCTGCTTTTCTTCTTTTCTGTCAGAGATGACTGTACATCAGTCAGTATGACAAGGCCACTGTTGCTTTGAGAGCCTTTATTCTCATTGGAAACAGCTAGTGTCTCTCGGTGACATTTGATATGTTTGTAAAGGCTGTTTCGATGGCCAAAGCTTACACCACAGTGGCCACACCGGTGGTGACTACTAAGATTTTCTTTCTGTGCTGAGTGAAAAAGGCCACAATGCTCGTCTAGGTCTGACTGGCACTCAAATGCCATCCCACAAAAATCACAGTAATGTTGGAATGTGTTACTATGTTTGAACATGTGTGCACCTACTTCGCTCCCCCGCTTGAACCGCTCCCCGCAATGAGCACATTTGTATGGCTTGCTGGCAATGTCCTGACCAACATCATGAGGACACTGACTACTGGTCACTGTGCAAGATGCTTTACGGTAATAGTCATGTTCCACTTTGGAATCAGTAGGCTCAAGAGATTTACTAAGCTGGGTTTGGGAGTACGTTGTTGCATGCTTAAGGCTCAAGTGCTCTAGCATCTCACTGTTGTCGTAGAAGATCTTATCACATACATGGCAAGCATAAATCGTCTTTGGTAATGACTCTTGAGCATGATTGGAAGTCAGCACAATATTGTCTACACGGTCAGAGATTTTGTAACTAACACTGTCAACAGGGCCCAGATCAAGAAGTATTTCTGTATTCTCAGTTACAGCATAGTCTATCTTCTGAGCTGTGGGTTCCATTATAATTGGCATGACAGGGCAGGAGGCAATGTTATCATCATATGTCAAATTTCAGCACAGTTGGATGATTGTAACAATTTGATAATTTGTACTGAGTTCTGAAAAGAGAAATAATTATTTAATTTACATTGTTATTGTGAAACTGATTAAACATTCAAAATTGTACTATTTTATATCAACATTAAAAACGACTTGTGTAATAGCCACCTTTGTCAGTCACTAACACTTAATATAAATTCAAATTGTATTTATGTATTTATATATATATATATATATATATATATATATATCTCAATTATATGTAAATAAATAAAGGGAATTGCTCTTTAATTGGTCAAACTCTAAATATATTTGAAATTTAAAGTTAATTCCTATTTCTGCAAACAAAATTGCTAAAATTATTATTGTACATATGTTTACAATTTAGAAAAAATGTTTGACAATGTTTGACCTTTGTGTACACAAAAAATCAGTGTATCAAAAGGACAGTTTTTCCCTTGACACTGCCATTATTTTAACTACCTTCACTTCTTGGCAATCTTTATTGGTTTAAAAATGTGATGATTAGAATTTTAATAAAACCTAAACATATGAAAATGAATTTATACATTTTCTTTCTGACAAAATATATTAACCACTATTTATTTATTTATTACATTGTTTATTGGAATGGTTGGAAAGACATCAGACTATTGCCAATTGAATCGAACTTTATAAAATAGAAAATAAGGATTTCCTTATAGTTGGTTTACATATTATAATTTTTATAATTATAATATAATTTTTTTTATATAAATTTATGAATAAAAAATTGTTTTCATATTTATTTCTTTATAAATTGGTAAATGGTAAATATTGCATTGTTTTAGTTTTAATACAATTGTATTAGTTTTTAGAATGTTGTCGAAATAAAATTATTCTTATAAATAGACAATCTAATAAATAAATAAATAGTGTTTAATATTTTTGTCATATATTCTCAAAGAACAAAGAAAATGCATAAATTCACTTTCATATGTTCAGGTTTTATTAAAATTCTAATCATTATTTTTTAAAACAATAAATATTCCCAAAAAGTGAAGGTAGTTAAAATAATGTTATCAAGTGAAAAATTGTTCTTTTGACACGCCGTTTTTTTGCTGGTATAAAAGTTAAACATTGCCAAATGTTTTTTGTAAATGTGGAAATATTTATAATGGAAAAGAAAAAGAAATGAAAAAATTAATGTTTTTCAAAATATTTTTGTTATGCCAACAAACTCTCGTTGCCGCATTTGTACGGTCAACAAATACGCATTGTCACTCTCGTAATGCTCGTTGTAGTAGAGACTTTGTAATCACAGATACAACTATAGTACGCCGTTGAACAATGGTGGTGCCAGACATCTTTGAATATCACTCACACTAATAGTACTTGCATGAAAATACTCACTCGAATAGTAATCTCCAAATAGTAATCCATATAGTGATCACTTAGATGCCACGCAGATTCCGATATATACATTTCCAGTACCATCACATGATCTACTTATTCAAAATGGGATCACCTGTGTTTGCTCTCTGGTGATCTGTGGTCAAAATCCAGTGTCAGCAATGAGACTTTATTCCTATATAACAAATATAACGGTGTTCATGAAATGCTGTGTTTGTTTAGTAAAAAATGTAATCTGTACAAAAATATGTAATAATAATAACTATGACTGTGTGTGACCAAAATTGTCAACCGGTGTATTTCTGGAAGATAATGTTTTTAAGGCAAGCAGTCTTTGTAAATTCTCAATATTAAGAAATAGAGCATTAATAGTACACAAAGTAAAAGGTTTAAAACTAAAATTTTAAAAGGTTTAAAACTAAAATTTTAAAAGGTTTAAAACTAAAATTTTAAAAGGTTTAAAACTAAAATTTTAAAAGGTTTAAAACTAAAATTTTCTGACTCAAAATTCTGCAGATGGCTTCCACTCATTAGGGATTTAGAAAGTTAAATATAATGAGAAATGCTTTCTCTGCGTGTGGTAAAACGTGGAACTCACACAACTGAAGAAATTCAGTCACTGTGAATTTTTTATGAGCTGACATAATCATGAGTGGGCCAGTCTGCTGGGAGATGGGTGTTTTTATTGAGTAGTCATCATTAGAAAGGTTACCAACAAAGCTTATAGAACCCAGTCTGCCCTGCTATTTAACCCAGTTGGTGGAGAAAAGATGGGTTCATACCTTCCCCAAGAGTATTTTCGTATAAATGAATGTAACACACTGGAAGATAAAGGTATTATTATTTCACAGTTGCCATCATTTTATGTAATAATTAGCAATCTTTTAATTTTTTTCACTGTTTATAGGATTTTATTTTCAATTTTTTAAACAAGCACAAACAAATTGGATCATTATTATTGGGATGAGTGTGAATGCTGAACCTATATTAAATTGAAAACAAAACTAAAAATTGCACATTTGGGTTTGCTCAACAACCATAGAACCCAACTGTGGTTCATGCTGCAACTACGCTGAGCAGACCTTAGTTACATTTTCTGGGAGAGAGTGTGTTATCTAGCGAGATCAACAATTTGAACAAGGCCAACGCACTCATGCTCCTGGCCACGATGACTTGTGGCTTCGTGCTAGCCACAGCTATCGATGGCACTCAAGAGTTATGTCTACCCAATTTCACTCACAAGGCTTGGGTCAACCCGTGGTATGGTTTTCAGGCACTTTACAAAGGTACTGCACACTGGAAATCGAACTTGATACATTCCGATTTGTCGGAGACTTCCTGACAAATTGACCATGGTGAAATTTGAACCCATGTCTCATGGTCAGTAAGTGAACATTCTAACCACTTGGCCACATGCCTATATATATATATATATATATATATATATATATATATACATATATATATATATATATATATATTATATACACACACACACACACACACACACACAACACACACACATATATATATATATATATATATATATATGAATTAGAATCTGACAGAATGATAGGGTAAGGAAGAAATAGGAAACGTTTATAAATTAAAATTTTGCTTTTATTTAAGCTTCATCAGAAATAAAATATGAAAGAGAATAGAAAATTCTGGTATTTTTTATTTTTGTGTTTGTTTTTCATTGGTTAAGTAAACCTCACAAGTATTTGTCTTGTCTGGTAGTGTTCATGTGTATAATTCTTAAGTTAGATTTATCTCTAGAGAAATTGCAAAAAAGAAGCTATAAAACTAAAACAGTATTAACCAGTAATTATTCCCATCCTATATGAAAGAATTCATATAGAGGGAAATGTTATCAGAAGTCTAAACAAAGATATTTTTTACTGATTCTTAAGCTTATTGGCCAAAAATATTATTTCATATAAATTTAAATATGTCCATATAATTTGGTGGGGGGAGTTGAAATTGTTGATATAATGTAATCGAAATAAATTATATTGCATTTCGGATACTTTTTTAATATTTTTAATTTTTTGTGTTGATGAAATGATGTAGGTTAGGGATCACCTCTGTTGTCTTACAAATTTTGAAACTTATTGTTCACACATGTTGAATTGTATTTCAGTATATTTCAGTTCTGATTTCTAAAAAAAAAAAAATGTGTGCTCAAAAATTAAGGATATGTAAAGAAGAAGGTAATTCAGTATTTGGTATATGGACTTTGCTTTGGACATTAAAATCAACATTACCCACAACATTTTTAGAAGAACAAAAATTGATATTTTTAATTTATTCTTTTTGTGTTTTTGTCAAATTAGCAGTAAAGGCCAAATAAATCAAAACAATTTTGTCTTGAAAATCAGAGTAGACAACAATATGGCTCATTCTATTCAATGAGAGAATATGTTACTGACAAAAGAGACCATGTAACCATGAACAATTAATATTTTAAAATGTCCATTCATTTAATATTTACAATGCAATATACAAACTTCAAAGTTAAAATGAAGAAGAATATTCTTAACATAGAAGTCGAATATTGATTTTTTTTTTACAAATTGCTTCAAATTATTTTGGTGGTGCTTAAACCATTGTAAGTTTTAGTCTCAATTGCTTAATGCTTTGTCTTTGTAAGACAATTATTTATAAATAAATATGAAGCTGAGTAAAAACTGAGTCTGGGCATCTATATTTAATAACTGTTTATGAAAAGAAGATTAACTAGAAAAAAACAACATCTCAACAACAAAGATCATTCTTTCTGCAGAAAGAATATATTTCTGCCCATCTATCAAGATAATGAATCATTAATGAAAAGAGAGCATAAGAATTTTGAAACTAATCAAAGTAAGCAAGTTGATAAGAACAAAAAGTCTACAGCAATAAAATAAAAATAAGATTTCATAGATCTTTTCAATAATAAAGACTAATGAAAATGTCAATAAAATTGGGCATATAAAATAAATAAGGACATTCATAAAACAAATTAATTTTTAAATAATCAGGGGAAATGAATTATTCGTTAATGCTTTCTTCTAGATTGATGATTTTAATTTTATTTCTACAATTTGTTACTATAATTTTTGTATAAGTGTCTTTTATTATTATTATTACACTTTGGTTCCAGTCTTACCCTGATCTGTTTTACATTTTGCTTGCTTGAAATGGACGCTGTGTTTTTTTAAAAATCATTATGATATATTTCCATACATTATCCAAAGTATGTAACTGTCTCTAATTTTACTGAAACTTTTCCACACCAGTTTTTCATGTTGAGTAGTCTATATAATGAAACAGAAGTAACAACTGCAGTTAAATGTTAATGATGGAACATTGTATAATTGTATAAAAGCAATAAAAAAACATTTACACAGAGATGTCATGCACTAAACAATAATATATATATATATATATATATATATATGAAGAAATATAGTCTTAAGGTGTGCTATATTTATGGGATAAAGTGCTCAATATCAGAGATAGAGCGTGTGTAAATATAAAAGTCAACACTTAGTGGCGATAGTCTGTTTCATGCTAGATGCAATCGTCGGGCCACCGATTGCATCTAGCATGAAACAGACTGTCGCCTCTAAGTGTTGACTTCTATGTTCACTTTTATATATATATATATATATATATATACATACATACATACATACATACATACATACATATGTGTGTGTATTGGTACCTCCATAGATTCGCTAAAAAATGAACATACATGGTGAAAATATGCCCCAAACTTAATAAAACAAAGTTAATTAATTCCTCGAAATTTCATAAAATTAAATAAGAGTGGGTAACAGCTGTAAAAAAATGTTTTTAACCAAGATTTTCAAAAAAATAGAAACATTTCTAAAATAATTTAATTCATTTTTTAATACGTCCTGAGTTCCATTAAAATCCGGCAATTATTTGAATTTTGCAAGAATTTCCAAATCAATGTTTTTCACTGCAAAAAAGACGCTAAAATTTCCTATACTAATCATTGGTCCCCTGCTGACGTAAGAAATGCAAGACTTTTAACCAAAATTTCGAACGTTCAAAAAATATAATAATAATCGAAAAATCCTTGAATCTTTCCTAGTCTTCTTAATTAACAAAGATTTTGACGATCATAAAAGTTAGTTTTTATTAAAAACTAACTTTTATGATCGTCAAAATCGTTAACTTTTTAAACATTTAGTTTGGGGCATTTTTCATCATGGTATGCTCATTTTTTAGCTAACATATGGAGGTACATATATAAAATAAGGTTTGATTATAGTTCACAATACAGAGCACACACAAAAGTGGCAGAAAAAAGCTTACCATTAAATGATTATATAGTAACTCACTGAGTAAACAAAGTACATAAATTTGTGCAGAGGAAATTTACGATAGGTAGTCAAAACATTAACTGACAAGTACAAATTATGAAATTGTTGCGTGTAAAAAAAAAAAAAATAAGTTGATAGCTGTGTGCCCGATACAGTGAATAGACATCAAAGTAACTACGAAAAGTTAAAAACACTTTTTTGTTTGTACATAACATCGAATTTGACACACTTTTAAAAAAAATAGCATCCTATGAATACATTGTCTGCGGATTGTTAATATTTTTGTATAACCACAGAAGTAATATTTATTAAATGACAAAAGTTTAAAACTTTCTCATAGTACGGATTATACTATCAACCTGGTTTAATTTTATTTTGTGAGCAAGACGTCTCGTGCAATCATTCCTGTACCCTTTTTTTGTTTATCAGGTTAGTTACTAATATAAGCTTTTCTAATTTAATATCAAATATTAATACCGATTTGGATACATAATATAAACTGTAAACAATGTATCGATTTACACACAATATAGACTGCAAATTCGAAAGGAAATTAAAGTTTGTTTTAACAATGTCAACATGAGCAGATGAACAACATAGGAAATACCAACAGTTATTTGAATAAAATAATATCACCCTCAAATAGAAACATATTTTAACTCACACTGTCGTTTGTTTATAGCGATGAGGACAAAAATATTTCTAGGCATATTCAGGAAAATACGTCAAAATCGGATAATTCTTGGATGATTTTTCTAAAAATTCACTCGGAAAAACATAAAATTGAACAGTAACATACGCCATGTTGAAATGAACGGATGGTTTAATGCGGTGTAAGAAGAAAACATTCTTTCTTATTATAAATTCCGATTACGTTTGATAATTAAACGTTATAGTTAGGTTATGTACTGGTATCAAGGTTAGTGGTTCTTTCTAATAAATATTATAAGAGGTAGAATGATAGATTTTTTCATAGTTGGGTAATTGAGATTTGTTAACTTATAAATATGCGAGCATCTTGTGATTTTTCTTACATCGGTACGTTTTTTTCAATAAGCACCGTTTATACAGTAACTGCTGTGTTTATTAGAAAATGTGAACTATGAATATAAATATTTTCTGACTCTGAAAAGATTGTTTTTAGTTATTGTGCATGCTCAGATAATAAAAATAGTTTTACATTTACAGAGATATCGTCAAAATGAAACAACCATGATGTATTTATTTAAAAAAAAAACAAATTCATTTGAAGTTTTATTGACATTCATTTTTGGAAACTAAAATAAATTTTAAGAAAAAAACTTGCTGAATCTCAGAAAAAACTAATCATTTGTATTTAATTTAATCAAATAATAATTTTCGACATTAAACATACTATATTTTCTTGTCATAGTTTTATTTTTATTGACTAAGAAAAGTAATGTACCTTTCTTCTAACAACAAATAAGTTAAAGTCAAAGTGAAGTAATACACGCTTGGGCGATCACGTCTCTTTCGATTCATGACTGACTCGACAGAGATTTTCCCGCAGTAGGTTGCCGTGTCTTTCTGAAGTAGACTGGTCGGCAACCAAGGTGATAGGATCCAGTCTCTCCTGCTGTTCAACCCATAGCTGAGAGGAGACGAGATGGATTTGTGTAGTAATCTCGCGATCACATAAAATAAAAAAATCTAATTCCCATGATTCCACAGAACAAAGGAAACCGTCCTACTGGCGGGAAATTTAGAGCACTTGCTCTTTTTCAGTCGGCCTCTTGCAAGGAGAGCATGCGGAATTGAGTAGCTCCAGACATGAAGATGACATCTGTGAGTCAACTTACCCAAATATCACTTTCTCTTTTGAAATATTGCCTTTACTGATAGACTTATTACTTCCAAAATATCTATTCATTCACCAGCATAAACACAAACCAAAAATATTCTACTTGCAATAACATTACAATAACTTTCTTATTCCACTGAACTTGTACAACAGAACAATTCGGATAATAAATCCTTCTGATTATTTATTATAAATGTCTCACTTGATGTTGTAATGAATATATGCTATATTTTACTAACAAAAACAGGAGTCAAGCAAGGCCCATCATAATAGTTTCATATCTTTCCCAAGAGTATTTGTGCGCAAGTGAATGTAACGAATCCGACTAGAATTCGAACTCGGCTCTCCAATTTCTCACTCTGAACTGATATCCAAAGTAACAAGTAGAAGATTTAAAAACAAAAGAAAAAGAAAATCTTTTCCTTTTTCTCTTGGTAGAAGAAGGAATGTTTTGGTTCTTCTTCATAAGCAAGAATTTTCTTTTAATCTTTTTAGAATATTTTTTAAAATTTTCAAGCCAAAGAAGAGAAAACAATATAAAACAAACGACAACTAATTGCATATATTGACAAAAAGGAATTACAATAGAAGAAAACAGTTAAAGACTAGTTACATAGAAAACATTTAAACTAGAGAATGTGTTTTTTTGTGTGCGTGAAATGTATGTAGGCCTATGTGATAGAGCACGTGTGTGCAGGAGTTCAAAAGTCAAAAGAGAGAAAGAAAAACGTGCCGCGTTTCAACCGTACATAGACTACATCTTAATCCCAGATTTGAAAAGCTGTAAAAGAGGCTAGAGAGATAAATGCAGGCCTTTATATAGGCGTAAGGAGCGCCCTCCATAAGATGTTAATAATATCAATCAATCAATGTAAAATGTCAAAGATACTAACTAAATACCAATACATCCGTATAAGATATTAATAACACTACCAATAAAAGATCAATACGGAACTAAATTAAACTCAAGATTAATCATACAAATAGAAAGAAAAGCAATTTATAGTGCAACACAGTTCAACTAAAATCTAAGAAAAAACATTGTCAAATTCCAAAGTCTAACTGAATTTTAAGGTAAATGGTAGACTGTTTATAATTTACTATTAACTCGGATCTTTGATTTAATAAAGTATTCTTATCAAAGAACCTGGTAATTTCCAATATTTCATGTAAACACAGAAAACAAGGTTCATATAAGGATGTGCATATCCTTGCAATTTTTAATATTTTCCATTTTATAATATTGCTTTACTATGTATTAAGCCCTCTTTTAAATTAAATATTACGAACGTTGGAAGTGTACTATATTCGTTCTCATCGTACCTGGATATATATATATATATATATATATATATATATATATATATATATATATATATATATATTCAAGTTAAAACGTTATTCTTAGTGGGTACCCGTATTTGAAAGAGATGCCCCATTTTTTTCTTAAACAGTGTGCATAACTTCTACTGGTCTGCGCATTTGAGAAAATTTAATAAAGAAAATGTGCTCTCCAGCAGAGATCGGGCCTGCATCCCCCTTTGTAGGAGAAACCACTCCTTCCCGTCTTATCCGGCATGCTTTAGTCCGTTCACCCACAAAGAGCGTCACAACACAGCAAACTTCTATTTTCTGTTTTGGAGAATGTACATCCTTTCGTTCAGATTTTCTCGAACGACCATATTTACTCGATATCGTAACCCTAACGTAAAGAAAGTAATTCCTAAAAAAAAGTAATGGATTTATTTTTAATCCGACACTTTTATTACATCAAACATTATTTTTAGTAGACACCCGTATTTGGAATAAATGCCTCGGAGAGCATATTTTCTTTATCAAATTTTCTCGAATGCGCAGACCGGTAGGCGTAATACACACTTTTTAAAAATCAGAAACAGACAACTTTAAGGGTTCATGGTATTATAAAATGGAGATCTGAAGAACTAGGAGAAAAATCCCGGTCCAAAGGAAATAAATTATAATCCCATGAACCCTTAAAGTTGTCTGTTTCTTAATATTTGCTCTTTTTTACATTGAACTTTCTGGTTTACATCCTCCTTGGAATCATCCATACGGATTACCAAATAACTTCATTAACTAACTAACTACCCATATATACATACATACATACATACACACACACACACACACACACACACACATATATATATATATATATATATATATATGTGTGTGTGTGTGTGTGTGTGTGTGTATGTTATACATACTTACATACACACACACACACATATATATATATATATGTGTGTGTATGTATGTATGTATGTATATATATAACAAAAGTGATAGACATATAAACAAAATTATCTGAATGAAATCGGATAGATTATATACACAAAAACATATATTGGGAAAAATTATTTTAAAATTTAGTCCAATGGAATCGTAAAGGATGAAACGCGTCACGCGAAAACTTTTTCCACATTGTCATACTTCTTTCCTCTAAAAGTGTTTTTGATACAGTGGAGGAAACAAATATTCGTACACATACAAATTTTTAATTTATTGTTTTCCAACTAATGAATAAATATATTTTTCATATAATTAACTGTACACGGATGTATAATAACTAAATATACAGGAAAAATTAATTCAATAGGAATAAATCCCATTTATCCATTTTAATGGGTGAAAAGAAGTATTCGTAGAATACAAAAAAGAATACATAATCTTCATTTAATAGCCATTATTCACTTCTACAGCAACCAACCTCTTCTTGTATTTCTCAATTAATGATTTGCAAATTTTAGTATTTTGTTCTATTCTTCTTCGCACATGGTCTTCAGATCTGGGATGTTTGTTGGCGTTCTCGGTTGGATTTGAATTTTCAAATAACAACACAGATTCTCGATTGGGTACTGGCTTGGCCATTTCGGGATATTTACATTATTTTTAGCAAGCCATTTCTTTGTAGATTTTGCAGTGTGCTTAGGATCATTGTTTTGTTGGAAGATCCATTCAGGAGGAAGTTCAAGATTTTCAACCGAAATCAAATTTGCTTCCAAAATATTTTGATATGCTGCAGCATTCATTTTACCATCTATTCTGATATTTTGCCAACACCTTTTGCAGAAAAACATCCCCAAACCACGATGCTGTCACCACCAAATTTCATTGTTCTTTTTTAGTTTGAAGGCATCGCCGTCTTTCCTCCATACAAGATTTCTAGAATTATGTCCAAACAACTCAATTTTGGTTTCGTCTGTCCATGATACTCTTTCCCAATACGATTTTCCCTTATCCTTATGTTCACAAACGAATTTCAAACTGGAATCTCTGTGTCTTTTCAATAGCAGTGGAGTTTTCCGAGTGGAGCGTGGCTTTACATTGTTCCTATGAATTTCATTGCTTATTGCTCGTTTAGTGATACAGATTCCTGATGAAGGCAAATCATCCTGCAACTCTTGAAGAGTAACCATCGGATTTGGTTTAATTTGACGCATTCCTCGAAGATCTTGCAGAAATTTTCCGCGGAGCACTTGTTCTTTGGTTTTCAACAGTTTTGAGTTTTTTTATACCTGGCAATGAATGAACTAATGGGAGTAAATGGAATATTTAGGTTGTCTGAGATTTTCCTGTAACTTTTACCTTCTTTCCAGAGCTTAACAATCAGTTCTTTTTGCGAATTTGTCAATTCTTTACCTCTTGCCATGATAAAATCCTTTTTGCACAAATGTCAATTACAGAATGTTCGGTTTGTATTTTTAAGGCTAAAAATAACTACTGATAACATTATTGAAACATTCTAGAATATTCCACTTGAATAATTTAGAGTAAAGCAATTTAAAAGTTTTAAAATCTGAAATTTGCATTGTATGAATACTTTTTTCACCCATTAAAATGGATAAATGGGATTTATTTCCAACACCAATCGTCTCCCTTTACCCCCAAAAGATAAGCGAAGCGATGATCAAAAGTGTTACCGACAACTGAAATAACATATCAACTTCTCTAAGTCAATACACTGATAAAGCCCGGCTTCTTTATCTTGTACGCAGTGGTCTGGTAACTCCCATGGCTCAGTGCCTTTTTTAATCAACTGTCATTAGTTCGTTTAGTAGCTACGAAGGCAGCGCCACACGTTTTAACAACTTTCTACGGCAGCCAACACCAGCAGAGTGTTTTGGTGATACGGTCTTGCTTATTTCTTATATATAGTTGCATATTTACCCATTCAGGATAGAAAGTATATATTATTTTTTAATTTTATTTTTTAAAAATTTTAGCCTTTATATTGCATGAAACAATAAAATTCTTGTTTGGAAGCATTAATGATTGCTTTATTTCCTGTTTTAAGCTTTGTTCCACCTTTGATAACACAGCAATATATATGTGGAATGAGCTGACAAGTCTATGTTTTTAGGGGTGATTTCTATCATCCAGTATTTTCTGTGGTCCGGCAGTGACCTGGCTCCAAGGGTGCCGGACTCTATTTAATTTTCTCCTGTAAAAGATTCATCCGCAGAAAAGAAACTTACAAACACCTTTATATACAAAAAAAACATTGCTGTAAAAATGTTGATAAATGTTGAGTTTTACATTTTAACACAATAACTAGAAGTTTACTTATATTAATTGGGACTAACGTTGCTATATTCGTATTATGCGGTAACACCACCAGTTTTGCCAATAAGTCATTAGAGGGTGCTGACAAGTAGCTATAAAAATGGGACACTTCCTGTCTTTCTTTCTTTCTCCTCTCTTCTCTTTCTTTTCCGTCCAGCATGTTGTAGCGACGACATCCGCAAGAACTTTTTTTCCGTGCGTAAGATATCTTTCTCTTAGTGACTGATTCTATCACACATAGGTGTATCACCCACGTAATTCCTTTTCTTTTGCATGCATACTCGTGTTTTTTCTCTCTTTTGACTCGGTTATATAAGAACCAAAATATAAAATATCGCCTTATTGAAATTCGTGCCTTCCACTCGTCATTTACTTGTGAATAATATTGCTTCCACTACTTTTAGTCTAACTAGGAGCAGTATCTACAAATTTATTATATTAATTGGAACTATAACTAATTACTAACGGCACTATATTCGTACTAAATAAACAACTTCAAGGTTGAGTATTTGTCTTTTATGCTGTTTTGTTAAAAACTTTGCCATTATTAAAGAGAGAATGTTGATCGATTGGTTAATTGATTAGTATTTTTTACGGCTTATCAACACTTCTTGGGTTATTTAAAACCAAAACATTTTTTTGGGCGGGGGGGGGGTTGTCAGAATAATTCTTCTTTTTCTTCTTTGTATAACAGTTTTTTGAGAATAACAATGATTTTTCCAGATGCAAGTTCTAACCTATAAGGGGAAAAAGGGAGTTATGCTTTTCCCAAAGCTATTTGGGCTTGAATTAATGTAATGAACCTGACTGGAATTCGAACTCGGTTCTGCGATGGAAATAGAGATTGGTTCGAACCCATACTGGATTTAGGCATAATAACAAACTACTTTATCTGTCTATATCTCTGAGATGATGTATTATGATTATTTACGTTATTTACATTATTTGGACTGTTATCTTCATCGTCATTGCCATATTCACAACGTTTCAGCTGTTGTACGCCCCGGTCTTCTTCAGATGATTGGAATTTCGAACTGAACCCTTTTATTAGGTCCACCTGGGTAGATTGTTCTAGTTCCACGTGCCATGCCTCTTCCGGATGTCTCAGTTATTTCCCTTTAACTCAACTCGCATGAGATAAAAACTAAAAACTGAGAAAGTTTTTTTTTGTTTGATTTTTGATGGTGAACCAAACTTGGAGAGTTGAGTTAAAGGGAAATAACTGAGACATCCGAAAGAGGCATGGCACGTGGAACTAGAACAATCTACCCCGATGAACGAACTAAAGGGTTCGGCTCGAAATTCCAATCACCTTAAGAAGGCCGGAGCGTACAACGGCCGTAGCGTTTTGAATATGGCAATGAAGATGAGGATAACAGTCCGAATAACGTAAATAATGTAAATAACAAGCTACACTACATCTTAGAACCTCACATTTATTTCATTTTAGATTTTTCTTTCTGGGTGAGTAGCATTTAACACTGGCGAATTATTTCCTTTGTAAACGTGCCTCTAAGCTTTGTACAATGTATATGGCTTATTGCCTCACCAAGTCTAAATCCGACTTTTTTCTTTTCTTTTTTATTACGTTTCAGCCGTGTTCTCCTCGCCTTCTGAATTAAACTAACCCAATAATAATAATAATAATAATAATAATAATAATAATAATAATAATAATGATAATAATAATAATAATCTTCTTATCTATCAAAATTCAGATAGGAATTAAAAACAAAAGAGAATCCTAAAATAAATCTAGTATTTTTGACGTGTTCTTGTTTGTTTCTTTGTTAGTTTAAATTTACATCTCTGGTAAAAGCTGAGTGGGCATGCGCGCGTTTGTGTGTAAATCCCACTCCATTATCCATGGAGGCGACGATGAAGAGGAGTTAAGCGAATGTTAAAAGTTAAGACAGAAATTGGAGGGAAATAATCTACACGACAGCGTGCGGGAAGAAAGAAGGAGGAAAAGCGTATAATGGCGGGATTTAGCGATAATAGTTTTTTCTTTTATCATTCTAATTTCAAATAAAAACTAAAAACTGACAAATAACATATAAGAAGAGGATATTCTAATTCAGCTATAATGTCTAATATCTCTACATGAACACAACGGTAATTTAGGCGGATTATCTATGCACGTGTCCCTTTAGCATCAAGGTTTCAAGTTTCTTCATATATTTTTCTATTTTCTGCTATTAAAAATCGTTTTCAGTTGTCATTCATTCGAACGATGTGTCTATTAAAAGCTCTCATTTACGATGAGTTAACCAACAGCCGCTGTTTTCAAGGAGGCCAGGATAAGCAGTAATAAAGGGACATCTTGAAGTCCAACCTCAAAGCAGACGACATTCTTACTGACACCTGAAAGAGGCAGAGCGCTAAATCGCTCAGACTGGTGAAAGATCTCTAAGATGCTTTGAACGTCGCCACATCGACCAGCTTTAGCGCGGAAGAGGCCGTTACACTAACACTTTTAATTTAATATCAACCTCAAACAAGTGACAACTTCATCTGCACAGGATAGGACTGCCGCCATCTCAGCCATCTTTGCCTTCATCATTGAATTTGAAGTACAGAGAGAGAGAGAGAGAGAGAGAGAGAGAGAGAGAGAGAGAGAGAGAGAGAGAGAGAGAGAGAGAGAGAGAGAAATCTGATGGCTTAACACATCATTCAAAATTGTGTATGCTCGTGCGCCTGTGTGTGCTGAACATGCGTGTTCTCCGAGAAGGACGGATAGGGTAGTGGAGGAGTGAAGTTTCAAATATTAGTCAATTAAAAACAGTAGAGAAACACGTGTTTGGCTTTCTAGAGGAAAGGAAAACAAAAAAAGTAAAGAGAGTCCAATGAGAATTAATATTTGTGATACGAGCACTCGTCTACCTAAAAATGCGGAATACATTTTAGAATACAAATAGAAGCATTAATTTTGTTGGGATTTACTAAAAATTTAGCTTCTTATTCTTTCACAAAACACCCAAATATTGACACCCGATAACGATTGAACTCGCTGCGCTAACAACATTGTGTGAGTCTAGTTTTTTACCCAAGGTATTTGGCCACGTGCGAGTAGCGAGGAAATCGAAATCAACGAGTCGGTTTCAAGTTCTATCCTAATTTCTTCGCACTGACAACTTTGGTAAAGGGATGAATTGATTTGTTCTCTCCACCTCACCAGCTATAAATAGCAAGATACACTACTTTTCGAGCTTTGAATGGCAGCCAGTCTAGACAATAATAAAGGGAAACCATTCCATTATGGCAATTCATAGATCATAACGAAAATTAATCTGTGGAGTGTCATTATCCCCTACGACTTGAAGGGACATAGTAGTTAAAAAAAGAGTTTGCACTACCCATTACAGGAAGTGTCATTGTTAGCGATAAATCGACAAGCCGAGTTCCAATATCAGTCGAGTTTGTTGCACTCACACTCACGCAAATACCCTTGGGAAATGTATGAATCTATCTCTTCTGTCAGCCATAAGTAAGTAGCAGGACAGACTGGGCTCTCTTGCCTTGGTTGGCAACTAACAGAAGAATAACTGAATTCAAATTCATATGTAGCCGTTGTGAAGCGCATACTTAAACTGTATGTAAAGTCCAGCATAGTTGCAGTATAAATCACTATTTGACATGTGGGTGGTGAAGAAACAAAATGGGTTTGAGCTTCAAGTCGAAAAAGCACTGAGAATGATGATGCATATTTTTATTTACTAATCTTAGTACAGTCTGGCACAAGGCCATAAATGTGGTGATAACATTTTTTCAGTAGTGAGGAACGCCCCTTTTAAATAGTTATTTAAGAAGTTTGACAAAACAACACAGTTGCAGTGCATTCCATAAAGATCGAACTCACTACACTGGAAAATTGATTTGAGAGATAATGTTGCAGCTACCGTGGTACTGTAGGCGCCAGAGTCATTAACATTGTGTTTATTTCCGTTATTTTACGTCAGCCCTGATATCATATGTCTTGTACTGAGGCGCTGCAAGTGAAATATTAATCTGGAAGGAATAATCGATAAATATTTATTAGAGAGGTCAGTTCATTGATCCTGGAATATATATATATATATATATATATATATATATATATATATATATATATATATATATATATATATATATATATGTATATAATATGGTGCGATGGATAAATTCTCCTTCCAAATTACAATTACGAAAAATGAAAATAACAATGATATCTCATTTTAACAGGTATATCTACCAAAATTACACAAAAATATCTTGAAATACTAAAGAGTAAATTTATTCAATAAATTCGCCATCGCCTTCAACCACGGCCTCCAGACGACTTCGGAATCCCCTGCAACTTTTCTAGACGTCCTCCTTGTTTAAGTTGGTGAATCCTGCCATAATTCTTGCCTGCAGTTCATCTTGGGTGTTACAAGGAGTTTTGTTAGCCTCTCGCTCAACTGCGACCCACACATAATAATCAAGGGGGGTACAGTCTGAGGACTCAGGTGGCTAGATGTGTGATGTTGTCGCAGAAATAGTCTGACATCCCTGACTGAGTTCTCCTGCTTGTATGGCACGGTGCAAAGTCCTGTTGCCAGACATTGTGTTTTCCAGTAGCCACCCTCTTGACCCAGGACAGCACTACTTCCTCAAGGCACTTGATGTAGGCCTCCGTGTTGAGCCTGAGGACCTCACCAACAAATTCAGGAGTTCTTTTCTTATCAGAACGATAAAAGTATTCCGAGCTTCTGTGCCTTCGTAATCACCATTAAACTCACCTAACTCTTTCCGAATCCTCTACATTGTCCTCAGATTGACACCCAAACATTTTGAAATGTTCATATTGGCGATTCTTGCGCGAATGTCAAGCAGAACAATATGCCGTTTCCAAATTTCTGGCGGAGTGAATTGCGAAATGGTGCTCTTTTTCTCACAGACGGTGCTCAACTGACCCTACTATACTGGGCAGTCGACAATCTCAAAAAACAAACAACGCGCAAGCGTGAAATTAAAAATATAAAATGGCAACAATTTACCCATCGCACTTTGTGTATATATAGATAGATGGATGGAATCATTCTCCCATTGAGAACGATTGTTGAGGGTTCGGTAAATTTTTAGTTTTTTTGGTTTGTTTTTTACTGAACAACCTGCACGATTGAATTGCTTAAAATGGCCAATTGCAATGCACACTCTCTTCATCATAGCGTCATCTGTCATGTGTGCCACATGTCAGATGGCGCTACAATAGCAGGCTTTTTTTTTAGGTGAGTAGAAGTCTTCCATTGCCTAGCTGCATGCTGGCCGTTGGCTCCTATGAGAAGCTCATCAACCCCGTGCGTCCATATCTCAACGAAACTTCGGTTCTTGTCTGATCAAGAAATTAAGCAAAGTGGAGCCTGGTCAGTACCTGGATGGGTAACCGCTTAGAAATACCAGGTGCTGTAAGCTTGGATGTGTGGTTGGTATAATAAATAACGTTTCGGAATGAGGAAATCGGGGAACCGAGTTCGAATTCCAGTTGAGTTCGTTGCATTTACTTACATACAAATACCCTGAGAAAAGGTGTGAATCCATTTCTCCACTTCTCAGATATGGACAGGACAGATTGGGCCCTATAGCATTAATTGGCAACCAGCCTCCAGTCTAGAAGGGAAACTGAATCCAAACCAGCGCGTGTGTGTGTGTGTGTGTGTGTGTGTGTGTAATAGAAATTTTGGGGGAGATTTGAATAATTTCACATAATAATTCATCGAGTCTGGAACAAGAATCCAGAATGCAGAAAGCACTAGACGGCCGTTTCGTCCTTTTTTTAGCACACATCAGCAGTGCGCATCCACTACCGAGAATCGAACCCGGACCGTTCCGATACAACGCAAGCATTCATACCACTGGGTCATCGGGTAACGAAGCTACTCCTAATTCCGGTGGTGATACTTATCCAAGTACACATAACTCATCTGAACCGGCCCCAAGAGCAACGTCTTCTTTCACCAAGCCGCTCTATTCAGAGCATTAAACCTGGATCAAGCATAGGTAATAGATTTTTTTTCGATTCTCGGCAGTGGATGCGCACTGCTGATGAGTACCCCCCCCAAAAAAAAAACGGACGAAATGGCCGCCCAGTGCTTTCTGCATTCTGTTGTGGATTCTTATTCTAGAGTCGATGAATTATTATGTGATATATATATATATATACACACATATATATATATATATATATATATATATAATTGTGTATTTGGGCAGCAGTCCCTCTTTAATACAAGTTTCGTTAAAAACGACTGACAAGGTACTGTGGTTCAGTTTTTTATTTATTTTTTCTTGTGCTCTTCTGATTATTTTTTTGTTCTTAATTTCTTCTTCGGTTCGGACCACTTTTCTGATTTCCGGAGAGAATTTGAACATAAATGGTTCAATATCTTCTGAATGAGTTGGGTTTTCGTAATCCATTATCAAATAATTTGTGTGGGTTGATAAGGTTGATTTCCATCGGTATGGATTATATTTCTTTTCTGATTTTCAAATCTCAGATTTTCGCACGTCAGATTTTCGCATGTCGGTTTTTTCAAAGTATCGCGTCTTCACGCATCATGTTTTAATGTCTTGTTTTTATATACGTGAAGACATGAGATTATGAAAAAAAATTGTCGCAAGATTACTGACTTTCGTGGTAGAAATTATGTAAAGCCCGTTGTTCTCTTAAAATAAAATCCTATAATTATCCAAGATTTTATCTTATATTCTTGAGGTGAGTAAACAATTATGGGATTTTGTAGTTATGGTAAACGTTTATCTTTAAATCGGTATCAGTTCGTATGAATAAAATATCAAGAAAAGTAACGTGGTATAATTTTCTCTTTCAAATGCAAATTCATTTGTAGATTCAGCTTTGTTTAAGTCATTTATGAGATAAGTAATTTAGTGAGATTTAGTTTTGTGCGGTTATATTAGTAATGGCAGTGGTAATGGTGAGATTTGCCGTTTCCTTATCAGGAAACATTCTGCAATCATTGGCCGAACAGTTAGCATTAGCAGCGATAGAAAAATTTATATAAAAAAGTTTTTCAGGAAAATAGGTTTCCCAAGTCCACTAACCTTTGTCGTTCTTTTTAGGATTGGTTGGGTTTCCTTAACCTTTTGTTTGTAGCGATGTAGAAAGTCAACATCCGTACGCTTAGCTATTACTCAGTATTGTTAGAATTCAAACACTAATAATGATTAAAACAACCGAATCATTCATTGATGGATCGACGTCCATTCCTAGTTTCAATTTCTATACATTGTTAACTGTTAATTGTCTGGTTCGATGTTGTTCGTGGTTGGTTTTATTTGGTAGCGTTGGTATTAGTTAGTCACGATTAATATAGTAAATAAACTCCCCAAAATTGTGGTAAAATTTAAAACTGCAATTTAGTTATATTTTCACAATAAAGTGTTTATAAAGAAGTGTGTAATTTGACTTTCTACGGGCGTATCTTTTCATAATAAACATTTAAAATGTTCGTAGAAATAGGCGCGTATCTGATAGGGAGAAAATTCATACATTTTCGTAATTGCCATTACTTGCAGTTTACTGGAGTAAAAGAAGTACATGCGTGTTGACATTAAGATTCAGTTATTGGTAAATATTTCGATCTTTAGCCGCTCCACTTTTTGGATAATGAAGGTCGTTTGTCTCAAATTTGTGTAGACGAGCTAGCATTTTTTACTTGACTGACTACAACTTGATGTAAAGTCTGATATCTATCTTGAAAGTTTTTGAATTAGCTCAAATCAACAGAGATTTGTTGAAAATTCTCTTTTTATATCTTTTGATACGTTTTCTATTACGTCTGTAAATTTAGAATGTTGTTCTAGATATTATTGTTTTGGACATTTTTTCGAGCATGTCATTTCGATATATATATATATATATATATATATATATATATATATATATATATATATATATATATACCAGTGGCGACTCCGGTGTTCGGGCTTGTCGAGCATAGCGCGACTGAATCAGCATTCAAGTATACCTATTTCAAAGAAACAAAAATCTTTCGTAGTGCGTCGTTTTTCATTCTTGACTTTAGTTGTAACCAAAATTAATTGTTTTAACTCCGTGCCTCAAAGTATTGGCCGAAATGCATTTCGTTGATATTGTTCATAATAAAGAATAAAAAAAGAAGTAAGTAAAAAAAAAAAAAGAATGAAATAAAATTAACGTGGATAGATCGGGCTGTGTAGATATGAGCCTTTTCAAACTGGTGACATATTTAATAGGCATGAATTTCTTGCTTTAATTTTATAAATAATCTTTTAAAAATCTTTAATGAATTGTATACCCTGTTTTTCAAAGAAAACATTTTTATTTCAACTTATTGTTTTCAAATGTCCATTTTAGATAATTTATTCCGTACAGTATAAGGTTTTTAGTTGAAATGTATCACTTGAAAAGTCGGGCAAATGAAATTTAGTCCGACTTAAAGTCGGCGATGATCAAAGAAAGTGGCAGCCTTAACTCGTCGATTGGGGGGATGGGGTAAGGAGGGTGACTGGGTTAGTGTTGAGGAAACAGCAGTCAGCAGTAGTGATCATAAACGTACAACAAATTAAACTAAATATCCACACACAGATATATATATATAAACACACTAACGCACAGACATATACACAAACGCACTCGAGATAGACACATATGTTATTTTTGATTACATGTCTGGAATTTAAAAAAAAATAAATGTTTATTTTTATAGAATTATTACAATTAATATCAAAATAACAAAGTCTTTTTTTTTAATTTCATGCACAGAGATTTTTAAAATGATATATTTTAGAGTAAAGGAATCATTTTAGCATCTAAGTTATACCAATAGTATATTTTGTTAAAGATTGTAATGAACATGCATTGATGACCTAGAGTCACCACTGCTGATATATATGATAAGATAACCAACAAATAGGAAACGTTTATCAAACAAACATATTTTAAAGTAAAACATGTTAGATTGAATAACGTTTCTTATTTGTTCTTTATCTTATAATACTGTCGGATTCAAATCCATATTTGATCTCTCTCTCTCTCTCTCTCTCTCTCTCTCTCTATATATATATATATATATATATATATATATATATATATATATATATGTGTGTGTGTGGGGGGGTGTTATAATCTGATATAATAGAAAGAACTGTTAGGTTGATGGTCCGAAGTTCTTTAGTATTTTTGTTTTTATTTTTAAAAACAGTGCTCGATACAGAAGTAGAGCCTAGATTATAATAATTAAAAAAAAAAAATGATCCCATCGCGACACAGAAATTACTGTTTCGAAACTGGTCAGCATTATTCAGGTTTAATTTCAATATTAAACCCTAACTACCGGGTGGCAGTCTCATCCTCAGGCTATGTTTGAGGATGAAACTCCCGGTTTAACTTGCTTGTTCTTTTATAAAAAGGCTACGCTGGCTAGTTGCTTAAACGCTGCAAACCACAATACAGAAACAAGTCTTTCTTTTTTTTCTTTTCTCCTCGTGTTATCTCAACGTTTGTCGCTAATACCGCTTACACTTGTGCGGTTTCTCACATCATCTTCTTTATGCGCTGTGTCCTTTCATGACGTAGGCGGTCATGGCTCTCCACAATGTTCTGTCCTTCGTGGCTCTTTATAAATTTTGTCTTTTTATTATTTTTCCTGGACCTTGTTCCGCCATACATTTATTCAAGCTCACGTATGTTTGGTGTTGTTTTCCTCTGTCCCTCTTACCTTTAAACCCGCTTTCCTCATTATGTGCCCCAGAAATTTCCTTTGTGTTTCCATTTTCTCTAAAACTTCGTCGTTGCTCACATATTCAGTGGTATCTTCAGCATCCTTCTGTAGAACTACATTTCTGTTGCTTCAAGTGTCGCATTTTAGATTCTCTGTTAAAAACACTTCCCAGATATTTACATTTTTGTACGTGTTGGATTTTCGCATCTCCAATTTGTCATTTATATTTTTTTTAGGCTCATCCTTTTGCTAACAACCGTCATCTCCTGGCAGTTTTAATCCTTTCATCTCGCTTTCCTTCACTGCCTTCTGTAGGAGGTTTTGTAGTTTGCTTTCCGTGTCTGCTATCAACCCTGTGTCATCTGCATATCTTATGTTGTTAAAATTGTGACCGCCAATAATGGTAGGATTTCTAATTCATTAATAATCTAGAAATCGGAGGTGAGTTCTTGGCTTAATGCTTTTCTCTTCTGTCAGTGACATTGAATATCAACATACAATATTTTTCTTTTCATCAGTAGTTCTGACACAGTATTATTTATAATTTATGCAACAATTTAGAATTTAATTTAACGTCTTTTGTTTTGTTTTTTCTTCACGCGAGACCTGCTAACCACAGCACTACTTCGAAGATCAAGTCAAATTTTCGTAGTCAGTCAAGCCTTAATGTTCTCTCTGTTGTATTAGATTTTTAGACATAATTATAAAATAGATTTAAACATATGTATAATTATAAAATAATTATTTTACAGTTCTTAAAAATCCCTCCAAATTTCTTACATGAGAATGAGACCTTGTGGCGTATTTTTTTTTTTTAACAATATATCTCCAATCTTCAAATATATCTTGGAGCATCAGCATACCTAAATCCGGAACTGCATCTTAGTTTTCTTCTTTTGTGTGCTGTACCCACCTCAGGATATGGGCAATTATAGCTCTCCACAGCTTCCTGTTATTTGTAATTCTGAGCAAAATTCTTTATCTCTTTAGCATACCACCCAGTTCCTGCTCCATCATTCATTTACATAAATTTGTTAGGTAGGTTGTTCACTGTTTTCTCCTACTCCTCTTGTTTCAGTATGTCCCGTGAGTGTCAAATTCTCCAAGTCCTCCAGTCCTAATTATGTGTCCCAGAAATTTCAACTGCGTTTTTCTGATTGTAAGTATGTGTCCTTTTCGTTTCCATTTTTCTTAAGCCTTCCTCGTTGTCCACATGTTATGCTCATACTAATCTCAGCATCCTCCTGTAGAACCACATCTTTGTTGCTTCAAGTCTCTTCATCTGCGGGGAAATTGTTCAACAGTCACTGCCATATAGAATGATAAATATTACAATACATAGATATCGAACGTAGGCAATGTGGCTTAATCAGCCCCAGTTCCAAATCTACGCTTGATTAGTGATTAACATATACATTTTGATTACCCCTTGAACGAGTGTAAATGCCATATTGTTTCTTGTTAATTATCTCTAGGTACAGCAAGAAAAATCGTTGTCGAGGTTGACAATGGAGTATGCAGCTTTGTTCTTTTTGCTGGCTAGTCGATTATTTATGGGAGAGTAGTATAGTCAAGTGCTATCTCACTCTCATTCTTCTCTATGAAATATCGTGGTATGCCAGTGACGAGACCTTTTGCCACGATAACCGGTACTGGTGGGAATGAATTCATGCCATTCCTACAGACATTCTATCTAATGAATTGAACTTTGACGGTTTTGACTAGAATTCGAGATCGTAGCGTTCATTCTGTTAGTTAGGGTTAACTAAATAATTCGTTACTAAACTTAACATTTATTAGTTAATATAAAGCAAAATAAATAATGTTTTTTTTTAATTGAACATTTACTTGTTCAAGTTCTTTATGTTGGTCCAAGGTTAAAATGAGCGCTAATGAAATTTGTGGGACACCCAGTGAGGATTCCAAGTTGAACTAAGCAAAAAATAAAAAAACTTTACAATGGCGATTTACACGTCTTACATTTACACAGCTATGATCACGCCTTCAAATATCACAATGTTTTTAAAGACACACCTCCACAAGCCAAGTGACAACGTCAGTCTTTTTTTTCCCTTCGTTTCTCTACCACCCGTATACTCTTTCTTTCTTTGCCTTTTTCTTCTCTTAGCGAACACCTGGCCTCTAACCTTTTGTGCGGCGACACACGCTTTTAAATAAAAGTTTCTGCAAGTCTTATTTTAGTTTACTAATGTTAAGGAGTTAAGAACAAAGAGATAAAGTAACTAATTAATTGGTTAAACTATATATATAAAAAAAAGAGTTAGTTAAAATTAAAAAGCAACAGAAGTCGTATTTTATAATACTAACATCAACTACGAGCAAGTCAATCATGTTTCTTAGCACCAAAAAAGAAAAAAAATCACGAGAAAAGGTTTTGAAAGAAAATTAATTTTTTTTACAAGTTATGCCTGATACCCTTTTTTTTTAAATCAATAAGTTACATTGTAAACATTTAGGATTAATTTTTTTTCAGGTACGAAGACGAACAACATTAGTGTGAAGCAAGGCTTACTTCTTTTACCCGGTTTCGGACGCTATTCCGAATACCTGCAGATAAATAAAAATACGCCTAAATTTATTTAAATGTTTGCCTTTCCTTCTAAATCAAATGTTCAACTTTGATAAAATTATTTTTGAAAACATTTTTACAAGAAATTTATCATTAGACTTGTTTAGTTACTTTGCTTAACTTGCTTCAGTGTCTGGAATCAAAACAGATTGATAAGTTGAAAAATAAAAATTGAGTCTGTAACTTAACTATCACGACTGATTATTTTAGCTTAGCATCTTCTGTTGGAAAAATAAAGAAAAACCCAAATGACTACCACTTCAACTTCATAAATGTCCGGTCACAGGCTATTTTTTTTCTTTTTTAGTAAAAGCAGTAAGAAGAGTAGAGATAAAAATAAAAACATTAGCAAATAAAAAAGAAAGGTTTTTATGCCCGTTTTACGTTGTTTATTTCCCCCATGTCTTGATTTACTGAGGATTAATAAAAACAATTTTGTTTTTCTTTTACAATATCTCTATCTATCTATCTATCTATCTATCTTAGTTTTTAAATGTTTTGTTTATTTGATTATTTACTGAAGAGATACCCGTGACCAAAATATTTTATTTTTTATTCTTCTGTTAAAAATTACTGCTGATGCAAGTTTTTTGTTTTCTTTTAGTGATTCAATGATACGTCGTTCATTACGTTAAAAAAATCATACGACAGCATTACTAATTTACTAAGCATAACTGAAATGTGGTACAAGGCCGAAAGTAGAGTCACCTAGTGAGGATCGAACTCACCCCGACAGCATTATAGGCAAAATCCTGTGGGGACTTGCTGTCACTTGATCTCTAACGAGAGCCACCATATTAGTATGAAAACAATATTGAAAACAACTACACTACACTACACTACAGTAACACACATACACACACAGCCAAGATACTCAAACAGAAACTTCACTGAGTTATAGCAAACTCAATCAATTATTTTTTCGCGTAAGAAAAAAATTGCAAACAAAATAAATTATCCTTTCTTAACGCAAAATCAACCAAATAATAAAAACAAAATAAGGAACATTTTTTTTTAAATCATGAAAAATCCTATTCCAATGTTCCACTGGTATAAGGCATGTTCATTGTTTAAAAAAAAAGAAGGTACACACGCTTTTTGTTTTGTTGTTGTTGCACAGAAAATGAATCTCACGAACATTCATTAAGTAGAGACAGAGGAAATAATGAAGTCAGGAAAAAGTTCCTAATTTTATTTATTTATTTAATTGTTTTTTTTTTTTTAACCCTATTTCATTTGTTTGCTTGTAAGAAAAGAAAATAAGTCTTTAAAAAAACACACAAACTAACACACACATACACGCACACACACACACATGCAAACAAACAAAAAATTTACAAACACTTACTAAACTAAAAAGTAAGCTACTACGAAAAAGCGACTAATTGATTTTCATTCAAATAAAACATAATGAGAAAGTTGCCAGTTACCGGACACCAGCTTTTTAAACAATTTTCTTCCAAATTGAATAGCGACTGTGAGCTTTCATTTCAAGTCTCTATCATCACTCAGCATGAATAATATATAATAATTTTTTTTATTACTTGTACTTAAATATGCCACAACAGTGATGTTCGTTTATAAAGCTATTGACTGAAAAGAAAATTGGTTGTGGCGGGGTGGGGTCATTTGTGGCTTAACATAACAAAGGTGATAAAAATCCGGTAACGGGCAATTTTTTTATATTCAGTGTACAAGAAAATACAGTAGTAATGTAACCCGTATACACCCTTCCACCAACATGTATACAAGGACACACACACGCAAAGTCCATAGAAAGAGTAGTAATAGAAAGAAACAAGGAACAGTGAACAGTAGGGGTGGGGGGGGGATCTTTCTATTCTTAAAAAAGAAAGGGGAAAAAAGGCCTCTGTGTAGATGCTTTTTGGTGTGTGGCTGGGATGAATGTATCTTCTTTAAGACATCCTATGGTATAGCCATTCCTTATTGAGTATTGACAAAGAATTTATATAGAATAATAATAAGAATTATTCATTTATAGAAGCGGATTACTTGATGCTATATAAAAAAAAATCCATAAGAAATGATTTAATTAATTTTTCTACCTTAGTTTCGAAAATTAAATGAAGGATTTTATTTTTTATCCTTACCTTAATTGCAAAAAAAAGTTCGAAAAAATGTTTTTATGAGTTTATTTTCAAATTAAGAGTAACGCCCTCATACTCTTTAAAACTAAGGAATCACTACACGCACACACACAAATAAATTGATTACTCAATTTAAAAATAAAATATAATTAAATTAATAATGACCTTGCTTTCATCCACGAACTTGCCATAAAAAATGGCAAACATGTGAAGAGACATAATTAAAAAAATTAAAATGTGCACACAAACACATTACTATACATATTATGCTCTTATTTTAATTACACAAAAATCAGATCTTGTTTTTACGAATGTGAAATGTTTTTTCTTTCAACACATTCTGCATGCCCCACCTTCGTCTTGACCGATCTCAGCTGTCTGCTCTTACGTAAAGAATTACATGGAAAGTAGTGCATTCGTCTCGGTCTATTCATTATTCGGTAAATTCCGGTGAACTCCGGATAATTTTTTTCTTCCTTTTTTTTATAACTTTTTTGTTTTTTTTACAAATCTTTGTGCAGTACATAAATATTTTAATATTTATAATCAACTTTAATAGATTATAATTACGATAAGAATATTTCTTATCCAACAACTAAATTTAAGTACTTTTCCCTAAAAATTATAACCAAAGCATTTTATTTTTGCATCATTGTTTTACTTTTATTTTTATCCAAAGCAAAACAAAGAAAACGCCACCGATCTATTTGTGGTTGAATGATAACCTCAAAACAACTATGGATGGGCGTAACTGTTAACAAAATTCATAGGTATAAGTTTTACCTTCACAGTTTTATTTTAGCGTGTGTGTGTGTGTGTGTGTGTGCGTGTGCGTGTTATGGAAACCATTTACTCATTCTTTCTTGGTATTTTTGAATGAAGTACTGTTTCGATGTTTATATTTATTCAAAATAACTTTAAAAATATATAACTAGAGAGAGAGAGAGTAATAAATATGGATTTATTTATTTATTTTTGTGATTGCAGGAATTAGAAAAAGAATTAAAAAATTATGGACTTAAACTTATTCGAAGTAATTTATTTTCTTATATCCTTGGTAATTAAATAACGAAAGAAATGTAGAAATTTACGAATGAGTGTTCCCATTAAATTTATTTATTTGTCAATGCTGAGCTCTCATAGTTTAAAATAGGTCAAATGAGCTGGCTTAAAAGTCTTATGGTTGTTTGTCTCTCTATATTGTTAGTTAGTTAAACCTACTCTTTTACTCTACCGACTGACATTAAGACTGATTTCTTCTTATAAAATAATATTAAAAATAGTATCCACAAAAAAATAGCAGCAAATAAATTATGATAATCGAATTGATTTCTGACACACGTATAAAAAAATCTACATTAAAAATTTAAAAACTAAAAAGGCTCATATTTTTCAAATAACCTGTGACATGCATCAGAAAAATACATTGTTTTTTTTGTATGTCCACAACAAATTCACTTTTTGTTGTGTAACATCCACACGCACGCACACACAGACACATGCGCCCACTACACACACACACACACACACACAGACACGCACTGACATACACGCACGCACTTACACACACTCACACGGACATTGAAACCGCATCACAGCAGCTTATTATTAATACATTGTTTCAATCTAAAACAACAACTGTTGTTGAATCATGTTTTTTTTAACTTTTCTGTTCATATCTTTATTTAACGTTAAAATTACGCACTTACACTTCATGAGACATACGTATTTTGATTGGCAAACAGCTGACAGTGACTACAGCAGCTTTTTAAAAACTAGGTAGATGAAATTCGAGCTTTTTTTTAGATAATCATCTAATTTATAAGGTTGCATTGTTTATTTTGCCCCTCACTTACCACCTTTTTTACGGCTAACGCACACAGTAGTATAAGTAGTAACTTTTTTGGCATTGTTCTTTAGAAAACATTAAGCAAAAAGAAAAGAAGCGTCTAGTTAAACTATGACCTACTTTATTCATTAATGGCACGGTACTATGTATATTTATATTCTTCACAGAAACAGTGGAAAAAAGTGCTGAAAATAGAGAGAATTCAATCAGCAGAAGTTCTCATAGTCACACACCCATTCCATTTTAGACACCAAATGAAGCGGCGAATAACAAACTTCATAATATATAGGCAAAAATGACAAGCGGATTATCAGTTGCTGCGATGGCCGAGTGGTTAAGGCGTTGGACTCGAAATCCAATGGGCAATGCCCTCACAGGTTCGAATCCTGTTCGCAGCGATTATTGCTTTTAAGACATTTCTGCACTGAATGGACTTAACATTTAATTTGACTTTGTCTGTCAACTATTACTTGGTATTCAAACGCGTTTTCCTTTACATTATTAACTTTTCAGATATTTTAAAAATAGAAACGACTACTATAGTATAGTAACTCAGATGTTACTCAACTTGTTACATTTCTTGTTATTGTGATTTTCTTTATTCAATTTATTTCATTTTTTTTTACTCTTGTTTGTGAGAAAATATTTGTTTTCTGGATTTAGACTAATTAGTTTAGTAGTATCAAAAAATAAAATGAGTCTATCTATTGTAATAGCGCCGTTTTATAGTGAGTTTTTTTTTTGTTTCTTCTTCAACTTCTTGTACTCTTTGATGCTATATTCAAATCTGAAAAGGTCAGTTTTGAATAGTGCGTCAAAGAGCATGAACATACAAGAAGTCAAAGTGTGTTTGTGCAAAGTAAGAGGAATGTTTCTTGTTTCACCAGTGTACGTTTTAGAGATCCATCTCTTTTGGTGTCTTGTCTTAAAAACTTGATGTTTTACCAATAACTTCAGTTAGGTATTTCAACAATGAAGTGTTCCAGATGAATGAGTTCGATATACTTCTTTGTTACCCGATGGCCTAATGTACTGTACTAACTAATCGTTATCAAATCAGTTTTCTCAATAAATTCGATAAGAGGCACGTGCTTGTTTGAATATTTCAACACCTCTATGTAGTTAGTAGTTACGTAGTAACATTTTAAATCTGTATATACGTGCGTTAATTTGCAATATACATGATGCGTTAGGTATTTTGGAACACACTTTCTTAGCGGGTCATAAATAGAGATTGGCCTCACGTAACATCACCTAGCACGCGCTCAGTTTTAACATCTTAATTTCACTTTCAGACACATTTAAGTTTGACACAAGAAATAGAAATGGCACGTCGTGTTGGTGACACTGACCGGCGACCAGAGCGACACGGAGATAACCAACTTCTTGAAAGTGGTCAGGGGAATGGGAGGGATGACGGGTGTCTAGGCAAGGACGTTACGGAGGGGGCGCACGTCGTTCTAGCAGGTCATGAGCAATGAGATCCATGTCACTCCGCCTCCTATCTTCTTCCTTCGAAGTGTGAGACACGGTTCTCATGCTCTGGAATGAAAGGTGGATGTACGTTTTCTAGCAGGAATCTACACCCTCCAATACGGCTCACTTAGCGTGCGGTCTACCAGGTCATTTACAGTTTAGTTAGCGTGCATCCAATCTGCATTTTTACACTTCAATGTGCAGCCTACCTCCACTATAAGAACATTATACTGAAGGATGATAAAAACAAATTGAATAATAATTTATTATTAATGACATTCACTTAATCATACAAATCATAATCATCATAATCATAATAATCAAAAAAGGCTAAACAGTACATTAATGGTCATCATTATAGTGGAATTCATTGGTGCTACATGGTTTGTGTTAGGGTTAGTACTCAGGTTAAAAAGGTAAAAATAAGGGAAGCACATAAAAGTTAGACTGTGCGCTAAAGGTCATTTTGAATTGACCGGTCAGGAGCACTCAGGTCAAAAAGGGTAATAAAAACACTGGTAATAAATTCATACCATGAAATGCAGACCGCATGTTAAAGGTCATTTCACTGTGTAGACTACGGAAACTGCGGTAGAGCGCACGCTAAAGTAGTATTTTGTTCTCATTTACCTGGCGCACGCTTTACTGTATTTCACACTGTATAATGCTCCCTATTTTAATCAAATTTATCATCTAAGAGAGTAAAACTCGAAGAAATCATGTTACGGCAACGGATTTTTTAAACTAATTGTTCACCCAATAAAAGATCGAAAAAAAAAACGGTAGAGAGTTACTGAGTGAGGTAGTTTTATGAACATAACACTACTGATAGAAGACACAGAAAAGAAATTACAAAATCTCCTACAGAAGATAGCGACGGAGAGCATGAAGAAGAGACTAAACAAGAAAACAGAATGCATGGTCATCAGTAAAAGGATGAATCCTAAATGCGATTTGCAGCTCGGGAACACTAGTATCAAGCAAACGCGGAAGTTTAAATATCTGGGAAGCGTTCTGACAGAGGACGGTAAATGCGACACTGAGATCCGTAGACGAATTGGGATGGCCAAGGATGCATTCCAAAAGCTGGGCAGAGTATTGCGAGACAGGAGGATTTCTTTGGTAACGAAGAAAAGAATACTGAACTGTTACGTGACATCTGTCCTTAAGGCAGCGAATGTTGGACGATTTCCTCAAAGATGAAGAAGAGACTCGAGGCGACGGAGATGTAGTTCTACAGAAGGATGCTAAGGATATCATGGACCGAGCCTGTGAGCAACGAAGAAGTCTTAGAGAGGATGCATATAAGGAGGAAGCTTGTACTTAACATCAGGAAGAGGCAGGTAAAGTTTCTGGGACACATAACGAGGAAGGAGGGGCTGGAGAATCTGATACTCACGGGTCGAATAGAGAGAAAGAGAGACAGGGAAAACAACGCGAGACATACCTAGCGGCCTTAAGCAAGTGGATGACAGAACGTGGTCTGGGGAGGTGGCAGAGGGAAGGAACTTGTTGAGAGCTGCAAGGGATAGACGGAGGTGGAGAGCCATGATCACCTACGTCCTGAAAGGACACGGCACATAGAAAGAAAGAAGAGGAGGGAGTAAGAAGTACACATTATAAAGATATGTGGACATTAGACTTGAAGTTGTTAAAAGTGTAGCGGCCGGAGAAGCATTCTTTCAGGAGTCTATTCCACAAAGAAGCGGTTCTTGGGAAGAAGAGAACTCCTTCTTAGTAATGGAATATGAAGGGAATGGGGATAATTCGCCCCGCTCTACTTGGCATGTTGGGTCTTAACAGTTTAGATCTAAACTCAGGGCCGTAGTAGAGACATTTTTTGGGGGGAGGGGGCAAAAATTTAGAAGTTAGCTTTAAGTTATTAATGTCTGCCAACATGTTTAGCGGCAAGAAAATTAAAAATTTCCAGTACCTCCTTGCTTTGATAGTTTTTTTTCTTTCTTGTATTTCTATATTGAATTTTGTTGAAATAAAACCATGTAAAAAAATAACAAAAATACTACAATTGGTAAAACTGCCGCGGCCCTGAAACTAGTGGAAAGTAGCTCGTCAGAACATTTCCCATGGAAATGTCGATAGAGTACCGAAAGTGAGTAGCGAATGTGACATTTCGTCTCTGGGAAAGGGGTTGTGTAGTGGAAAATAATTCATCACCCACTAGGCCACGTAGAACCTTTTCTTTTTATTATCAAGGCTGGAAAGTGGGGTTTGGGCAACTCCAGCCCAGATATGACAGCAATATACCTTTCTTGGTCTGATCTAATTCTTGTCAGATACTTTCTAGAGCGGCACAAGGAAACGATCATTTTACTAGCATCTATGGCGATGGATCGTATATATAAGTTCCACTTGAGGTTTAGGGTAAAGTGTCTCAATAGGGGTGAGCATAAGCAAAAATGAAGATGAAGATGGGTCAGCTCGGTGAAGATGAAACATTACTAGTTTGCTTTTTGAGGTATTGAATTTGATCAGCCGGTCCCCCCCCCCCATTGAGCTAGGTCAGAGGAGGGATCAGTTGCAAGACTATGGTTATCTAGATTTTTGGAGGTGCACCTTTCAGGATTATTCGCAGATTCTTTTAATCACGGATAGAAGCAGTTAAATTCCTAAGCAGTTGAAGTCGTCTTCCATCTTTTTTTTTCTTTTTGATTTAATTTATATATTTATTTGTTTCTTCTTTTTTAAATGTCCGAAGTAAAAGGTTAAACTGCCACTTTAATAAAATTACAGATAAAGAGTTACTGAGTGTTAGAGAATGTGAAATAAAAAAAATAAGGAGAGAGTACAATAAAAGAACAAGAATTAAAGACAGAAGGTAATAAGTGACATTGTATTTAAATTTTATCATAGTAACAAATAAAATTAAATGTTCACTTATCTACTCGTAAGTGGCGTTTTCATCTTTTAATCATTTCACCCCATGCAAGACAATAAAGCCATTAAGACGCAAGGGGTTAATAAGTGTGAAAGAATGTAACAAAAAAAAAACATTATTAAAGAAAGGGAACAATAAAAGAACAAGAATTAAGAAGACAGAAGATAATGATCGACATTGTATTTAAATTTTTGAAGATCAAACTTGACTGGGAAACAAGAAGCTGGAAGGGATTTCCACAAGCGAGAAGTGCGAAAGAAGAAACTGTTAGCATAGAACTTACGGTTACATGATCTACGGGCTTGTTAGTAAAAGTGAATTTATTTACAGAAATACGAATTATACTGAACGCTTTAATTACAGAGATTGCCTGCCTTAAAAACGTTATCTTTCAGAAATACTGCGGTCGACATTTTTTAGGAAAATATTATCATTTTTATACAGGCGTATCGACAGATATTAGATGCCCGAAACAAAGACTATCAAATTAGTAGATCGTTACTTGTACTCGCAGAATGAGTTAGATTCGTATTTAGTGCTCCATAACTATGGCCTTATATCAGTCTAAGCTAAGCTTCGTTGTAAATATCAACATAAGTAACTCCGTGAGATCGCTAAAAACAGAGGGTAGCATGATGAAAAAGACGCCAAACTTGACGAAAACAAAATTTTAGCGTCTAAATGTTTATGTTATTATTAAGAGGAAAGAACAAAGTATTTTTTAATTATTTAAAAAAAAATTTCCCTCTTTTTAGAACATTCTAAATTTTAAGTGAAAACTTTGTTTCTCTTCGTGTCCAAGGAATAATAAAAGAACAAGAATTAAGACGACAGTAGACAATGATCGACATTGTATTTAAATTTTTGAAGATCAAAGCTGACTGTGAAACAAGAAGCCGGATGAGAGTTCCACAGGCGAGGAATGCGAGAAAAGAAACTTTTAGCATAGAACTTACGGTGACATGTTGCCATTTCAACAGTAAAATGATGAGATTTGGTCACCATTCTAGTACTGCGCTTAAATTCATAAAGTCTAGGTACTAAAGAGGAAAGTTCACCAGAACAATTACCATGAAAATATTTATAAAATAAAAGAAGCTAAAGCGGTGGGAAAGTCACTGAGGCAGAGATGCCAGGTCAGGACCAATAACATTACAGATTTTTCTTTGTATTTTATCAAGAATCTCTAAATACATAGCAGGCTAAATGTGGCAGCAATATTCAAAGCAAGGACGAATAGTAGACTTATAAATATGTAAGACAGATTCTGGCGAGAAAAATTGTCTGGCACAACACAGTGAATCAACTTTCTTAGCAGCAGACCTAGCACTTGATTTAATATAATTTTCCCACTTCACGTCAGCAGAAAATGTTAGGCCGAGAAGAGCACAGTGAGTCACTCTACTGGAGGTTGACATCAACCATCAGGTAAAAAAAAGGTTATACTTTTTGTTGTCAAAAAGGAATTAAAAATTCAAATTTTACTCAAAGTTCCGGTTGTCTCTTATATTGTAAAATTGTTGATAACAAGGAATGTAAATTGTTCAAAGTTTTATATCTTTTGCCTAATGTTATCAGCCAGTTATTGTTATTTAAAGGCCTTGTCCCATATGAGCGGCTTCCTCTGCAGTTGTCTTCTTTCTTTGGGATTTTAGTTTAAAAATTAATTTACGCGTTATATATGGAGAGACGTTATACGATATTACAGAAATTCTGCATTGTGTATTCTTGTATATCCTTAGATATTCATATATAAAGGATATAAAATATATTTTTTTTATTTACCGTGTCTCTTCAGGATGTGGGAAATCATGGCTCTCCACAACTTCCTTTCCTTAAAAAGGTTTGCACCCTTTTCTATCGATCCCACCTCCTGTTCTACCATCCATTTACAAGAGTTATTTCATCTGCCCAATTTCTCTTCATGTCCCGTGAATGTAAAATTCTCCAAGTCCTTTTTCCTAATTTCGTTTCCCATAAATGTCAACTGCCTCTTTCTAGTTCTAAGTACAAGGGTCATTTTTGTTATTATTTTCCTTAAAACTTTTTCGTTGCACACCTGTTCTCTCCATGGTAGTTTCAACATCCCTCTATAGAACCACATCACATCACATCGATTTAATGAAACATGTTGAAACTGCCTAAAAATTTAACTGAAGCTTCGTTTTGGTGTCTAAATTAATCGTTTTAAATTTACAGATCGCGACATCTATCAGAGAGATGAAATTTAAATTTTTATTATTGCATTATTCCAAAATTTTAACACATCAGCAGATAGCTATTAATGTCAACAACAAATAGTTATTAATTGAAAAATTAGTAACTAATGTATAATATTATCCATAACTACATGTACAATAATGTCGTTTTTGTTAAAAGTTAAAAAAATTACCATAAATACGTAAAAAATGCGTATATTGTTGAAAATTACTTTTTCCACAATATAACTAATTGTCTTATGTTATAATACTTATTACATAAACAATAATAATACCGAATAATGTTTTTAAACATTAGAGTATATTTAATCACATCTCTCTAATAGCTGTCGCGATCTGTTAACGAAAAGATTTCAAAGATTCGAGTTATTGAGATTTATGCGATATGAATAACTTCAGCAGAAGGACACACTCTCTCTCTCTCTCTCTCTCTCTCTCTCTCTATATATATATATATATGAATTAAAGAAATATTAAAACAAAAAATGTATTAAATCCGACAGAATGATTAAATAAGAAATAGATAGGAAAACTTTTATAAATTTATGTTTTGCATTTATTTTAGCTTTAGGAGAAAATTTGGGAAATCAATTATAAAAGAAAAATCTTAAGCATTCCGATCTGTTTTCATTTGTCAGGTAGATCTCAGGTTGATATCTTGTAGCACTAATATATATGTATAGTATAATGATATAGTATAGGGGAAAATGTTTGTACTGACACTCTGGATTTCGAAGAATCCTCTAAAATTTGAATGCTGCGTTCTTTTTTCAAAACTAATTTACTCGCTCACTTCAGACTGGAGGGACTTTCTCTTCCTGAAGGGTTTTATCATATATTCAATAATCAAAATAATAATAATAATATATTTGAAGATATTCAAAAAACTATCAAAATACCAGGATTTTGAAGTGAAAATCTAAAAATGTGGTACATGAGGACATCAATAATTCCAGTTGTATTTGGAGTACTCGGATTGATTGGAAAAGGTTCCGATAGACTGAGTGAAGGGATTCCTGGTAGTCCATGCATGAAATAGATACAAAAAGTGTACTCAAAAGTACAGCTCACAAATTGCAAAGGGCTTTATCTATACTAAGAAAAGTGCTATCAATTAAATGACAATTCTCCTATACGGCCTAAAGACCATAGTTTGGATCCGGTTCTACAGGATACAAAGCAGGGAACATAACATACACAAATAATTATAATAATAATAATGAAATTAACCCATTACTCATAAAGTTCCCTAAAAACTTAAACATTTTTTGTCTAATCTACCTTGCTGGTTAACGGCTATCTTAGGGCTGGCGGATTTGAAATTTTAGGTAACTCCTTTCTATAAAAAATGGACTCTATTCACTAATGGGTTAAAAACTTAAAAGTGTGTGATTTTAGGTTTTTTTTTTTTTTACAAAAATGATCAGTGGAAAATGCCATGAAGTCATTTCTGACCGTAGGTCTCTGGTTAGGACCCGGGAAGAAATGTGTATAACCTAGATCAAAAGTGGTGGTGGTGGTGGTGGTGGTGGTAGTAGTAGTAGTAATAATACCACCACCCGTAGTGAAATACAGCTTCAACAATATTAAATAATCGTTCCTCCAAATCTATAAATAAACCATTCGCCCTTGCGTGGAGTATTGCTGCCATATATGGTCTGGAGCCTCTGCTGTTTGCCTCAGGGTTCTTGATAAGATCCAGAGACGGATATGCAACGTAATTGGCCCTGATCTGTAATCTCGTCTGCAGTCGCTCTCTCACAGACGCGCCGTTGCCTCGCTCTGTCTTTTTTACAAATACTTTCACGGTAATTGCTTCGTTGAGCTGCTTTCGCTGGTTCCCAGACCTCATGAATTTAAGCGTCCTACGAGGCTGGCATCCCGTTCCCACCCCTTCACCGTTGAAACTGTTAGATGTAGACGTCTCTTCTACTCCAATAGCTTCATGTCTCGCACATCTCGCCTGTGGAACTCCCTTCCTTACTCCTGTTTCCCTGACAAATATAATTTCCAACTAGTTAAGTGTAACGTCAATCGACATCTCCAGTTGCCTTCATCCATCAACTTCCCTTCTCCACATCCTTTCCCCTTTCATTCCTATCTGCTCTCGCTCCAAATCTTCTGTAACCCCCTTGCCTTGATTGATCCACTTTCTTTCTCCACATCCTCTCCTTTACCACTCCTATCTGCTCTTCCTCCAAACCTTCTGTAACCCCTTATGTGCTAGTGGCTTCCAGCCTTGCTTGGGGTGAAAAGCTTAAAAAAAAATAGAAAAAAAAATTGTATGACATTAAAATGTTGGACGGCAAGACCAGAAAAATGCTTACCCAAATGAGGATGCACCACTCGAAATCAGATGTTGATAGGCTGTACGTACCAAGATCCTTAGGAGACCGAGGTTTAATCCAACTTGAACTAACTCTAAAAACTACAACAATCAGATTGAAAGCATATCTCACAAAAACCAATGACACTCTCCTACAAATAATAAAACACCAAATCTACTCCATTAACAAAGAAACTGCCCTCTCCAAGAAACATAATGTACCTGAAACACTACCAACAAAAAACGAAGCGAATACCATCTACGCCAAACGATTAAAACAAAAAGCAAAACAACAGCCAAATGAAATTACAAAAAAAAAACAAAAAAAACTGGGAGGACAAGGCATTGCATGGCAAATACCTAACATGAACGAAAGAAGCAGATATGGACCAACAGAAAACTCATTAGTGGCTTTGGAGGACCGGGTTGAAACCAGAGACAGAAGGCCTAATTATCGCAGCTCAGGACCAAAGTCTCGAAACCAGATCCTATCACTGTCACATTATCAAGGATGGAACTAACCCGAAATACAGGATCTGCGGAAAATATGATGAAACAGTCGACCATATTATCTAAGAATTTCCGGAACTGGCAAAAAATGAATATACCTACAGACATAACAAGGTAACGACATATGCGCACTGCAAGATAAGCAAGAAGCACAAAATCGAAACTACTGAGAAATGATATGAGCACCACCAGACACAGCTACCCAAAATAACGATGTAACTATCCTCTGGGACATGCCAATTCAAGCTGACAGGGAAATAAAAGCCAACAGACCTGATATTATCATAAAAGACAAGAAGTTCAGGAAGTGTATGCTTATTGATATAGCTGTACCATCTGAGAGAAACATCTCCATAAAATTATGGAGAAATTGTCCAAATACATGGACCTGGAGATCGAAATTAACAGTATGTGGGGAATGAAGACTGAGACTGTACCAATATTAATCGGATCTCTGGGCCTCGCGAGAAAAGGAATGGACAATTTTACTAACATCAACATACAAATAGCCCAGAAGATCGCCCTACTAGGAACATTCCATATACTAAGAAAAGTGCTATCAATTAAATGACAATTCTCCTATACGGCCTAAAGACCATAGTTTGGATCCGGTTCTACAGGATACAAAGCAGGGAACATAACATACACAAATAATTATTATAATAATAATGAAATTAACTCATTACTCATAAAGTTCCCTAAAAACTTAAACATTTTTTGTCTAATCTACCTTGCTGGTTAACGGCTATCTTAGGGCTGGCGGATTTGAAATTTTAGGTAACTCCTTTCTAAAAAAAATGAACTCTATTCACTAATGGGTTAAATATTTTCAGTATCTCAGCTTAGTAGGAGTTAATTAAACCAAAGAAGGTATGAAACTTACTAATTATTAATTCGAGAGGGTGGTCCAAAACTTTTGCCCTATGGTCTATGTATCAGAAAAAATAGTAAGACAGAAAGAAAAACAACTTGACGCGTTCAGTGCCGAGAAAGAAATCTGAATGTACATGCTGTTATGAAAACGACACCAGCATAAAGAGTACTTCTGAAAAAATTCTTTCTTGGATCAAAACGCGTCACTTTCTCTATTTTGCCATCCACATGTATTCATATGTATGAAGATAGATAGCTAGATAAAAGTACTGAGATAAAAAATGCATTGGGTTAGCTAGGGTAACCTGTTGTGTAACAAAAAATACGGGTGACTTTTTAAGAATTAAAAATATCCTTGCTGTTCTCTGTAAAACGTAAAATTTGTATATTTGACTAGATTACCCTAGCGCGGGGCCCCTTATCGAGGGTTCCCACTGTGAACAATGGGTCCATCTAGCTTAAAAACAAGTCCTGCTATATTCGGGCAAGTGTGCTCATCTTGATGGTTATGGTCACGTTTTGGCCGTTTCCATGGCATCTCTATAGATGTTATTTCTCTCCACCCCCATGCGGTCAAAAAATATAACACACAATTTCAGATTTGCCACGGGGTTGGTATCACTAGGGACTATATGCCCTTCATTTGTGCCGAAGACGAGTTGTGGATAATCTTGGTCAAAAGGCTATGGAACAATGTATATCCTTATGATGTAGTTAAATTTTATTCCAACGTATGATGTGTGTGTGTGTGAAGAGAGAGAGAGAGAGAGAGAGAGGGAGAGAGAGAGGCACACACACATACGTATATACGTATGTATCATAGTAACAAATAAAATTAAATGTTCACTTATCTACTCGTAAGTGGCGTTTTCATCTTTTAATCATTTCACCCCATGCAAGACAATAAAGCCATTAAGACGCAAGGGGTTGCTAAGTGTGAAAGAATGTAAGAAAAAAAAACATTATTAAAGAAAGGGAACAATAAAAGAACAAGAATTAAGAAGACAGAAGATAATGATCGACATTGTATTTAAATTTTTGAAGATCAAACTTGACTGGGAAACAAGAAGCTGGAAGGGATTTCCACAAGCGAGAAGTGCGAAAGAAGAAACTGTTAGCATAGAACTTACGGTTACGTGATCTACGGGCTTGTTAGTAAAAGTGAATTTATTTACAGAAATACGAATTATACTGAACGCTTTAATTACAGAGATTGCTTGCCTTAAAAACGTTATCTTTCAGAAATACTGCGGTCGACCTTTTTTTAGGAAAATATCATTTTTATACAGGCGTATCGACAGATATTAGATGCCCGAAACAAAGACTAGCAAATTAGTAGATCGTTACTAGTACTCGTAGAATGAGTTAGATTCGTATTTAGTGCTCCATAACTATGGCCTTGTATCAGGCTAAGCTAAGCTTCGTTGTAAATATCAACATATATAAAGAGTAAAGAGAGTTATAAATCTGAAGAGGTGCGGTGTGCGAATTTCGACTGAGCATTCTTATGCTCACTCCGGAGTAATATCTTTATGAAAAGCATGAATCAACTTCTCTCTGCTATCTGTCATTGACAAAAATGTCTTGTCCCTGGTATGTCATGATGGTAAAGGGAGAGAAGAGAGTGGGCGATTTAAAACTTGGATAGACCACTCACCTAGCAGATTGTTACGAGAAAAGAGTTTGTCTAAACAGCTGTTAGTTCCATAGTCAAATTTGACAGAGTGTCAATATCTCTTTTATGTTCACTGATTTCTGATAGTAAGCGTTCGTTGCAGTGATTGTTGTTAGGAATTTATTTATTTATATTTATTTAATGTAGAAAACCGTTAAATCTCCCACCCTTTTATTCATTTTCAAATCGAATTAAAAGAATGACAGTGTGCATGTCAATAAAATATGCCTTCAATAAATATCGAATGACAGGTAATTCATGACGATTTGTATCAAAGATTTTTAGAAAAAACTGTTAGTTCATTTTAGTCCTCTACTCCGAACGTAAAAATTTAATGATGTTGATAACAGGGTCCAATTTAGCTAGTGCGGGGTCAGTAAAATATACTTTAAAAGGTGTCCAAAATAAATAAAAAAATAGACATAAATATTAAGTATCTTGACATCTGATTTAAGATCTATAAAACTTGATTTTATGGTTATTTTTTCTACTAATCGAAAGATTGAAGAATGGAAACAAATATGATAAATATTATTTCTAGTTTTTAAACAGAATCAGAAATGTTCTTTGTGTAAACAACGTCACTATATAAAAAAATATCATTGCTTTTTATCGTAAAAAAACATCCATATTTTTTAAAAAATCTTCCAAAATTAATATAATTATTGGATATTAATAAAGCTTTTGGTTTTTATGTAAAAAAAGAATAGATATTTTTAAATCGGTCTCTCTTTAAAATTTTAGAGAGATATCTTTTTTTTGCGCGATTGCACCGCGTCTTTTATAATTTTATGATTTACAATTGTGTATCTAACCAGATCACATTGATTGAAGTTTACACATTTTTAACGATAAACCTTTGTAAAATAAATACTGAAAAAAAAAAAAAAAAATGAAAAATCAGAATCTAAAACAAAAAATTGATAATAATGAAAGTTTAAAAAAAATCAAATAATATTATGGTCGTTTTGAAAATTTTTTATCTTTATTTTATTAAAAATTTATATTCTCGGTCTGTTGTCTAGAACAAACTAGAAATCAAAAATTTTCTTAGTTTTTTTTAAAAAGATTTTTTGTAATTTTTTCTAATATCGATTTAAATATTTCAATAATTTTAAAAGTCCTAATTCTTTCAAAACATGTACCACTAAAAAGGATTTGGGGTACTTGTGGATTATCTGTCGCCTCTTTTTATAAAGTTAGATGTTTTTATTAAATTTTTCTCAGACTTAAAGCACCAAAATATTTTATCAGTTAAGAACTTTAACAAGCAGGCATACAGCGTCTTCTTCATTTCTTGCCAGGCCCTAAAATAGATTTATTTATTTAGCAGTCTGAAAAAATAAATACCACATAAAAAGTGCCGACATAATCCACAACTACCGGATATTGTTTGTAAAAGCTTTATGTCCTTTATACAAAGATACTGGGAAAATATTATCTCCAGCTATACTTAAAATAATTAAAAAATATATTACGGTTGTTGATATGGGATATTATTGCTAACCATGGGTGTATGGATTCGTAATCATTTCTGTTTTTCAATTCTTATCATTCTCATATTAACTACGTCGTAGCTAAGACACACTGATTTGGTTGAAAGAACAAAATGTCTCCTACATAAATGTTAACAAAATTTTCTACAAAATTTGTAGAAGGATTAACCAATATATTACATTAGGGACAGATATAATACGTATAATTTAGGCAATTGCAATGGGTTGTTTAAGAAAGAAATCTTAAATTTTAATAATAATTATAAAATACTTTAGTATTTTAGAGAAAATGATGGAGAGTACATTATTTCAAAAATTGACCAAGGAGTAGATTATTTGAATAAAGATTTATTTTAGATTAAATTAAATTAATGTAGTAGATAGCGCATTGATTTCTAATGGCTGCATGCAAATCAAATCAGTGAAATATTTTGCATTTGTTTTCCATATAAAAAAAAACTCTTTTTCTGATTGCTGCTCCAATACTTGCAAACGGGGGTTATTCAGTCTAGAGCTTTCAACACGAATCTGTGACGCTGTCCGTCATACAAATACCACCTTACCCACCCAAATTGACTTTTGGTTCTACTGAGTGATACGAGCCATTGATTTGATAAAAAAAACATTCTGCAACGTTTTTAAATAAAAATGGGAATTTTTTGGTTTAATCGAGTTAAGATAAAAACAATTATTTCCCATAAAATTGTCTAGATGTTTCGTTTATTTTTAATAGATTTACTAATTACTTTTATTACTATATCGAGTTTTCTGTCAGTCAGATAGCGCCCATGATTTTTTTGCCAATTCAAAAGGAATAGTTTTACTTCGTAGCTGTTTCAGTTTAATTCAATCGTTATTAATTGAAAGTGATGTTTTTTTTCTTTGAAAGACACAAATTTGCGCTCTTATGTTTGTCGTGAAAGCAAGAAAAATTGTAAGAATTCACTTGTAAAATTTTTGACATTCTCATTTGAGATACCAAATATTAAACATTTTTTTAATCATGTCACACCCAAGCAACGCAATAAAAGCCACTAAAATCAAAGGGGTTACTGAGTGTGAAAGAAAAAGAAAACATATTAAGGAGGGAGAACAATAAAAGTACAGGAATTAAGAAAACAGAAGACAGCGACTGACATTGCATTTAAATTTTTGAAGATCAAAGTTGGCTGGTAAGCAAGAGGCCTGAAGAGAGGTCTACAAACGAGAAGTGCGAGAGAAGAAACTGTTAGCATGGAACTTACGGTTACATCCAATAATTTCAACAGTAAAATGATGAGACCTAGCTGCCAATCTAGTACTGCGGTTAAATTTGTAAATTTAAGACACCAAACAGAAAAGCTCATCAGAACATTTACCAGGAAAGTATTTGTAGAAAAGTTACAGGTAAGCTACGTTACGTCGGTAAGAAAGTGACTGAAGCTGAAATGCCAGGTCAGGACCGATAACATTGCATATTATTATTCTTCTTTGTATTTAATAAAAAATCTATAAATACATAGCAGAAACACCAGACCAGATGTGACCTCAATATTCGATGCATGGGCAAATGGTAAACTTATATGCGTAAGATAGATTCTGGAAAAGAAAAAATTGTTTAACACGACACAGTGGACCATCTTACCTAACAACAAGCCTAGCAATTGATTCAATAGAGTCTTTTCACTACATGTCACTGGAAAACGTTAGCCCAATAAGGCGCAATGGGCCACTCTCCTGGAGGTTAGCGTCAGCGATAATGAGGGAAGGCAAAAAGGCTGCTCTACGACAATTAAAATAATAAATTATTTACTAGCATAGGGATAGAGTTTATAAATAAGTTTAAAAATATTTAACTTTTATCAACATAAAGCAGGTAAATATTTAAGTTGATTTAACTTCTATATCAACATAAATGAACAAAACAAGAAAAATGTGATATATTATTTTTATAAGATATTTAACTTTTGATTATATATTTACTGGCTTCAATAATGCCACTTGAAATTAAAAATGCAGCTCTCTCGACATAAACTAAACATTAACATTGCCAACTCGGAAGACGCTGATTTCACCAGACAAGAGCAAAAACATTCAAGTTTCCATACTTATTACGACAAAGAAATTCACTTAATGGAACATCACACATTCTTTTCCCCACATAAGTGAATTTCTTTGGTATATTAAATATGGAAACTTGAATGCTTTTGTTTGATGAACTTATCAACACTATACGTGAATTTCATGTGTTGCAATATTTTTTTTTTAAATAAATAAATGTAGTTTTTCTTGAAATCCGGAAAACTTTGTTCAAAAATATTTTTCCAACGCTGAACTTGAATTTTACCTTAATCTCTATAAATAAATATTCCTATAGGGATTATTTATTTATTTACTATTTTGTAACAAACTTAAAAGGTTTATTGCAAAAGTGAGCAAAACTGTTTCTGGGAGATCTTTGGTTACTGTTACAAAGTGTTTTGTCCTAAACCTTACAAAAATTACAAGAAATCGAATTAAAAAAAAAGCAGTGCTTATTGAAGGTCTCAAAGTCATAAAAAAAAAATAATAGAAAAATTGCGAAATGGGTTAAAGATTTATTATTATTATTATTATTTAGTAGCAGCGGTCGGAAATCCGTTGTATTTTTAACAGAACGTCATACAAGTAAAATAAGTTACCAAGAAAGCGCCACAAAACAGTTTTTTTGGTGGTTGCTTAGTAATTTTACTAGTTGTTTGGTTTTATCGATAGAATAAAATAATTATTTAAAATTTCTGAAATAGCTATTATATCTTGCTACACTAAAAAGACGAAATAAATAAAGTGTGACCATTTTCCCCTTTGCACTCGCTTGTCTAAAAATCTTACACATGTCGCGCCCATTTATTTTCCTTTTTCACACAATTGTTTGCTTTCGATTCACAACTGGCACGCCTTCTTTACAACCATTAGATATACAAGTCACGCCTTCTTAAGAAGTACTGAATTGTCCTACATGCTTTGACTTTCACATTCATTTAATTAAATCCTCTATGCCCAATGAAATTGCTGTGTACCAATCACGGATGTTTAAACGTTCTTTTTTTTTTTTTGTTCAGCTTCATAATTCAATGTTTTTTGACCGCTATTTGACTTCGATACATAATGATTCTGATTTTATTTTTTTATATGGACGAGATAACAGAACTCATTCCTTTTTAAAATTCAGTCAGTTTTTCTTTTTAGAGATTAAAAAAAATAGTTTACTCTGTTTATCATTATTCTATGTTGGCAATGATTTACTATTTTAATTTACTTTTTTCGTATTTTCGTGCAGTTAATTAATCATCAGTATTTATTCTTAAAAAAGAAAAAAACGAAATACTTTGAACACTGCTGAACTGATACGATTTTTTTTCAAACCCCAAATGAATTTTAAATCCTAAAATTCTTTTAAGAAATTGTATTTGTTAAAGAATATGAACATTTTTGTAAGATTATAATATTCTTGGTTGTTCTTTCTGCCATAGCTAAAAAAAAAAAAAAAAAATGAATAAATAAATTAACCTCAGCGAACAATTTCAACAATTCTGGGTTTGTTTCGTCGTTGAAGGATAACGCATTAAATTTTATTAAATGTATAATTCTAAATGAAATAAAATTATTACATTTACTAAACTTAACCAAATAAGGTTAAATTAATTAACTACTCATTTTATTTATTTAATATTTGCATTCTCCTGTTGCTCAAAAAATTTAATTAATATAAGAAATAAGTGAGTAAGTGCATGCAAAATGTCCGACGCTCTTTTTGAAACTGGAGAGTGGATACTACACATTTTGAAAAACATTTTTTCGATGGGAGCTTTTGGAGACACTTAATTAAACCAATGTAGAACTGATTCCACGAAACATATCTTTAAAAGTGGGTAGCTCCAAAGATATGCTAAAAAATGAGAATACAATGATGAAAACATGTCCAAAAAAACTTAAAAGCGAAGTTTTATCGTCAAAATCTTTATATAAAAAAAAAATTAAAAAAAATTGATTCCTTAAAAATCCTTTTTTAAACCTCCGAAATTTTGGTTAAAAACCTTGTTTTTATGGAGTTATCGGGGGACCTTAAATTTGTATGGGGAATTTCAGTCTTTTTCTGGTGAAAAATTCTTGCAAATATCAGATAATTGTTGGATTTTAATAAAAGTTCAGGACATTCAGAAATTATTTTTGAAACATTTCCTTTTTAAAAAATCGTGGTAAAAATATTTTGTTTTACATCTGTTTCCCCAATACATATTTAATTTTATGGAATTTCGAGAAATTAATTTTTCTAGAGTGTAATGTTTTAAGGACACAAGACCTCGGACAATAATCTTTTTTTTTTTTTTTTTTCATCAAACAATACTCCCAGTTAAATAAAATCTGCTCTGAATTGTAAAATAAGAAATGCAATAAAACTAAGACATTATTTAATTAGAAAAGTTTTAATTGTTTCTATGAATAAAATAATGGACACTATTGTAATTATGAAAAATTGTCGGTGAATAATGAATTTTTACAAGAATTTTCATTAGAATAATTTATAAACTTTTAAAAATTAAAATGCTGTATATTTGTAGCGGTTAAGTGATATTGTTAAGTAAAAACTATATTTACTAATCATAAATGGAAAATATACTACTGTTCATCACCACCCCCATCGGCCCCAGTATTTTAAAAATAATTGTGTGTGTGTGTACAAGAAGTACATTTAAAAATAATTTATACTACACATTTAAAACTATTGCAAAAAGTCTACTCTTTGCAATAGTTGCAAAGTTTTAAAATGCAAAAATATATTTATTTTACTCATTTGAGAAAGTTTTATTTTGAAAGTTGACACTTGACACATTGCAGTTTCTTCAAACTTTTTATGCTTAGCGGCTACTTTTGTCATTTTTGTGAGGTTAGAATTCTGTACAAAATTTTGGCAAAGTTTAACCTTCATGTCCGCAAGAAAAAAGAATAAAAAGAATGGTTATTTCCTTGACACTGCTATTATACACTTTTGGATCCCAAGGCAATGTTTATTTACAAGAATATGTGAACTATCTTTGTGATTTTGTAGTGCCAGACTATCTTGTACAGTGGTTCTCCATCTTTTTTTTTTTTTTTTTACCCATGGAGCCTTTTCACTCTAATTTTTTTTTGTTAGAAACCCCCGCCCACCAAACATTCAACGAAATAATAATAATAATAAAAAAAAAAGCATATTTTATTTTTTTGCTAAAAGATAAGTTTAGGAATTGTATTTTAGAAATAGTAAATATATATGCTTTAATTTGAAGTAAAACTAATTTAATGAAAATAAACTTGTATTTAACAACTAAATTCTACGTAACATTTATGTACACTTGTAGGCAGAGTGGGTGGTTTTGCCAGAATTACCTGTTTCTGAAGTGGTTAATAACCATTCTTTATAATTTATATATTAAATTAATTTTATTTTTTTAATATTTTATATTAATTAATTTATATTAATATTTAAATTTAATTAATATTATTTGTTATTAATATATTAAATTAATTAAAATTATAATCTATATAATTTTCCTTTAATCCTTCGATTATATATCTTTCTCAGTTTTTATTTAATTTTTACAATCAAAACATCCGGTAAAAAAAAGTATACTAACTTACATCACTTGATCTTGTTTTCTACTAGAGTAGTTTTTCTATTTGTAGATTATTGTAGAAATTCCAATTCTCAGTTGCAACTACCATTGTGAAGTGAAATTGCTCTATGGATCGCTAAAATATTACCGTGGACCCCCAGTTTGCTATTTTTATGTGGATTCCTCCCTGTAACGTTAAATTAGATTTTTTTTTTTTTGTAAGTTAATATTGCATTAACACTTTTATGAGAATAACATTATTTTCAGATGCAAGATTTACTATTTAACTCATAGCTGTTTTTTTTTGCGCTGGGGGGGGGGGAGGGGGATTCATACATTTCCCAAGGACATTTGTGCGTAAGTGAATGGTAACGAACCGGACTAGAAAACCATGAAAAGTTCCAAATCCTTTTTTCATCAAACCACTTTAATTAATTTTTTTTTTTTTTTTTAAATCATTAGTCAGAGCAAGCAAAACTTGGATTTTTACTATTTTGATTACCAGCCTGTGTGTGTGTGCGTGTGTGTGTGTATATATATATATATATATATATACACACACTAAGTAGTGACAATCAGCTTCTGAATTGCCAGAGAATTCCATTTAAGCATAAAACAGATTGTAACTACTTTGCCTCAGAATCTACTTTTATATTTACATACACTATTGAGTACTTTTACCCATTAATAGACCATACCATAAAACTATATATATATATGTGTGTGTGTGTGTGTGTGTGTTAGAGAGAGTGGTGGATAGATACATTTCCATTAGGGTGTTGGGTGTGTATGTGCAGCTATCAAAGTATCTTTAGTTTCATGCCTTCCTTTGCTCTTTTTTTTTTTTAAACATTGGCTGCACAGTCTCAAAGGGATTTTCACGTCAACTGTTTCCTCCCAACAATCTTCTTGAAGAAAGTCCATGGAAACTGGCAAACCTTAAGATTAACCAAACACCAAGAGAAATTTTTTAACACTACTACCAAGTAACCAAATAAGTCGACACAATCAACAGCCCCATACCCACACTCAGTCTGTTTTGAAAATTTGTCTTTACATGTGACATTGACCTGTGTATTTAGTATATTACAAATTTCAGATTCAGTGATTGGGGTTTTTTTTCGACATTAATAAATTGAAAAATAAAAAGGAAAAATAATTGGTATTGAATTAACCAATTTTGATTCTATTAAAAAGGTAAAAAGCAAAATTAAAATTCCTGTATTACACGCACGTCATCATAGTGTAACAGTAAGTAAGCTGTTTGTACGGATCATCAGCATAGCCTTGTGCCTAAACTAATCCATGCTTATAGGTACCTCCACACACTTTTAATAAAGAAGTAATGAAAGAAAATATGCCTATAACTTGTATGAAATACAGAAGACAAGAGAAAATTCTGATACAAAAAACTGACTATATAGACAAAGATATTTGTTTGAAAAATTGTTTACATTGCATAAAACAATGAGCAAAAAAGAAAAAAAAGACCCAGATTTTAAAAATCTACCAAAAATTATATCCTTTCAATTGGTATTTTGTCATTTAATTTATGAAAAAAATATTTTGTAATAAGAGTCTGAGAAAATATTTTTTAAGTTAATCTTTGCTTTATTTTATGAAATCACAAAATATCTTTTGCAGCACAAAGTATTAATATTTAGGCAATGTTTAATCTTTATACCCACAAAAATTGCTGTCAAAAGGATGATTTTTCTGTTGATACCGCTATTACTTTAAATTACCGAGACACCCAAGATTATAGAAATATGTGAATCAAGTACAATGTGATATTTATTATTTACCATTTTATAAAGAGATAAATGTGAAAAGATTTTTTATACAAAAAGATTTATAAAAACCTACGATATTTTCAACAAACTGTTTTCTTTGGAATGGTTGGAAAAACATTGGTTAATTGCCAATCCGTTCAAACTTCATAAAATGGTAAATAATAAAGATTTCCTTATAGTTGGTTCACATTTTTATGATTTAGCAAATTTTTATTAATTTATGAATAAAAAAATTGTTTTAATATTTATTTGTTTATAAATTGGTAAATGATAAAACATTGCATTAGTTGGTTCACATTTTTAGAATGTTGTAAATATAAAATTATTCTTGTAAATAAACAATCTAATAAATAAATAGTGTTTAATATTTTTGTAGTAAATTCTCAAAGAACAAAGAAAAGTGTATAAATTTACTTTCATGTTTAGGTTTTATTAAAATTCTAATCATCACTTTTTAAACAACAGACGTTGCTGAGGAAGTGAAGGTAGTTAAAATAATAGCGGTGTCAAGGGAAAAAACATCTTTTTGACACACTGTTTGTGGGCATGAAGGTTAAACTTTGCAAACCTTTATTTAAATTCCTGGAGTAATTAAATCTTTTGGGATTTGATTTGAAACTGGAGATATAGAAAATGTGAAAAGTAAACTAATAAAAAATATGAAAAAGAAAACTTTAATGTTTTAAAATTCTTTCTTTTATTTTTTTTTTAGACACATTTGAAACATTAAATAAAACTGTTTTAATACTCAATGGAAAGTTGAATCAAATCTAATGAAGGGGAAATGTTTTAGTGAAAATTATATATATATATATATATATATATATATGTGTGTGTGTGTGTATATATATATATATATATATATATGAGGTGGCACGGTGGAGTAATGGTTAGCAGCTCAGATTGAGGAAACCAGTTGAATCCACTGCATTCACTTACATGCTAATACCCTTGGGAAATATATGAATCCTCCTCTAGCTATGAGTAAATAGCAGGACAGACCGATTTCTATAGCCTTGGGTGGCAACTGGTCTACAAGAAGGACAACTCTAAACTCAAAACCAGCAGAGGGTTGTTTGGGGACCTTGTGATATATTGTACACCAGTTCTCAGTATTCAGCTCTTCCAAAAAGCGTGGTTGGTTCTGCACAAGCCTTCAATACTATAATCAAATGATCTGTGCAGGAGTCTAGCTGTCGGTTTCTAGGAACTGAGTTGCTTGACCCTCATGCATCGAAATTGATGGGAGAGTCCAGCATATACACACACACACACACACACACACACACACACACACACACACAGAGTGTTGTTTCCTTGCAATTAAAACCAAATATTAAACTTTAAAAGATATTTAAATCATTGCCCATTCTTTTTAAGATATACTTATTTCAATACACAACTTTAAATCTTTCAGGAGACTAAAAAGCAAACAAGTAATAATTTTAAGTTTTAATTTTTTAAACTTACCTACTTATTTTAGTTGTGTGAAAACGTTCCCAGCACTCTTTTTTGAAAACAAGACACTGAATATGCAGTTGAAAACTTGCTTCCTCCACTGCTTCTTTAGATAATATTTTTCAGGCAAGCTTTTCTTTCGGGATATTAGACTTACAGGAAATTGCTGGTTTGTACTTGTCCACTTTATAATCAAATACCAATTTATAAAAATGTAAATAAAAAAACAAATCAATATTTTGTGGTTAATTTATAAAAAGAATTTTTATTGTAAAGCCAATTTTTCAATATGAAAATATGAAGTCCATTCCCTAAAAGCAATCAAGGAGAAGTAAATTCACATTAGCTTTTCCCATCCTGTTAAAATCGGGAATAACAGTTAATGACAAAGAATGACAGTATACAACTGTCTGCAGAAAATTTAGCCATTGGTCATGATTCTTCAGTGTACGTCCCTTTCAAATACCATAAACAACCTTTTGTGATGCAATAATCCTGAAAAAAAAGAAAAAAGAAAAAGAAACGGTCATTTTTAATTTGAAAAAAATTAAAAAAAATTTTTTTAAAATTCAAATTCTCAAAATTTACTCTTAGCACCCTCAGCATCAACATTTTTTATGAAAGAAATATGATTCCACAGAGACTAAATAGCTTCGCTTGAAAGCTGGTATTACTTACAGCAGTGAATGGAGAAAAAAAATGAACACAAAGTGTGAATTTCAGAAGGGGTATGTTAAATAATTAACATTGTTTGGCACAAGCACTGAAAACATTGGCATCTTTTAGTACTGAACATGTTGAGAAAGAAAAGCACAATAACATATTAAAAAAATGATTCAACAAATCTGTGGGATTCAGGATTTCAAAATTAGTTATGGAAGTTATGATATAACAAGTAGGATTTATTAAACAAATAGATAAAATATTAAATAAATTAATATATTAATAAAATAATAAGTTACAGAAATGATTATAGATAACGCAGAATATTTAAAAGATATACAGGATGATATGCCTGGCCATTATGATCAATGATGTAATACTGAGATCATTAGGGGTGTGATGTTAAGAGACCTGAAACTCCCTTTGTCCAGTTGACCCTGCTGGTATTGATCAAATACCAGCCTAGGGCCATCAAATGAGTTATCCAACACCACATCATGAAATACAATTACAATATGGCATACTGAGGATTTCTTATATGCACAGCCAGCAAATACTCCAGTCAAATGTGTTTCTGGGTACCCCAACCACTGGTCCATAAAAAAGGAAGAATTCAAGTTGCTTTTTTTTTTAACCTCACAGAGAAGGTTACAATGCTCATTCCACAAATTGGTGCCCAGAATAGATTAAGTACAGGTAAATATAATTATATGTCTTAATTTTTATTTTTTAAATCTAAGGGAAAAAAAAAAAAAAAAAAAAAAAAAATTGAAATAATCAATTAGTCAAATTTATTATTCTAGCTTAACCCTTATAAGTAGATACCAAAATTTGCAATAAGAATTCAAGAAGTAAATATTTTAGTGCCTTGTGCAAAATATTAACCTCCAAAATGTGCTTAAGAATTATAAAAAACATGTTTAGGATAGGCTGAATAGTAAATCATAACAACAAAAAAAAAAATAACAAAAAAAAAAAAAAAAAAAACCCCCCAAAAAACAGGAGAACCATTCATATTAACCAATTTTGAAGTGATTATTTTCTAATAACTCATTTAACTCTTTTCTGACTGAATGTATTTTAAATTTTTACCAGCTTGTAAAGTAATACAAATCAAAATCCAATTTAAAAGCTATCTACACAATTTAAACCCTTTTTTAACATATTGTTCAATCAGTATTTGTAAAATTTACAATAATTAGTCCAACTTGTAGTTATAAGATAGTTTATACATAAAGGCAGAAAATCTAAACATTCATTGTAAAAAGAAACATACTCGTAACAGCTTTTTGCAATCATTGTCTGTGAAATTATTTCCAACAGTTTCCTCCAGTTTCTTCTTGAAGAGATTTGACCGAACACGACAGGATGTTCGAAACATATCCATAAGAACTTCCCGCATCTGAAAGAGACAAGAGAATAAAAATAAAAAATTTTCTTGGCAAATTGTAAAAGAAAAAAAAAAAAAAATCTTTGCTAAAAGATTATAAAACAATACTCAGCATGTTCATGTATTAGTAAAAAGTAAGCCTTGGTATATAAACATTTTCTCCAAATAGAAATCTTTCAAAAAGTTTCACAGCTGTTTCAATGTCAAGCAAATAAATAGCAAACTACAATTTCAAAGTACTTCTCATGTCCTGATATATGAATAAAGTTTCTAAGAGTGGTGACTTTTTCATAAGTCAAGCAATGTCAGATTCTTTGGTGAGCAAATAGAACTTTTATTTTCTGTGACTATATAAAATCTAAAAAAGTAAAACCTTTAAATGGGGGAGAAAAAGAAGGTGCTGCAATGGTGGAAAATACTTCCATGACAATAGAAAAGAAAAACCTACGTGGCATAAATCTTCAAAAATTTAAATGCAATATCAGTCACCATTTTCAGTCTTCCTAAATCCTGTCCCTTTATTCTCCTTTTGCTCACTAATGTCTTCTCATTCTTTTTCACTCCCTGTAACCCTTTGCATTCTACTGACATTATCTCTTTGCTTGGGGGTGAAAAAAGAAAAAAAAAAAAAAAAAAATTAAAAACACAGCCAAATCTGATGTAAGAATACAAAAAGTATATGATGACCAGAGGAGATTCTCATAATGCTGACAGATTTAGAAGGTATCAGGATTGAAAAGATTACTTAAGTAATAAATGAAATTCAAGTGTGTGAGTGAGTGAGTGAGTGAGAGAGTGAGTGAGTGACGGTTGTTATCATTGCTGAAAAGTTCTCGGCCTGACCAAGAAGAGATTAAAAAAAATAAATAAATAAATAAAAAATAATTCTGGTTTTTAATCATTTGCTCAGAATTTGAGGTAGTGCATCAGGACAAGAATGCTTTAGTAACATGAAATACTAAAAGATCTGTGTAAATCAATCAAGCTGCCAAAGAAATTAAGTGTAAATGAATGCAAACTATTTTTTTTGAGTCACATAACAAATCTAGTCATTAGGATTTTAATGAATGAAAATCATACCAGAACTCAATACCCTTTCCCCAATAACAAAACATTGCCAGCTTATCACTACACTATTACCATTTCTAAGACAAACTACATTCCTTAGTTCCTCTAGTTCAGACCTTCACAGCTAGAACCAGCCATGTTGACTCATCATCATTCCCTGTGTATTCCACTAGTAAAGAGGAAGTTCTACTCAACTTCTTCCCCAGAACTGTTACATTGTGGAACAGACTTCTGTAAAGATGTTTGCCCAATTGCTACAATCATGACATCAGGTCCAGGGCCAACTGTTATCTGTCCTACATACCCTCATAGTATGCATCCCTCACTTCCTCCTTGTCTGCCTCTACAACAATTTCATTTAGTAACCCTCTACCGTGAGTGGCTCTTGAGCCCTGTATTAGGTGAAAAAAAAAGTGTAAGGAAAAAAACTAGATGAAAAATAAGAGAACAACGATGTGGTTTTGTTCACGATGTTGGAATTACAGTTTTCATGATCAGAAAATTATCAGAATGAGCAAGAGAAATGCAGAAAGACTTTATATCTAGGTTTCATAGATAGCACAAAGGTATTTGATAAAGTACATGAAGAATTTGTTGGACTGTTAAGAAAGCTTGATTTACATGGAAAGAATGTATGAATAACCTGCAATTTGTATTATGAACATATGACTGAGTATACCAAGACAGATCAGGAGTCATTTCAGGATTTTTTTCATGACACTCAATGGAATGATATTTTTAATCTTCCTGTTGAGAATTGTGCCACTGAGATCTCTTTTCTGGTGAAAGCTGCATCAAAGATTTCATGCCAACACAAAAATTCCTATTGAAACCACAATCTTCTTGGTTCATGACTGCCTGTTCAGCCTCTATATCCTGCAGGTAATCACTTTTCCCAGCTATACCAATGCAACAGCTCTGATCATAACAGATACTTCTTTGTACCTGCTCGTAATCAGTGCAAACATATCCACAACAAGACAAAGTTACTATTCACTGAAAGAATGAGACCCATTCATTAACATGAAGTGGAGTGATTATATTGAATCAACTGTCAGGTTTACTGCTAGGAAGGTTCGTTCACTGTGTTGTACACTTGCTCTCCAATAAACTGCTTAAAGGTCAAACAGAAAAACATTTTTTAAAAAGTATCAAATATATTTTACATTCTCCAGGTGAGTAAAGAAAAAAAAAAAACAATTATCTTAGTAAAAGAAATGTTGAAATGAAAAAGTAAAAAAAAAGTTTACTTACAGGATCTAAATAATCACCATTTTTTATAACAGTAAAAACTGGTTCATCCACACTGGATGCTGGGGGCCACTGGAAGACGTAACAGAAAACAACACTTTTGTAATTGGGATAATTCATGTAGTCTTTGAAATTTTATCAACATGAAGAGAATTATTTATTTAGAAAATGCAAGCTGAGTAACTTTGCACTTGGCAAAAATATGAGATTGCAATTGAATTATAGGACATTAAAAAATAATTTTAAAGTAAACAGAAATTGCCTTTCTAGATAGAATATTATACCTGATTTTTCATTTTTGTTGAGTTTGTGGATTTTATGACATATGAACCTCTGTAGAAATGTTTTTATTATACTGGTGTCTATAGGCAAACTTTAGTCATTTATACCAGAGTCCACAAGCATCCACTCAATGGCCAACTGCCTTTTTTTCTTGATGGAAGATGTCTTACCCCATTGCAGTAGATACAGTCAACATATTCTAGGCTCTGCTGACAAGACTTGGGGGTAGGGGAAGTTGGGCTAAAATAAATTTGTAATTTGTTTCAGAAATACTTAATGACAAAACAGAACAGTTAATATCTGTCAATTTATACAATTCAGTCATTACAGTGATTGGCTTACAAAAAGGAAATGAAATACTAAGACTCCAAATTTTGTGGGTCTGGTTCATAACCCAGTTGAATGTCATTTGTCTGAATCCAAGTAGAAAATTTAAGGGAGATAACTGTTATATCTGAAGGTTGCTTTTTTTATTTTTAAATTATGTGTCATTTAAAAATTATACTCATTAATTTGATTGTTGCTTAATTATGATAATGAATGGATAAGTCAGTTGGTTTGTTTAAACTTGAAATCAGTTAAAACCAGGAAATTGTCATTTTTGGTTTTTTTTTTCTTCTTCAGACAATGAAAATAAAATATATAAATTAAAATAAAATAAAGAAATAAAAAGGAGTAATATGAATTAATACAGAAGACTTTTTTAATATTTAATTTATTTATGCATGTATATTGGATATGACAAATATTTAAATGGATTTATTCCTCAATTTTTACTTGTTTTTAAATATTCTGAGAATAAAACCAAATATTAAGCAACATTACGTGAATGAAGACTTCAGTAATGAATTTATGGAGAGAGAAAAAGGCATTATCATAAATAAGCAACAAAATTATAAAATAATAAGTCAGTTAAGTGTCATATATGATACACGTTTGGGGCAATCATGAGTCTTTTGATTCATGAATGACTAGGCAGAAGATTTTTCCACTGTAGATTGTTGTTTCTTTTTGTGGTAGACTGGTTGCCAACCAAAGCTATAGGACCCAGTCTGTTCTGCTATTCAACCCATAGCTGAGAGAAGAGAGAGATGAATACCTTTCTCATGGGTATATGTGCATAAGTGAATGTAAAAAACCCGACTGGAATTCAAACTTGGCTCTCTGATTTCTAATGGACCTGTCCATTGTCCAACCAGTTTTTGTGTTGGCACCCTCTCCTACGTTCACCTTCAATTGTGCATTGCATGATGGTCTTACACAGACTGTTGTGCTTTTGTAATGTGTCCAAATGACGCCATTTTTCTCCGTTTGACAGTGGCAAGAAGAGGTTCACAGTGTCCCACAAAACTTTCAACCCTTTTCCACATAAACTTCTTGGTTTCTTGTTCCCAATAAAAAAAATGCCAAAGAGTTTTTTCATGCATTTGTTCTCAAACGCTTGGATCCTTCTCGCTGTATATAAAAGTTATTTCCCTTTAATTTTTTTTAACTTTTCATTTTTTGGTGAAATGAACAATTTGACACTTTAATGGTTTCAGTGAAGCCATTTTCTGTGCAAATGACATTCATTGTGAGGATTACCTACTAAATTTTGTATAAATTCACAGCAAAATCGATTTTCAACCTGAAAGAAACTATAATCATGTTTGAAAATTTATTATCACTGACAAACCAAGCAAAGAATCTTTTGAGCTATATAAGATTTGATATCAAATAAGTTACAACCTAAACTATTACTACAATAGTGAGTTTGAGCCTTACTAGTACACTAAACTACTAGACTTGTGCTAGATTTACCTAAGCTTATTAAGTTTTAGCACTCTGCATTATTAACATCACTTCCCTTTCCACTGTATTCTTCGTCAAAGCCTTTCAATTGTAATATCCTTATTGTTATTTTCACAAGTTGTTTCTGTTGCCATAGCAGGATATGACAACATAACTATGAAATTCAAACACACTAGTGTTTTGGGATCAGAGTCACCTTCAGTGGCAAGATAAACTTTTTGTACAGTCACAGAGTGAGAAAGGTTAAATATCTAAAATGAAATAGGTAATTTAAAAAAAAAAAATCCCAAAAAAAACATATTTCATGTGTATTCACAATATTCTATTTCATTCTAAAAAAAAAAAATTTCCACTTTTAGTGTGCATCCAGCAATTTAGTATTGTCTAAAAGTAGAATAAATAATCTTTACTGTAGTAGAAAATTTGTAAATAGTCTAGAAGTTAATTTCATTTAGTAAGACAAGAAATATAATTAGTGTAACTGTTATTGACACAGAAAGCAGAATTGGCATACAGTTTCAAATTCACGTCTAGTCAGCTATGGTCACTTTCATGAAAGGCATGAATCCAACAATTCTACTTCCGACTATGGTTAAAAAAAGGCAAATTAGACCGGGCTCTTGAATTCCAATCAAGAGGAGAAGGCAATGGGAAACCACTATCTATTCTAAGAAAGTGTGTTAATTCACACAAAAAGAAAAGTGTGTTCAATACCTAGTCACAGCAGAGGTGAATAATAAACTTGGCAAGCAGAGTTATTAAAGGGAAGTAACCGAGATATCCGGAAGAGGCTTGGCATGTGGAACTAGAAAAATCTACCCCCCCCCCCTCCGCCCCGGATGGAAGAAATAAGGGTTCAACTCAAAATTCCAATCACCTGAAGAAGGCTGGAGCATACAATGGCCAAAATGTTATGAATATAACAACAAAGATGAGGAGAACAGTCCGAATAGTGTAAATAGTTACCTCATCTCAGAAATATAAACAAAGAAGTCTGTGGTCTATACCATGTAGAAAAATGGAATTACAAAATAGAAAAAAAAAAAAAGAGACAAAAAAAATAGTCTAGAAATATTACATTCAGTTGCTTAGATGTGGAGGTGATTAATTCAAATTAAATTGTAACATGCAATTTTCATTTTTACATTTTCTAATAAAACATTTTATTAGATGAAAACATTGATAAATATAAAGAAATGCAACGCCTGTACTACAAAAAGGAATGAAATATGAAATGAAAATCCATTTTCTCCTACCTGATTATTGATCTTAATGCCTCCAACATCAATCACAGCCTGTTCCAACATTTTATCAGACACCCCAGTACCAAGAATGTGACCAGATTGACACTGTGTTAGTTTTAAGTGAAATAAACGTTTCAGTTCACTCAGCGTTAAAACATAACGCGAATAAAGTTTATCCCGAACGAATGACTGAAGCTCCTGCTGCATGTCACTGCCACTGTTGGCATGGGCATGACTGTTGCACAAAGCACCACTAGCTTCTTTACTTGCTGGTCCATTCGTAAGAGAAGTTTCATTATTGACCTCTACAATTTCACAGCCACCATCGTCAGACTCTTCTTTGATGTTTATCACCTTGTCTGGATTGTCCACTTCAACATCGCTGTGATCAGATATAGATCGACCACTTAATGTGCGTTTTCTTGATTTTGTAGGGGTACGAGGCTTTTTGGATTTTTCAGGAGAAGCTTGTTCTGGAAAAGAAAGTTTCATCATGGAAGTTTTAAGTTGATTGAGTTTCATTAATATCATTTTTTTTTTTGTTTAACTTTTTTTGTGCCATGCGTGATACACACTTAGGCGATCATGTATCTTTCAATACATAACTGACGAGGCAGATTTTTCCCCGCAGTAGTTTGCCATTTCAGTTGGTGAAGTAGAAGCACAAGTTATTTTCTGTTGCGCCAACATTAATACCTACTATTGAGCATATTGATATTTACTTGCATGCAAATAATCTTGAAAAAGTATGAATCTATCTCCTCCTCCCCTAGCTATGGGTTAAATACTAAAACTTGTACCTGCAGAAATCATTTCCTTAATTTTCTAACCTATAATTTAAAAATTAATTCACCAATGTAATACATGCTCACTATAAGACTTTAAATTGAATCCATGTCTGGTGATCAATTAGACAAGAACATGGCTTCAAATACATTTTCCCTCAGGTTTTGTTAGATCTGGCAGAATGCCAAAGAGCATTGTTCTGTTGGAAAACACCATTTCCATCAGGATAGAGCTTCTGGACAGTGGGAAACGATCCATAATGCAGAATAATCCACAGCATTTGTCTTGCATATAATTAGCTGTGAATCCAGTTTCATCAAGAAAGCCCTGTATACCAAAATATCCTGCTCCACCATAATTTCAGACTTAAGTCAGTTGCATTCACCTTCACACTAATGCCATTGGGAAAGGCATGAATCTGTCTCTGCTTCCAGCTATGGTTAAAAAGCAGATTAGACTGTGCTCTTGAATTCCAATCAGTGGAGAAGGCAACGTGAAACCACTCCACTATCCCAAGAAAGCACGGTAATTCATGCACAAAGAAAAGGAATCTGTAGCCTATACCACGAAGGAACATAACATTAAAAAAATAAAGACAAAGAAATCATCTAGAAACCTACATTTCCTCTAGAAGGGATTCTCAACAAATTCTGATGTTTGTTCAGGAATCAGGATATTTTTTAATGGGAGTCTCTAAAACACCTTACAAGAAAATCAGTGACCAACTTAAAATTATTTTTCTTACTAAATATCACTTAAGGACAATTTATTTTTTCTTTGGAACGAGAGAGCTGGTTTTCGATAATTTTGGAAATCAAGAGAATTTGGCATAATTTCTGGACTGAAAAATTTGTTCAGACAAACTACATGAAAGCATCCATTTGTTTTTAACAGTTTAAATTACTCATCTAGTTGAGCGAGAATTTGCTTTTTTGTCCCTTAAAATTTATTTTCTGATGCATCTATACTTTAATGTGATGGATTTCAATTTCCCAGAACATAGTTATCATGTTACTGTTCACTCTTTAAACATCTTTGAATTCTCTTTAAAGCAGACAAAGAAACAAGGATTTTTTTTAACAATGTCTAATTTTCTTGCCCACAAAAAACAATGTGTCAAAAGGATAGTTATTCCCTTGACACCACTATTGTTGTATACACTTTGGACTCCATTGGCAATGATTGTTTTAAAAAGTGGTGATTAGAATTTTAATAAAACGCAAGCATATGAAAATGGATTCATACATTTTCTTTATTCTTGAGAATTCACAACAAAAATATTAAACGCTATTTATTTATGAGATTGCTTATTTACAAGAACAATTTTATATTTACAACATTATAAAAATATATGCACCAACTATAATGAAATATTATTTACATTTTACAAAGAAATATCAAAAGAATATCTTTTTGTCCCTAAATTTATAAAAACGTCAGTGAACAAGAAAATTTAAATAAACACATAATGAGTTACTGTAATTATAAATTTTGAAAAAAATACATTTTCTGGACATTTCTTTCAATCGTTCTCACCACATAAATTCACTAAAATAGGTTAAGAGCATCTCTTCCTCTGAACTAATTCTTTTAAGTTTAGATTTTAGGTGAGACCACAAACACTCGATATTTTGAGTGTGTATCTCCCTATTCATTAGGTAAACAAAGTTTTCCTTGTGTATAATTACAGAAGGTCTAAATTTTTACCAGGTATTTGGGAGATACCACTGATTGGTGGCCAACCATCTGAAATTATATGTGTTATTCAATTGCTGAAAGCATGTTGTTGTTGTTGTTGTCTTATCTGCAAATTGGTAGGACAAAACACCTAGTTTCTTTGAACCCCACCACTGTTCTTGGCACACACTTCCTCTATTATATTTCCCCCCCTTCCAAAATAGGTTTCACCTACTTCAACAACCATGTCACTGCCACCAATTTCTGTGTGGTTGTGTGATAGGTGTTCTTTGCATTTCCCCCTGCAATCCCTTGCCAATACAATGCTGGTCTTACCTTTTAGCAATTTTCAGCTTCAGTCACTGCATCCTGCTGCAACAGGAATAAATAAAAAGGCCACTTGAACAAGATCCAACCCCGAGGTAATTTGAATAAAAAAAGAACCTTTTCTTACAGATGTTCTTTTTTGTCATGGATTACAATTCCATATGTTTTTGTCAACTCTAACATCTTTTCTGTTTGTTCCATGTTGATGCTTATATTCTGAGCATTCAAATCAATTAACAATTAGTCAATGTTTTGCCAACTATTCCAAAGAAAACAATTTGCCAGCTTTACCACTTGCTTCAGTTAAAATGCTTAGTGTTCACACTTCATTTAAGATTTCTTCATAAGTCTGCACTTGAATGACAATAGATAATCTGCCAGCATATTTATTAAAAATTAGTAACGATTTAAAACCTTTTTAAAAAAAAAAAGTGTAGAAAGGGGAGTAACCTATTATTGCTGGAGTAACAGCAATTTCTGTTGATTAGGTATCCTTGATCTTAGATCATGATTATAGAAAAATTGGAAAATTAAAACAATAATAGGAGAGCTAAAATAATCTGAGAAGAAAACATTATGTCCAGAAAATCATGTTTATTCAAATTTTCTACAGTTCATTGATATTTTTATAAAAGTATGAAGAAAAACCTTGTTTTCATACTTATTTATAACATGGTAATAATAAATATTGCATTGAGATGGTTTACATATTTTGATAATTTTGCAATTTTTTTAAATGAATTTTTGAATAAAAAGATGTCTTTTCAAATTTATTTCTTTATAAAAAGGTAAATAATAAATATTGTTTTGTACTTGGTTCATATATTTTTATAATTTTGTAAATAAATATTGCTGATGGAGTAAAAAGTGTATACAGTAATAGTGGTGTCAAAGGAATAACAGTCCTTTTGACATAGCATTTTTTGGTGGGCATGAAGGTTAAACATTGTCAATTTTTCTTTGTGGAATTTTTAGAATGGTTTGCAATGTGATTAAGAATTTTTTTTGAAATACAAAAATAGTACTGTAAATTAGTTTCAGCAATTATAAAAAACAACAACTGTATGTAATCTTTGCTGTTGGTTGGCGACTAGGAGAAAGATAACACTGAATTCAAAATAACTAAGGTATGGCGTTAGAAACTCAATATCATAAAAAGTTGACTTGCCACAAAAACCACACCAGCAACACGAGTGAGTTGAGGCTGTGGCCCTATACTCTACAGTGAGAAGAAATTCTCTTGTATCAATATTTAGTAACTGTTAAATAGAAAAATGCTAAGCGCATATTTCTTTTTTTTTTGTGTGTGTGTAATATATTTCATGAGTTTCATCTATCTTTGTAGCTTGAACTGAATCCTCAGATATTATAGACTTCTTTCAATAAACTCAGCCAGAAAAGAACTTGCTGTCTAAGTAATAAAGAGAACTGGGAATGCCTAGGAAGCCTTATAGTGACTCTACTGTTATAATTTCCTATTATATACAATTGTATTGACCAAACATCCTCTCTAAAGATAAAATGCCCAGTAAAGGGAAAACAGATGAAATACCTTTGCATTTTTTTTCAACTTCTTTTGGATTTATCTTTAACTGTTTACATAAAGTCTGGAATCGAGCCTCCCATAAAACTTTTTGCCTTTGTACAATTTCAGGATACCTGGAAGAGAAAAGAAATTATTATAAATATCATTTTGCAACAAGTAAAAAAAAAAAAAAATTAACATGATATATAAAAAAAAATGTTATTCTATTACAATTTATTTCCAGAATTTTAAGATTGTGATGCTTTTGATGACCCAATGTTATTAAATTTTGAATCTCACTACTTGTGACTATGTGGGCTATATTTAAAATATATTGCTAACGGTGGGGGAAGAATTTTAGAAAAATTTAGCGATTTGCAAAAAACCAACATAGTTTACAAATTCAAGTGCCCTCTGGGAGATTGTATCTCCAACAGATTAAATAATACTTATGTTGGTCAAACCACAAACTCACTTTCATGATGCTTGACTCTACATTTGAATAATAACTAAAATTTTTAGGCTTTTAAAACAACATGCCTGGCCGCATACACAATTCCGGAAAATCCTTGTGGAAAACAACTATACTTAAACATGAAAACAAACAAAAACTAAAAATTCTTGAAGTTAATATACATAAAACAGTTGAAATCTAACCTGAACAAAATAAACTATGAAAACTCCACAAATATACTCAAATGCCTATAATTTATAACAGAAGCCATTGGTTTATACCAATGGCTTCCCATACTTAACACTTCTCGTTTTTACTCTCGCATGATCATGTGTGACGTCATGAACCACGGTGTGATTTTTGCTTCCAGCATCTTGTATGCACGAGTTTGTCGTTGCTTGGAAATCTTCCATGCAAACAAAAACAGACTATCATTATGCCATGTCCGTGTATTGTTTAATATATTGTAATGCTATTGTCATCTTTGATGATGGCTTATGTAAGCGGAAAGCTTAGACTGGATTATAAAATATGTATCAATATGGTGATTGTCTTTCGTCTTTCAATGATAATGTTATTAAGCTTATCAGACAATATGAAAGGAATGTGCATAAAATAAACAGACAAAATTTGTCTATATTATTTAATGAAACATGCATCAATGAAAAAATGCTGCCTAATTACATACACTATATATGTATTACACACACACACACACTAAAGATGACAGACAAGGTGCTACAATTAAGCCTTTTATTTAATTTTTCTTGTGTTTGAACAAGTGTTTTCTTTTCTGGACCATAGTTCTAATAGAATCCATTTAGACACACTCACAAACTTACCAGATTCCATCGGAAACATACTAATAGAAAATACAAACATAATAACCTCATCCACATGTAAAAAAAGATTAAAAATAATGGAAACCTTAATAATAAAATAGAAAAGTCAACACATAATAATATTAACTACAAACACAGCCACAATGTGCCGTGTTCAGAAAATAAAACATCCCGATAACTCTAGAAACATACACACAACCCATACACGCAAATAAAAAGCAAAAATTAAATCGTCCTTGACAATGGCTAAAAGTATAGCCGAAAGCATTCAGAATTACAGAACATTTGAACAGTTTCTACACACAGAAAAGAAAACACTTGTTCAAACACAAGAAAAATTAAATAAAGTGCTTAATCATAGTACCTTGTCTGTCGTCTTTAACGAAACATGTATAAATGAAGGATTGCTGCCAAAATACGTAATATATATATATATATATATATATATATATACACACACACTACTACTACTACTACTACTTTCATCATTTGTTGTGATTAAAAATATTTGGGCAAACATGGAGAAACATGCCTGCAATAAGTCAGGTTTCAAAAGGGCAGTTTTTCTTATGACGCCACTTTTTTTTTCTTTAACTACCTTCACACGTCAGCAATGTTTATTGTTTTAAAAATTGAAGATCAGAATTGGAATAAAACCTAAATGTATGAAAGTGAATTTACACATTTTCTTTGTTCTTGAGAACTGACAACAAAAATAATAAACACTATTTATTTATTAGATTGTTTATTTACATTTTATTATATATTATTTATTGAAATGGTTAGCAAAGCATTGGCTAATTGCCAATTGATTCAAACTTTATAAAATGGCAAATAATACCGATTTCTTTATAGTTGGTTCACATATTTTAATAATTTAGTCACTACATGCTATTGAGGCCCTTTCCCCTAATTTATAGTCGTATGCAAGTTATTAATGACATAAGCAGTTTTAAAACTTGACATTTATAAATAAAAACATAATACAGATAAATTGGGGATCGATTTGACACTGTATTTATATTATGAACAAAATCCCACTTCTAAATAAAAAAAATTTATTTTTCAACTCTGTTTTTTGAATTTCTCTTAGTAAAATTTCAAAGTTTCAGGCATGTACCATCAATGGATATTTTTTGTGGCAATTTCAGGATGGTATACTTTTGACCTGTTTTTGCCCTAATGTCAAATTGCCATTCTGGCTGTTTTTACATGGTGTAAATATGAATTTTTTTTTATTGATGTATGACCAAAAAAGGAAAAAAATAGCTTCATCTCTGTTGTGTTATGAACCATAGCAAGAAGTTGCAAAGCATTAAATATTGAAATGAAATTTATATGAGCAGTTAGAATTGCCCGTCATTATTTTTTTTTTAATTATCTCATGTTGGAAAACACAATGCACAGTGGGCTTAAATGGGAGTCAAGCGGACATATGACAATAACATACGGTAAGCACCTGCTTCAGGTGCTTAAGTACATTTTAGACAAATTCTAGGGTGTGGTATGCAAAAAAATTGATTTTCAAGAACTGAGATATGATTTTTGGCTCAAAAATCCAAGTTGGGGCCAAAAGATAGAAGGGTAGAAATATTGCGGAAATCCGACATTTACGAACGAACTTCAAACAGGCATATCTTGAGAAACATTTGGAGTTAGAAGACAAATTAGACCATTTTTTTGACACTACAGACAATGAGCGTTTCAAATATTCAAGTTTAAAAATGAACAATAAATCATATACAGCTACAACTTATCACAAAGATTACTGAAAAAAAGTTAATAGATATTCATCTGTGAGGAAGCACAACAAAGATTCATAATGACTGTTACAACCATACATAGCAGCCTTCAACTCCTCACAGCTGTGAATGGTGTGCCCTGTCCCTTTGCAAGACAAGCATTCCATGGTCTTAAAAGGGCTTAAAAAAGGGTAAAAATCACTTATACCAAGAGCATGGTGCAGTTTTATGGTGTTCTGATGCCAGATTTGGATTCAGCGCCCCAAAAAACATGGGAAAAGTGGGCTGGATCATGAAATTTGAGTGAGAATTACATAAATTATCCGGATTTTGGATTCAAAGGGAATTGAAGGTTGTCCCAAATTTTTTCAATATAAAAGAATTAAAATGGTTCCCCAGAGTGAATTTTTTCACCAAAATGGATTATGATAGCCCTACATGTCTAGATTCTTATATGTGAAGCATGAAAAATTTCATCTCGGGGCTTTTCTGCAATTTTTCATCACAATTTATCAGCGGGAGCCAATTTTGGGGCTTTTTGATGGAAAAAATGCCCATTTTTACAGTAAATTTTGTGGAAAACTCATAAAAATATGTCAAAAACCTGTCCATATACCCAATTTTTTATATTGAATCAAATTTTGGGCATTTGGCCTTATCTTAGGGGCTTATGGGACATATTTAGAAAAAAAACTTATGTTTCCAGGATGTATCGAAAACTTGAAATTCACGAGTTTCAAATGGGCATATCTTGAGAAATAATTGGAGTTAGAAGACAAATAAGACCATTTTTTGATACTACAGAAACTGACCTTTTCATTTTTTCATGTCCTAAAGTCATTTGAGGAAGTTGTCAAAATTTGATATGTCCACTTGGGAACCCACTGTGCAATGTCTCCAGTGTTTATGCTGGATGGATCTATCAAGCATTGATTTCATTAGTATTACTTTTCTTTTACTTTCCAGACTATCTATATAACGTTACGTTTATAATTATTTTTCACTTGTTGGGAGCTTGCATCTTCAGTTATACAGTTAAAATTGGCTTCTGGCCCAATAGAAGATGACAGAAAAGTTTGACTAACTATAAATGACCATAACTTAGATGCTCATTGAGCAAGAAAAACTCTCTATGTCTGAATTAAAAGTTAAGTTTTTAGATATACTGAAAACAAAACTTTAGCTTTGGATGCCTAATTATATTGATACAGCAATTATTCTTTTACTTCCCAGGTCTGTCATGTTGAAGTTAAAAGTCAATAGCAAAAAACACAATCTTTCAAATGTTAAACAATTTTAAATTTAGATAATTTCTAATGTAATTGATATAGATTATTACTTTTTTAAAAGTTGTTTCCTAAAGTTCTCTTCTTTAAGAAGCCAGTTTATTTAAGTCAGTGTATTATTAAATTTTTAACATTTTGTTATAAAAAGTGAATATTTGTGTCTGTGATAAAATAAAATTAGATATTATGCAAGTGCTTTGATTACCTGCTACAAAATTCTTTGTCATATTCAAAAAGAAATTCCCATCCATGACTGGCACGCACACGAGACATTTGTTCAAGAATGTCTTTCACATCTTCAGCAGGAAGCTACAAGGAAAATAATATGTTATGGATTGTGTAGTGTAATAATAAAGAGAGGAGAAACTGTAAAAGTCATATACATGATCAGCCATTAGTAATTACTTAGAGTAGATCAACTTTTATATGAGTAGGTGATGAAAAATTCTTAGCCTCACCCAACCAATAATATCAAAAAAAAAAAAAAATCCAAGTCAGATTTTGAGAAGTGAATCAGGCCATGAACTTTTCAGCAACCTTTCATAAAAGGGACCATCGAAAGTGTTATTACTATAAGAAAAAATTTTGAATAGATTTTTATGTAATTTTCTGATAATTGTGGAGAAGACAATTTTTAGATAAGGAGTAACCCCCCCCCCCCAAACAACAACAAAACTGATGTGAAGTCAGAATTTTTGCCACCTAATTCAATATAGCTTGGAGCAGCAATCATGGTATTTAGAACCAAACATTATAGCATTTATCATATAGAGATAGCTGTTACAATCCAATCATAACTTGGCTTCTAGTGCTATTTCATGACAAACCTTTTCATTAATATAATATTTGAAGAATCAAAACAGTTATCTGAATTTCTTATATGAAGTAATTTTCCTTATTTTTGACTAATTTTATTAGAAAGCGGGTGAGAACTATGAAGTAATTTACTTTCTGCAGAAGTTAATTAAAACAAGAATATATCCAAGAACCATAGAGTAGGTGAGTGTTCTCAACCTGTTCATTAACACATTCACTGTTACCAGAGATCAATTACAAAATATGGCTTCAAACAACATCATAATAGCCAACTTAGGCAATTTTTTTTTATAGGAGTTGATTTATAGCTACAACTCAAGTCTTAACATTGTTTTAACACTAAAAGTATCATTAAGAATAAACTTCTTGGCACCTGCAGATGAAAGTATATCATAAAATAAACAAGTTATCTCGAGGTCGGTACTAACACCACCTAGATAGAAGGCCTGTTCGATGGGAGGGGTTTATGTGTTGACGTCACTATATGTAGTATAAAATCAGAGAAATATTTTCATTTGTTTTTACCGTTTGAGTTTTCTTAACTCGTGTTGATTTTTTAAAAATTTTCACTGAAATAATTTACAAAGAAAATGTCATATGATTGTGCAGTCCCCAAATGAAAAGGAAATTATAAAAATGGACCAAAGGTCCAAAAGTAATTTATTTTCATTTCTAAAAGATAAGGATTTATCAGATGCATGGATACATGCTATCAAAAGGGAAAATTTTGTACCAAACAAAAATAGTAGAGTAATATTTTTTTTATATTATTTTCTTCTGTACTATTTGTAAAAGGCATTAAAACTTAATAAATTACATTTCATGACTTTATAATTCACAATACATTGAAACAAAGTAATGGGGTGGCTTCCCCAGTTAAAAATTAATTTAATTCTGTGGATGAAATTATTAAACTTATCATTTTTGAATAAAAATTTTGATACCAATACTTAAAGGAAATTTTTATAATTTCTAATAAACATTTAAAAACAAACATTTGAATTTTTTTTATTTGTAAAAAAAATATTCCCATAAAAAAGTCTACAAAATATGCATGTGTAAACTTAAAATTTGCTTAAGTTTATATTTCTAAATGGTTTTGAATTTTATTACTGAATTTTAGAACATTTACAAAACTTATTATTTTATCAATTTAATAAAATATTTCGTAAAAATATGAACAGCATAGTATTTTTTTTTTTTTTAGATTTTGACAAGTGTTTTAAAATAGGGTGTAACGGCTCTTTTAATTTATTTTTAGGTATATGAACTGTATTTTCATCCTGAGGACATAAGGCAAGAAACATCAGCATTCTATAAAACAAATAGTGTTAGCCTTAAGAAAGCAATTCTTTATGTAAGTGCAATCCCTAGAATTTTACCAAACTGTTCCTCATATTTATCTTCACTAACCTCCTCTAGAGAATCACTCGAGTTCAGAAAAAGAATTCTGCCCTTAAAAAAAGCTTTAGACCAAATTATTGCTGATTACTTGGAATACAAACAGCTGAAGAAATTCCACATCATTAATGATCAAAAAGATAGAAATTATTGGAGTATTTTGAAGCAGTAAGCGACTCTTGTTATATCACATCATCAAGTCTCCATATCCAAAAATCAGGCAATCTGTTATAATTGAACTTGATTTTACAGTACATGTGTGGTGGTGATGTGGAAATTAATACTATAGATGAGTATCAGATTCCTGATCATTTAAGTGATACAAATACTTTGGAAATTATTATTGAAAACATGAAAAAAATGGACATGGAAGAATGTCAAACCAAACCTCAGTGTGATTGCTGCATTACATTTGGCAATGTCCTTTCTGTTATTAGATGAGTCATTTACATATTTTTATGCAGTTAAATTTATCTATGAACAGCTAAAATTAATGACAAAGAGTAAGTTTGATTATTCAGCAGAAATGATTATTTTTCTTCATTGTTGTATAACTGCTCCCCTAGAAGTTATAAGGCTGTTAAGAGACACTAAAATATAATTTTATCTAGTTATTCAGCCATCAGAAAGCTAACCTTATCAACCCATATGTTGAGCAACATGATAAAAATTTTATGTATATTAAAAATAAGTTTAGGTTACTAGAGAAAAAAAAAGACATTATGGTAGCTTTACTTGTGGATGAAATTCACCTAAAACCTTATTTTGATTATTAAGCTGACAACAGCAATGAGTCTGCAACAAGTGCTTTTGCTTTTATGCTTAGCAGTGTATTCCCACAATACAAGAATGTTGTGCATATCATGCCAACTAAATGTCTTAAAACTGAGAATTTATTTGACAAATTTAAATGTAGTAATTGGTTTGGTTTGTTTTATAGCATATCAACCTCAATGGGTTATTTAATGCTGACAAGATTTTTACAATAGATTCGTATGAACAGAATATGTATTCTTTGTAAGGAAACAGTTTGTAGATCCGGTTTCATTGATATATTTTTGTAAAGAAGGTTGTTGTTGAGAGTCTGGTTTCATTGATGTATTCTTTTCAGATTTACAGTTTGTAGAGAAATTGATTTTGAAATTCTCATTTGGTTTATAATTTTTGATAGAGTCCTACTAGAGTCTGTCTATATTTCTGAGATGAGGTATTATGTACAGTATTTACATTATTCGGACTATTGTCCTCATCTTTGTCGCCATATTTGTCACAACGTTTCGGCCGTTGTACGCTCCGGCCTTCTTCAGGTGGTTGGAATTTCGAACCGAACCCTTTATTTCGATCACTGGGGTAGACTGTTCTAGTTCCACGAGCCATGTTTGATGGATGTCAGTTATCAGTTATCTCCTGGTAATTTTTCCCTCTGAAAGTTCTCCACTGCCTGAACCGGGTATTGAACTCACACTCTTTTTGGGTCTGTTACTGGATCTAACCAACGCCTTTATCCACCGTACCATGTGTCCTTGAGGACATCTGGGTATGAATTTCTGAGTATTATAAACCTAATTTTTCAGCAACCATTTTTTTCCAGTACTCATATTGCAATTTTGCTGTTATCATTGCATGTTCTTTACCAGATCTCATATTGCAACTTTTTTGTGCCAGAGAACAGCAATGATAACAAAAAAGTTGCAATATGAGATCTGGTAAAGAACATGCAATGATAACAGCAAAATTGCAATATGAGTACTGGAAAAAAATGGTTGCTGAAAAATTAGGTTTATAATACTCAGAAATTCATACCCAGATGTCCTCAAGGACACATGGTACGGTGGATAAAGGCGTTGGTTAGATCCAGTAACAGACCCAAAAAGAGTGTGAGTTCAATACCCGGTTCAGGCAGTGGAGAACTTTCAGAGGGAAAAATTACCAGGAGATAACTGATAACTGACATCCATCAAACATGGCTCGTGGAACTAGAACAGTCTACCCCAGTGATCGAAATAAAGGGTTCGGTTCGAAATTCCAACCACCTGAAGAAGGCCGGAGCGTACAACGGCCGAAACGTTGTGACAAATATGGCGACAAAGATGAGGACAATAGTCCGAATAATGTAAATACTGTAGAGTCCTACTATTTTTGAGAAATTATTTTATATCATCCATTTTTACTTTCCCCCCGAACAGTTCCTACATATTGTTTATATTATAGTATTTTTGTCTTAAGAGAGCAAGATCTGAGCACTTGGTTAATATATGTTTAACAGTATATGCTGTTTTACATGTTTGGCATGTTGGTTGATCTTTGTTTAGTAAGTACAAGTGGGTTATTCCAATATGGCCAATGCATATGCAGGTAAGTACCACTTTTTTCTTACAAGATTTTCTGGGAGCTGACTTCCATTCTCCTAGGTTGGGCTGGATCGTGAAGAGTTTATTGTGTAGGTTATCGCCCCAGTACTGTTGCCATTCATTTTGAATGTATTTATTAATAACCTCCTTAAAATCTGTCTATGGGATTTTGGTCCTTGTATCCACATTCACATCTAAAGCCGATTTAGCTGCTAGATCCACTTCATTATTACCTTTAACTCCAATGTGGCTTGGAATCCAGCAGAATTTCATGTCTTTATGCTTGTTAATAATAATGCTCATTTTGTATAATATTTTCATAATAAATGGGTTGTTGGATTAAATTTTCTTCAAAGCCAATAGGACAGATAATGAGCCCGAAAAAATTAGAAAATTTTTTGTTTACTCTGAGATAATGTTGAGAGCTAGCTTAACTGTATGAGACTCTGCAATGGAAATAGAACTGTTCATTGGGAGGCACCTTTTTTTGGTAATATTTTGGCTCACTGCTGCACATCCTATCTTGTCCTCACATTTTGACCCGTCTGTATGGGTGTACGGTTAGAGAAGTTTGTCAATATGCCCTGAAACTGGAATGTGAGTGGGTGCATTTTTTGTCTGGGAGATTATGTAACAGAACTTCAGGTTGCTTGATAGTCCATAGTGGAATACTGGCTGCAGTTGTTTCTTGTATATTTGAGAGTGTGGTGCCTAATTCTGCAGCAATGGATTTCATCCCGAGTTCTTAGGATTGTATAGCATTATCTTTTTGTCAAAATAGATTGCAGTAATTCAGTTCAAAAGGTACTGCTGTTAGTTGACATGATTTTAATTTTACATAGTACTATGGTGCCAAGGTTTAGTGTGCCATAAATGTTGAGGTGTTTTATTAGCTTCTGTGTATAAGCATTCCACTGGGGATGTTCTAAAAGCCCAGAGTACTAATCTGAAGCCTTGATGATAGGTTGCATTGAAAATTTTTAGGTACGACTTCCTGGCCACCCCATATATGAAACGAGCATAATCCAGTTTTGAGCAAAGTAGCGATCAGTATAATTTGATTAATGTTAGTCAATCTGCTTCCCATTCGGTATGGGCCACTACACGCAGAAGTTATAGGGCTTTGCTACATTATTGTTTTCAATTATTTTAGATGGGGAATAAACCTTAATTTTTTATCAACTGCCAGTGACAGATCTGTTATTAACAAAAGCAGTTCATTTATATTTGCCTTTATTCCGCGGCAATTCCATTGAATTATCTTATGCATGGCTGTGTAAAGGTTTTCAGCCTTTAAATTATGTGGTTTTGATTTTTTTCCTAGGTTTTCATTTTGGAGGTTTTAGCCATTTGAGGTACTAACTTTCCACCACCATCTTTTCTAGTTTGTCAAATAGGTTTTGCATAGGGATTTGGTCATTGTAGATTACCAGCTTTTGTTTGGCTGATTCTGTTATTTTGGGAGAAAAGTTTTTCAAGTCTGTCTTTCCTGGCTTTTAGTGGACAGATAAGAAATCATTGTGACCTTTGTTTAGTAGATTTGGCATTTTTGGTTGGAAGGGGTTTGTGTCTGAGCTGTTGTTTTGCTACTTGTTTTTTTCTTTCTTTATTTTTTTGAGTTTTTATCATTGTCCTTCTGTTGTGGTTCAGCCTGCACCATTTCCTTGAAATAAAGTCATTTTAGGTAAGTTTGGAATTTGGACCAATTATTTGGTTCCAAGTGTACAAGCTTCTCAAAGAGAGCTCTGTATTTGTCAGGCTGACCGTCATTATTTGTAGTCTTATTTTCAATTAATTTTGTGCAGGAAGGGCCTTTCATGTAACTGTTTACTACTTGCCTTGCTTCTGAAAATGAGATGTTTCTTTTATATTTTACTTCAACAATTTCCCTTTCCTTTTTCCAGAACTAGCATGTTCTTGAGCATGCTGGATGGCTCTCCTGGCAGTTAGCACATCTTATTTCATCACGACATTCTTCGTCAGTATAGTCTTAATCCATTTGACCACATTTTTCACATGGTGGGTGACTCCTGCAGCTATCCGAATGATGTCCAAATCTTTGGCACCTAAACGATCTTAGTGGAGTAGGGATATATAGTTCCACTGGCTCAATATTATACCCTATTTCTATTTTTTTGTAGGAAGGGGGGGGATTTCAGGCATGCCAAAAGTAAGGATATATGTGTCAGTTATAATTGTTTCCACTTTTCCTTTGAGATTCTATGGTAATCACTGACCCCTTGGCTTCCTAAGACAGATGTAATTTCCTCAGATGTGGCCAGCGACAACTCTTTACTTCTAATGACTCCCATAGAAGTATTCAGTCTTGCATGAGAGAAGGTTTTAATTTTGATATTATGAAAGGTCTTCATCTTTATTATATTTTCTATGTGTTTCCTATGTTCCTCCTTAACCAGCAAATTGCCATCTCTCAACTTTCTGTTTTATGGATAATCCTACTGGATAGTACATTTTCAATCAAGAAACTTTTGCCAGCTGAGTTTCTTCCAGGGATGTGAGCACAAAAAAATCTTGTAAATTCTGTATTAATTTCTTTTTCAGAATCAGTGTGAAAGACATCTTTTGTTTTGTTTTTTTGTTTTTTGATTATTCATAATTTTTGCATATTAAGATTCACTGCTTGTGCTCACCAAATCAGTATACTCATATTTGAGAGAGACTCTGAGCACCCATTAAACCATTTGTTGCACTTCACAAATAAGTGTACAAACTGGCATGTTCACAGCCATGACTAGGTCTAGATCTCTTTGAACTAATTGACCCTCAACCATCAACTTTTAACACCTATAAATTGGATATAGATGGTATTTTATCTCAGTGTATATTTGGGGTATTGTATTTAGCTATAAAGTACTCCATAAATTGATATAGTTATAGGTGCTGAGGCTTGTCATGACCAGCCGAATGACTGGATTGGGCTTCTCCAACCACTCTATTTTAATCCAAGTAAGGGCCAAAGTAGTGTATTGGGAATCAGAATTAACTAACCCTGACTCCTGAAGCCCTCAACCATCAGGATCCCACCCCCAGACATTACAGGTCACCACCTATATCAAACAGGTAGCACATATCTTACCCCTCTGCAGATATATATTGGCATATAATTGGTCTAGAAGAGAGAGGCTTTAGAGTGATATCAGTTATAACAGGTAATAATGTAATAAATAAGAAAGCTATATCTTTCTTTTGTAGTCCTGCAAAACTTTCAATTGTATATTCACATCCAGTTATGAAATCTAGATCTCTTTTCTTTGTATTCAGGGTCTTTCTTCCACTAGTTTGCAAATTCTTAACCGATTCACTATTCAAGGATTGCTGACCATAGGGAAACAGAAATGTTTGCCTAATTTTGCAGAAGTTGCAGAATACATAAACATATTTTATAAGTGAACAATACTAAATGTAAAAACACCATATAAATGTTAGCAACTTAAAAATAAATATGCTAATCCACTTAAAGTAAATGATAATAATTATATATTTCTCAATGTATTCTGCAACTGGTTAGAATCTTGGAATAGCATTCCTGGAAATAATGGGAAGCTAACAAATGAAACCATCACAGCTTTGCATCATACTACACAGGCAATTCTAGAACTGACCAAATATTGCACAGAAGAATTTAAAATGATGTAAGTATCAGCTGGTAAATTTCAAACAGATCACCCAGAGGATAGATTTGGCCAGTACTGGCAACTTGGTGGTGATCAATATAATATTTCTATATGTCAAGTGTTTGAGTATGGAAAAAAAAATATCAGAATGATGTCAGTTTTAAACTTGAGCCTGACCATAATAACCAAAATATTGATTTGAAGAATTTACAAGCTAAATGGGATGATGTGGCAGGTGAGTAAAATTTAGATATTTATAAATTTAACATAGATTTAATAGATGAGGATGTTAATGAATGCAAAGAAGTTGTTCATGCTATATGAAATGTAGCAGGTTAATGCTGTTATGCAGTTTTTAGGAAAATGAAATGCAATGGTTGCAAAATTTAATATCTGAAAGTGATAATGAGGACAAAATACCTGAAATAAACAGTTATTTGCAGGATATTAATAGAGGTTCTCTGCTATATCTTAATGATACTACAACAAATGCTGTTATCTATAATTATATATAATTATTGGTAAATAGACAAAAAAATTCCTCTTCATTCAGTAAATCAAAGGCAATTAGCCTTATGCTTTGGCAGATAATGAGCATCTTTTTCATGTGGACTTAACATTTTTTTCTTCTAAAATTATTTAAAATTTGTCTTATTTTCTACACAAAAATTTCAATATTGTAACTTTACTACTACAGAATAATTAAAATAGAACATGCAAATTAAAACCATGTTGATTTTTTTATTGTAAAGAAAATATTTTTCAAATAATTTTATACAATCAAAATAAGGAGAATGAATTTTACAGTCTTTAAATTCAGTAATGAAATGTACACTATTTACATAGCAACAAATAAAAAACTTTAAATAATTTTCCTTTAGAAAATAAAGTTTATTCTAAGGTAAAAATTGAAGATTTGTTCATTTTCTTTTTTAATGTAATTGTAATATAAAAAAATATTCTATGTCAATATAATATAGTAACTTTATAGAATAATCTTTAAAATAAAAACGGATTTTTAATCTATTTATTGTTTGTTCTTTATTTATTTATTTATTTATTATGTAAGGTAGAAATCAAAACCTGGTTTGTTTTTTTTCATCTAACATGAAAAATTATTCTGTCAATTTCAATAGTTAGTATCATAATTTTTACAGAATAAAACGTCTTTATAATAATAATTCAGCAGCTTCACTTTGGCATATACTACTTGTGGTATTTAATCAAGCTTTGGCCTTCTCTCTAGGTTGTGTCGTCAGTACTCAATGTGTTAAGCTAATTAAGAACAACGAAGATAAATATTCACTGAAAATATTCCAGTGGTCAAAGAAGATGAAGAGTAAATCATTGAGCTTACCTTTATAACAAAAGAGATTTCTTTCCGAGTGACATGGCTTGAATGTAAAAACCTCCACATCTATAAGAGACAAAAAAAAAATGTAAACCCAATTTATAATTAGGAATTTTATTTAACTTTAAGACTTGTTACTGGCATAAACAATAAAGAATGAAGCTAAAATAATGAGGATAATTTTTCTAAATTATTTTTCACACTGAAAAATAAAAATACTTAAAAAAAAGAAAAAAAAAAAGGAAAAACAAAATCTGCTGCTTGTCTTTGAGATTAAAATCGAATCAATTACCAAAGACAATGCATATAACTTTTTGTGAAGATAACTACTCACCAAATAATCTCGTCCTCTGCAAAGATGTTCAGCTGACACACCACTATGAGGACTTGTTGTACCTTTAGGATAGAGTATCTCACTGAAAAACACGACGGAAAATCCAATATATATTCTCAAAAAAGAAGGGACATATTTAAAATTAGATAAATTCTTCTACTGATCATGTATATAACACTTCTATAAACTCTGAAATCTATCATTGTTTTAACATTTTTAATATAAAGCTTTTGATTTTTAAGGTTATTTGAGGCCTACACTTTTTATAATGTCATAAAAATTATTAAGAAAAAAACTAATATTATAAAAAGAAGGCACTTAATATTCTATAAAAATGTTTTATTTACATGACAGCTCATTAAAAATGCTTTAATAAACAAATTAAATTTTAATACAAATACCGTAATTTCTTGAAAATAATACATTTTTTTTACTGTAAATTACACGTGATAGTAGGGGTGCATATTATAAATAGGTTTAAAAAATAGTTTTTCGTTATTGATTCATAATGTTTGGCAACAAAAAATAAAAAATTTATTAAAAAGGGTCCACTTCGAAGAGGATATCACGTTAACAATTTATTGAAATTTTAATTATCATCATCATCACTTTCTATTATAGAATCAATATCTAAAGTGTTATTAAACAAATTATCATTCACAATATTATCTTTGTCCTGTTCTATGGATGTTCTTCTCCTAATAGATGTATCAAAACTCTTCATATAAAGAAGACACCAGTTTGCTGAAGCTTTAAATGTATTTCCAGGATACATGGTTTTCAGAAGTTCTTTTGCCTTCATCCTTATTTACACGGTACTTATGGAACATCCACTTGATCGTCTTTCTTTCACAAATTCAACTAAAATTTGTTCTATATCTGGATATTGAGCTTTTCTTCCCTTGCGTATAGCTTTGGCACTTGATTTACACTTTTTAGCTTATTTTTATTCTTTCTCCATAAACGTATGTTAACCTCATTCAACTCATATCCTCTAGCTGCAGCTCCGTTTCCTATTCATTCTGCTAATTCTATTACTTTTTGTTTAAAATTTCCACTATAACTTGCACATTTTGATTACTTTTTGGCAGTAAAATAAAATGTTATATTTATTGGGAAAACCGGATGGTAATTTTCAATATTATTTTAGCTGCTTAGTTTCGATTTTATTCTTAATGTCAAGGTTGACAAAATGTCTTTGTAATTATTTTTTGGGTTTTATTTTTTTTGACAAAATTTATAGATGCGTATTATACACAGGGATAGATATATTTCTTAATTTTTAGATCATTTGTTGGGGTGCATGTTATTTATGGGTGTGTATTATTTTCGAGAATTTACGGTATAGAGAAAACGAACTTCAGGAACAAACTAATTCTGGTAGGAAAGAATTTGAATACTTATATATTTTTGTATTAGTTGGTGCATGATTCTCAAAAATGATGCACAAGACCTAATCTAATAAATTTCAGCAGCAATATTCTATAAAACATTTAAACTATCAGTGAATACATAAAACTAAAGAGATCTCAAAAACAGAATCTCTTGTTTAGAAAAATGATTTACTGGAGTTTCTAATAGGTTAACAATCGAACTAGTTATTGGAATAAGGAAACTATTCTGACCTAATTTGGCTGTAAGAGACGGATTAAGGCAATTTCAAACAAATTTAGGCAGTTTTTCAAAGATGTTATTTTCCTGCATCAACAAAATCAATTTTTTATTTGGTAATATCAGCAAAAAAAAAAAAAAAAAAAGTTTTATAAAAGCAGAAGAATTTAAAAAATATATGCACACTGTATACGGGTTAATAAGCAAATATAAACAGCATATAAAAAGGTTGGGAATAATGTAAATGGATCTAATGTTTTAAAATTCTGTTTAAATATAGAAAAAAAAAATGCATTTATCCTGTTAATTGGTCTATGACAAATAATTTATCATAAATGGGAAAAATTAAATCAAGTACAATGTACGATGGGTAAATTGTCACCATTTTATCTTTTTAATTTTGTGCATGCAAGTCGTTTGATTTTGATGATTGCACAATATAGTAGAATTAGTAGGGTACCATCTGTGAGAAAAAGAGCACCATGATGCAATTCATTCTGAAATCAGGAATTTGGAAATGGTGTGCTGTCAGACAATTTCTGCAACCACATCACCCCTTACATCTCAGCCACCTAACTCTCCAGACTGCAACCGCCTTGATTATCATGTGGGGTGCAGCTGAGTGAGAAACCAACAAAACTCCTTGTAATACCAAAGATGAACTGAAGGCAAGATTATAGCAGCATTCACTAACTTAAAGAAGGAGACTGTCCAGAAGAGTTGCAGGAGATTCCGAAGTCATCTAGAGGCCATGCATGAAGGCAATGGCGATTTTATTGAATAAATTTACTCTTGAGCATTTCAAGATATTTTTGTGTAGTTCTGGTAAATATATCTGTTAAAATGAGATGTCAGTGTTATTTTTATATTTGTGTAATTTAGACGACAATTTATCCATCGCACCATGTATTTCTTTATGCCAAGTATGTTTAAACAGACCTTTTAACAACCCAGCATCCCTGAACAAGGATTGCAACTTGCTGCAGGCATCGGATGACTGCTGTAGGATCAGTGCCTCGTGGAAGAAGAGCTAGCAACTGGCGAAACTGAATCACTTTAGCTGAAATTAACAATCAGTAAATGTAAAAGAAATATACATGTTAATGAATCTTCTAAATTTCACACCTGAGAAATTTAAATTTCTTTCCAAGACTTCATTTTTGCTTAATTTTGTTTGTAAATAATAAACTGTGCAAAGTATTTATTAAAGAATTAGTGAGAAATTTTATACTTGCTTACTTGGAAAAAAAAGTAAAATATTAAAACTGGATCTGATTTATTACAAAAAAAAATCTTGAGACACCCTAGTTCTATTGTCCCTATCAATCTTTTGCAAGTTATTTAAAGTCAAAGAATAATAATATATTGAAATAATTTTTGGAGATGATAATGATTTACTGACAAGTCCTACTAATTAACTCATACTTGGGGATAGAACAGGTGGATTCATACCTTTACCAAGGGTATGTAAGTGAATATAATAAACCTGACTGGAATTGGAATTCAGCTCTTTGATTTTCAAGTAAAATCTTTGCTTAAAAAGCAAACAAAAATGTGAACTCTCAAAAATTTCCTAATCCAAGAAATGACAAAAATCAGCAACTTATACAAAATGTGTACACATCGTCTTTTATAATAATTTTTAATCTAAGCTTACCAATTCCAAAATTAATTGACAAAATTTCAGTAAAATATTAAATATATTATTAAAACATCAGAATGCTCGATCACTTCAGATTAAAAATAATTTTTCTTGAAATATGAATTATTTCATGGAGTAACAAGATCTACATGGAAGTAATAAAGTTTCATTATATTTAACATAAACATCATTAGTAATAATATTGAAATTTCTTAGCATTGTTTTTATTAAATTATGACTAGTATTTCTTCACCTTATTTGAGTTGCTTTATATTACAATACCCCACATCATTCTACAATGATTATCAATTGGAAACAGAGCTTTTTTTTTTTTTTTAACCATCTCAGAATCATACCCTCGCACCAAATTTTAAACCATCTCAAAGCCAAAATGTTTTTTTCTAACTTTATTTAACACTAGCTTAAAAGCCACTTCTGTGCAGACTTTAAAGCTAGCTTCTGTGGAGGACTAATTGGGCCTCTGGTCCAAAACTAAAGGGACTTTTGGTTCAGCTTAGAAAACAGCAATGATAATTTTGAAGAAATAACTGAATTCCTCAATTCACTCCATCGAACTTCAAAACCTCACTAACTGATTCAGGATATAAACCCAATTCCATCTGAAAGTCTGATTTTGACCAAAATTCCAATTCAGGCCCAAAATTTAGTTCTTCAAATCAAACTCTCACGCCAGGAAACCTTTCACTTTAACTCAGATTTCCTTGGTATTTTGAAGGAAATACAACTGATTTCCTCAATTCAAAGTTTTGGAGATATTTTAAACTGAATTTAAATCAAAAAATTTTTAAATTCTTTGTGTTACTTTAAACTAATATAAATTGAAAACTTTTAAAACCACTAACTTTTTTCAGTTATTCTAAAATTTGAATTTTTAATTGTTCCCTCCTCATCCGGACACAAATCATCATGCTGGATGTTCAAGCATCACACAAAGAGCAGATTTTCAATCCTGGGATTATCCAGATTCCAAAAATACATATGTCTATGTGGAGTTAATTCGAATGGACGGAAAGAAGGATAGATAGAGAGATTATTTATTAGTAGCATATAAAAAAAAAAAATCATAAAAATATTTAAGAAATAAATTAAAAAAACACAACAAAAAAAAAATATTAGTTTTAAAATGAATAAAAACAAAAACTTAAATTGTGAAAAATTAAAATTATTATATTTGCATTGTGATTAAATTTTTCATATTTGTTTTTTATATTATCTATTTTCTGTTTGTCATAAATTAAAATACATTTTAATTTATGATAAACAGAAAACATAACACAAATGTTGTTTGTTAAGAGTAAGTTTTTTAACCAAAAACTTACAGAAAAAACAAACAAAAAAAAACTAATTTTCTTGCTTTGTTTATTAAAGCAAAATTATTTACAATTAGACCCTAATGTTTTACACATTTAAAGATCAGTAATAAAAATGCCTAATTTTAAGTACTTCAATCCCAATTTTCATTTCGTTTTCCTTTACTTCTCTGAAAACCAATCACTTCCATCTTGTATTTATACATTTTATATAAAGAGTTTTAGATGTAATCAAATTTCTTAGATGAACCATTATTATCAATTATTATTATTAAATTTTGATTAGAATTCCAAAAAAGCATTGGATATAGATGAAAGAAATACTTGTCAGAACACTTAGTGTTATGGGTCCTGTCATATGCTTCCTACTAAAAAGCATTACATTTATGATTTTCATACAAGTGAATTGTTCTGATCAAAAATTAGCCATTATACTTTGAAATAAATTAAGTAGCGTAAACTTCAACAAAATTTTGTTGATAAATTTTATTTCGAAGATTTTACAATAACTACCACAAGTAAACATAACCTGCTTTTAAAACTTAGAATAAAAATTTTGATTCAAAGGATCTCCTAAGTTGTTTTTTTTATTTTTACCTATTTTTATACTGTCACTGTTATTTAATTTTTGAATGCAGAAGTCAAGAAGATGGTAAGGTGCAACATTCTTTTCCCCAAAAGGAAAGTTCTAGAAAGGCATCCATTCCTTTATGAAAATTCAATTAAAGACTGCCAAAGGCAGCTGTTAAATTCCTTGTAAATTCACTTGTTTATTATAGTTGGAAATAATCATATAATAATAGTGCTTGTCTCTGCATTTGTTAGTTCGCACAACCATTATGCCCTGCTGATGCCTCATGAATAATGAACTATTCTGTTTTGATTGCGTGGAAAGACAAAAAGGTGTATCAGAAATACTACTTGATTTCAGTGAGAAAATGAAAGAAAGGGAAGATAGAAGTCTGTTTCTGTGAAATGGACGAAATTTGTCAATTTCAAATCTTTTCATTTGTACTTCCTTACTTAAAATAACAACCAGCATTCATATGTATGATGGTTATTGCAATATTTTGTTAAAGTTTAATTATTAAGCTCAAATATTTAACAATGTGATGAGAAAATTTCTACAGATATTTTAGTCATAGAACTCACTTTAAGCTCATTCAATCATTAAGTGAAGAAATAACATTTGTCAGAAATTTCAAATAGGAAAACTGAAATTTTCACAGGTAAAGACTAGTAAAAAATAAATAAGCCGTTTAAATTTTATTTGTACATAATATATGAAAAAAAAATACTTTTTTTAACAAAAACCTATCATAAGTTTACAGATATTATTTAAGCAGTAATTACTAATACTTTCCATTTTTCACCTCCTTTTTCAATGTTGATATGATTTTTTGTGAGGAATTTTTCGACTCCACCTGTACTTTTTGATACTTTAAATGATTTTACAATCACCTTTTAAGACTCCCACCCATCAATTATTAAGAATCCATTTTGTATTAGAAAGCTATGAGTACACACATATACAACAATTTGGTCATTTTTATAAGGATAAGTGCAAATGCAGATCCCTACCTTCTAACTCACACACATTATGAAGTTGAAAATTGGATGCAAAATTTCTGTTCTTTTGTGTTAAAACCATTTAACAATATTATCACAATTTCTCACTACAATGTGCCATTTTTATTGTTATGGTAACAAGCACACTCACAAGCAGAAATCTGAACATGATATAATTTTTCTGAATTCCATGGCTCAGCAGGTAGCTGAAGGCCAGAGGGCACAACAGCTGAATGCCAGAGGGCACAACGGCTGAAACAATGTGATAGTAACAACAAAGATTAGGACATCAGTCCAAATGTAAATAATGTAATGTAATTACGAGTTTTGTCAGTTTATGCTTCTCATTTGGTATATTTGCAAGCAGCGATGACAAAAACTTAGAAATAGAAAAGGTCATCTGATTAAAAAGAAATTCAAGATGAAGATTGATAAAATGGTGTTGGGATTGAAAACTAAATATAAAAAAAATTCAAGAGTTAATATTTCACAATTTGTGTAATGACTTGGTGATCAACTTGATATGGTATCTGTTTTCTGTCTAGTATATTAGTTAATAAGAGAAAGTTAATATAAGTCTGTTTAAATATAGCAAACATTAAAATTATCTATCAAGAATATAATTTAAATAAGTAGATAGATAACAGAGCTTATAGTAATTTGTCAATAACAATATAGATTGGACTTAGGAATATAATGACTAGGAAATAATATGGCACACTATATCCAAAGATATCACAAGGTCAAACTCAAGCTTTCTTTGGTATTCCCCACATGATAAAATGTAATGCCAATATAAAAGAGAACTCACCATTTATGAGCAGTGCCTTAACCTGTTCTTGCAAAGGCATCGTACGGAGTTGGGATAAAGATAAGATGTTATTTGGCAAAGCTGGCTTCTCTCTATATGAACAAAAATTAAAGAAAATATTAATATTTTTAGGATTTAAAAACAAAAGTATCTAAAAAATTGGTATAAAATATCTGGTGATGCTTCTTATCTGACCTCTTTGTTAAAATATAAAAATGTACAGATAGATTTTTAAGAACAAAACATGAAGTGAAATCTATTCCCTTCTACATGGCACAAAATGAGATAAAATTGCCCTATATTCTAAATACAAATATTCATAGATCACTTTTTCTTCTTCTTTAATCATTTCACCCCAAACAAGGCAATGAAGCCTCTAAGATACAAAGGGTTATTGTGTGTGAAAGAATATGAGAAAAAGAGAAACATTATTAAGGAGAGAGGAGATAATAATTGACATTGAATTTAAATTTTTGAAGATCAAAGTTGGTTTGACAAGCCAGAAGTGAGTTCCACAAGCAAGAAATGCTAGAGAAAACATTTAGCATAGAAATTACATCTAGCTATTTCAACTGTAAAATGCTGAGATCTAGCAGCTACTTAATAAAATTTTACAGGAAATATTAATACTAACTTATAAAATAGTGCAATGGTTTAAATGGCTGGAAACTGATAAAACATAAGCATTTATTATTACAGTATTTACATTAGTCGGACTATTGTCCTCATCTTTGTCGCCATATTTGTCACAACGTTTCGGCCGTTGTACGCTCCGGCCTTCTTCAGGTGGTTGGAATTTCGAACTGAACCCTTTATTTCGATCTCTGGGGTAGACTGTACTAGTTCCACGTGCCATGTTTGATGGATGTCAGTTAGAAGAAGGCCGGAGCATACAACGGCCAAAACGTTGTGACAAATATGGCGACAAAGATGAGGACAATAGTCCGACTAATGTAAATACTGTACATAATACCTCATCTCAGAAATACAGACAGACTCATTTTATTTTGTAGGCTTAGATGCCAGATGCCTTGACCAAAGTCGTGTTTTAGAAAAGACAAGAATGAAGTTGTTGCATCAAACTGATGACTGTTTAGACATCAAAAAACTGATTTATTTACATTAGAAAAAGTTTAGTTCTTTGAAGTTTTTTTTTTAGGTTCACTGATGCATTTTAACACAGTACTATAATTTTTTTTTTCAGAAAAAAATGATGTGTGGCAAAAAAGAAATTAGATGACCAGTCTCAGCTCTATCAAATTATAATTCTTCTTTGCTAAAGTTGGGTTTCTGAATTCTGAATGGTATTACATATAAACATGATACATGCCTAATCACAGTTCTACGAAGCTATCATTCTCCTTTGCCAAAGTGGGTTTCTGAATTTAGAGCTGTGCACCATGAACATTGCTGCTACATCTGGCTCCTGCTATATATCTCAAAATTTTTGACAAAAGAAGGGTTTGTAATGTTATTGGTCCTGACCTGGCATCTTGGCTTCAGTCACTTTCCCACTTCCATAATGTAGATTTCCCGTCTCTTTTCTATATTTTCATGGCAGCTGTTCTAATGAACTTTCTTCTTTGGTACTTTGACTTCATGAATTTAAGTGTAGTACTAGATTGGCAACTAGGTCTTATCCTTTTACTGTTTAACTAGCTAGATATAATCATAAGTTCTATTTTAATAGTTTATTCCCTTGCACTTCTCGCCTGTGGAATTCTCTTCCATCTTTTTTGCTTTCCTATCAACTATGATCTTAAAAAATTTAAATACAATGTCAATCTGCCATCTTCAATCTTTCTGAATCTTGATCTTTTATTGTCCTTAATCCTTACTGACATTTTAAAGTTATATTTCACTGTCAGTAACCCCTTGCGTCTTAGTGGCATTATCACCTTGCTCGGGTGAAATGATTAAAGTTAAAACTTTTTTTTTTTTTTAAATCAGTTTTTTTCTTTTCATAGTGTTAAATGGAAATAACTACAAACAGATAAATTTTTAAAAATCCTAATTTTAAAAAGGTGTGTTGTAAATATAAATATAATATATATATATATATAATATATGTAAATATAAATTTAAAAAAATCCTAATTTTAAAAAGGTGTGTTGTAAATATAATATATATATATATATATATATATATATATATAATATATGTAAATATAAATTTAAAAAAATCCTAATTTTAAAAAGGTGTGTTGTACATTAAAATCCAGTTTAGTAATGTATCAATCTAAAATTTTGGCATCTACCAATAGATTTAAATTTTTTATATCAATTCTTAGTACCAAGTGAATTTAGCAAGAAGATCCAAATAAACAACAACTCTTTAAAACAAAAGCATGTTAATGGAGATGAAACAGCAAATTATAGTGGCAATATTTCAAATCTCTTATATAAATTCTCTTTAGAACTAGCAAATAATTTAAAAGCTAAACCGTCTATACAGAATGACTGTATTATAAACACCATTATATATAGATCTTGTATAAGATTCTTTAAAAAAAATACATGAAGTACACTTCAAACAGTCAATTTATACAACAATCATAATACGATGATCATTTGCTGACATTACTGCATGACAAGCAAAAGGAAAAATGGCTTTAAAATCTTAAAAAGATCTATTACTTACTTGTGCTCTTCTGTAACAGGAGGCATGAGTTTTTCCAGATATTCCCAAGCAGGAATATTGAATTCTGTCACTTCATGATTCTTGGCAGCAAACAATAGATTCCTCTCAGACACAGACTTATCATCCTGGGAAATAAAATACTTTATTATTATTATATTATTATTATTGCACAGATTTCATTTGTAACTGGAGATCTTACATTATGGATGTTCTCCAAGTTACATAGCCTAAGCACCTTTTGCAGAATATTTGTAGTGCCAAGCAACAAACATCTGACACAATGGGATAGTAGATTGTATTCTGATTTTCCCAATGTAACTGGCACAACAGTGACCTGAACATCCCATTCTTATTTTTTTTTTTTACTTATTATACTTTTGCATTGTATGCAATAAATAAGCAGGGGTCATCAATTCCTATGCAAAACAATGCACTGAAAATATTTACAAAAATAATAGAAACTTTGAAGAACTAAGAAATTAACAAAATTAAAAAAATAATTAAATGAATATAATAAAAGTTAAATCCTATATAAAAAAAATAAGCAAATTCTTTTAATATTGATTTTAAAAAGGAAACACTAGTTTACAACTTAAAAATACAAAAATAAACAGCTTCAGATGATATGTAGTTTTACAAATATTAAAAATTAGACTTATAAAGTTTTGAAGTTAAAAACAAAAATAATTTTCTATAGTTGCTGTTTTAAGGACACATGGCACAGTGGATAAAGATGTTAGTTAGATCCAGTGACAGGACCCAAAGAGTGTGAGTTCAATACCTGGTTAAGGCGGTGGAGAACTTAGAGAGGGGAATTAACAGGAGATAACTGATAACTGACATCCATTAGACGTGGAACTAGAACAGTCTACTCCAGCGAGCAAAATAAAAGGTTCAGTTTGACATTCCAACCACCTAAAGAAGGCTGGAGCGTACAACGGCCGAAACGTGATAAATATGGCAACAAAGTCCGAGAAATGTAAATAGTGTACATAATACCTCATCTCAGAAATATAGACAGATACTGTTTCATTATGTTCTTATATGTACAGAAAGTTATTTAAGATATATAATGCTTTTGCAAGAACACTTTAAAAAAAACGAAGAAAAAAAAGCCCATGACTAATCACAAATGTTCATTTTAATATATTAAGTTGACATACATCAATGGAATGATGCTTGACATTAATCCATTGCTCCTCCTCTCGTTTCTTTTGTAAGTAATCATATGAAGCCATACGACGAGCCTTAGCTTCCACAGTTTCATGGCGGGCAAATTTCAGGCGCACTGGCTTGGCTTCTTCTTCCTCCTCCTCTTGAGAAGATTCTACAGAAAACAGAGAAAAAATCATTATAAAAAAAAAATATACGATATATTTCCACATATAAGGCGACCTATAGATAAGACCCAAAATCTAGGTAAATTTTCATGGTTTTAAGCTGATATCTGTAATATAAGATGATTGACTGGGACCCATATGACAAAACTGTAAATGACAATGTTTATGATGAACATTTTTTATCAGGTGTTGATCATAGTAATTTTGAAGGGTTTTAATTATGTATGCCAGTGTCTTATGTTTGTTATTCTGTAATGAGAAATAAAGATTTTGCGGCATCTTAAATGTTTTGCTGCTTAACACCACAAATAAACCCCCGAAAAAACCTGTATAGTGTATGTTATTGAAAAATAAAGTTTGCATAAATGTTGTTATTTAACACCACAATGATAATGAATTTTAATTAGAAATATAGATTGTATGTTATCATAAATGCTGTTATTTAACATTACTATGAGAAATAATGATTGGTATGAACACACCCACAAGAACAAAAGATTTGTTTACGTTACTTGTACACGTTGCCCAGCGAAACTTTTGCAAATTGTCGTGTAATTGTCTCTTGAATATTTAATATGAAATGAATCTTGAATATTGCATTTTAATGTGAAATTAAAAACTAAAAGTAGTTTTATTACATTTAAAACTGAAGTACAGCATTATAATGCAAATTGTTTCTACTACATCAGTAGTTACCATACTGAGACAGTTGTTAGCCTACCATGATCCATGTCCTACTTACAAGTGATGATACACCACAGGATTTAATTTATATTTTTGTAACTGTTGCATTAGATGGCCCCCTATTTTGGGGTTTAACTTGTAAGATTTAAAGGTTACCTTATATGCAGAAATATACAGTATGTGTATATATATATATATATATATATATATATATATATATATATATATATATATATCTCTGTGGTGAGAATTTTGAAAAAATGAAGGATGATAGATGAATAGGTTTTAAATTGACCTTACAGTTCAAAAGGCATTTTAAAAACACTCCAGAATTTTCAAGCATTTGTTTTGCAGTCAGATTAGCAAATTACTGACAGAAATTAGAAAAGGGTAATGGTGTTATAATGCTTACATATGACACTTTTCTGGAATATTTTGTTTTTTATACACAGACAATGGGTATCTATGACTTTTTCCATTCATTCTATGGAAACAACTAACAATGGCTGAAATCTCTTGCTCTCTCTCTCTCTCTCGCACACACACACAATTACTCAAATATGAAATTGCTAAATTTATTAAGTTTCATATATTTTTGCTACCTTAATCCTGTGTGTATAAAATTCAGGTGTTTTCATCCAAAAAGGTGTCCAAAAATCTCGTGTGTCTTAAAAGGACTCAAAACAAACAAAATCAGATTTGCTTACCAGAGAGATAATATTTATCTAATGGCGTATTGCAACAAAGGGAAATAAATCACGCCTATACATTGGGAGGCTTAATGACAAAACCAGAGCATGAAGAAACCTGCAAATGGATCATCACCATCGCTACCATTGTTAAAGCCTTCAAGAAATGCTACATCTCAAACATGCTTGACAGCATCAAAAGATGACATCCTATATAAGGAATTCATACAGACATGGAGGTTAACAGAGGTACCATAAGAAACCAATGATGATGGTCTCATTGACGATAGCTACTACACAGATCTGTACCTCAACCTGACAAAGAATTAATTCAATCAGTTCTACAGGTCCAACAATGAAAGTGAGCTTGAAGGGTTTGACAAAGACAACCTTTCACTCTCAGATCTCGGAGCACAGAAAAATGACCTGGATTTCTCACAATCAATCCTTTTCAGAACCACAAAACTAATTTAAAAAGAAATACCTCAGATTGTTACAAAAAAATTAAGACCAAACAAACAAGTTAATATTTATTCAATTTTATTTCAATGTATTTTCTCAATGTGTACTGATGATTTAGTGGCCCTATACCACAATCCTCATTATCATGTTTTCCTAAAGCTTACAAATCACAAAAGTAAACAAACTTTCCTTTTTTTTTTCTTCCATTATTTTCTCCATTTTCACAAGTGTTGGTGATTTGCTTTGCTCTAAAATCAGGTGTATTTTATACATGAAAATAACCTGGAAGACCTCTGCTTTTTTAAATTGCACCCTATACTCACTTGCTATCTTTACACAAAGGATATTATATATATATATATAGCATAATGAGAAGCCACGTATACTTTCTTGATGTGTATATAATATGGAGAAAACAACTGAGAAGTTGCAAATTAAAAGAAAAAAAAATTGAATTTTTTTGTGAAAGTATTTATATTTTTTTTAATATATATATATATATATATATATATAAAAATATAAACAAATACTTTCACAAAAAAAACATTCAATTTTTTTTTCCTTTTAATTTGCAACTTTTCAGTTGTTTTCTCCATATTATATATATATATATATATATATATATATATATATATATATTTAGGGTCATTATTTCAGATATCTATTGAACTCCTGTGTTTTATGTCTTATATGAATTCAAGTTTGGTTATAATGATACTGAAACAGGAAGGAATAAAACTAAAATCCATATTTATTGAGCAAACAATAACATTTTGAAAATTTGTGAGTGGAGATTTTAGTTTAAGAAATCCAGAGATAAGTTACTTAAAACATCAATCAATAATAAAGATTTGAAACCTAGCTTCAAAATAAATGTTACTGTACTGAAGAATCCATTCAGAAAAACATGTATATATCATTTCATTTGACAGAAGCTATGTCATGCCATAGCTTCTGTCAAATGAAATGATATATGCATGTTTTTCTTCTATGTACCATATCCCTTCAGGATGTTGGTAATCATGACTCTCTACCATTTCCTGTCCTTTGTAGCTCTTAGTAAATTTTGTCTTTTCTCCTAATCTCTTTTCTGCTATCCATTTACACAAGCTTGTTAAGTAGGTTATGTGTTGTTTTTCTTTCTCTTGCTTTCAATCTGTCCAGTGAGCATTAAGCTTTCTAAACCTTCTTTTCTCATTATGGGCCCTAGAATTTCAAATGTCACTTCCTTATGTTAAGTATAAATTTCCTTTTTGTTTCCAGTTTATCTAAAACTTTGTTGTTGCTCACATGTTTGGTCCATGGTATTCTCAGCATCCTTCTGTAGAAACACATTCGTTAGGATCAAAGTGTCACTGTGACCAGAGACTCATGGACCGAACAGTAACATACTAAGCACTAGGCCGTGTATGTGTGCGTATAGAGATAATGGGACAAAGTGGAAAATTATTTTTTTTTTGTAAATGACTATATTTTGTCAACCTGTATTGTTCAGCAAATTCAGGTCGGAATGAAAGACAAAACTGTGTGTAAGGAAATGTTTTGGGATCTTTGAAATTAAGAGAGGTAACAAATTATCTCATCCGATTTGACAACCAGAAACCAGAATTGACAAAATGCATTGTCATTTAAAAAAAAAAAAAAAAAAGATCTCCACTCTGTGCCATTATCTCCATTTTGGTTTTGGATACTATCCTAAATCTTACTAACACACACACGAACATATATATTATAGCTTTAATACAAATAAAATGTCACTTGATTGATGGACAGTGACTTATATATGTGAATAGTTATGTAAATGAATTATAGTTGTATTGTTTTGCCTTTTTTTTCAAATTGGAATGCATATAAATGCCAGTCATTTCATTGATAAATAGTATAAATTTGTGTAACTTTGATGTGGTACTCTTGTGTGCCAAATATAAGTTCTGGTACAATCACATTATTTCTTCAATTTCCCTCCCAGCACAGTGCACATTTGGTACAGCATTATTACGATTTTTCTCATAATTTTTTTCAATGCATGATTATTTTGTTCTAGGAATTAAAAATTCCCCGTTTATGGCTATTTCAGATTGCACTTTTATTTGATACAAAAGAGTAACTGGTACTTTTTTAGTGTTAGCTGTCCTACAAAAATTTGTGCCTAGCAAATTATATATTTATTAAACAAGAACATTTTGTCAGGTTAAGAGAGTACATGATGAAAAGTATACATACCTCCTCCACCTTCCATTTGTTTAGAGTTAAGAACCTTTTGTTTGGTATCAGCTTTGTCCATATAGGAGAAAGATGGTCGGATTTGAGTCATAGCATTCAGAGGAGTCAAGTGGAGTTCTCCTATATAAGAAAGAAAAAGATAATATAATTTAAAAAAATAGTATTATGTTACAAGTTAAAATAAATAGATGTTTAATAAGGTTTGCTTTATACTTAAATATCAATTAATCTACCTATTTATTTTTAGCAATGTACACTATACAAAGGTGAATCCACATCATGTCATGAAGTTAACTGAATTTTGATCTGAAATTTTCACTGTATTCAATGCATGTGATTAATATCTACCAATGAATTAAGTACATTGACAATGACTAATAGATTTGTTTTTACAGCTCATCAACCCTTAGTGGATTATTTAAAGCTAAAACATTTTGGATTCTAAGAATATGTCTTTTTTTTTTGTGAGTGAATATTGCATTAACAATTTTTTGAGAACAACTATAATTCTGCTAAATACAAGTCCTACTATTTAATCCATAGCTGGGGGAGCAGATGGATTCAAACCTTTCCCAAGATTATTTGCACATAAGTGAATGTAATAAATCTGAGGGGAATACAAATTCAGCTCTCCGATTTATAATTTTGAGCTGCTATCCATTACCCCACCAACTCATCCACCACATTGACAAGGAATGGTATTATATTGAAAAATATTTGTTGTGTAAAGTAAATGCAGTTTTTTAATCATTAGGCTGGGGCTTATTGATATGTCAATAAAACAGAATAAGTATTTTATAACTGCATTTCTGGTAAAAAGTACATAAATAAACTGGTGCTAAAATTTAGAGACAGCCATGCACTAAATCTGCACTTAAACTTTTTTCATTCATGACCCCATTTTTCATCAAAAGATTTTTTGCAGCGCCAGGTATTAACCAAATACACTGAAAATACCTATACTGTCACTGCACTAGTCACAATGACACTGCACACACGTTTTATTACCACAGCGCTTGTGTGGTGCATCATATTAAATATTGTGCTTTTGTGAAATAACATAAACTGAAAATAAAGTGTTTGTATTTAATTTTAATTATCATAGGTATTCAAACAATTTAACACTATTTCACTGAAAAAATTGTTTGGGATATTTAAGGTGATTTTTTTTATATATTTCAGGGGCTTAATTAAAAAATAAAACCATTTTTCTTCTTCAAGTAACATTTTTAGTTTTCTCTTTAAATTTGTGTGATAAATACAGATTTTATTTGAATCCAGTACTTTCTAATATTAAATCCTTGTTTAAAATATAAATGGAACACAATTGAAATATCTAGATCAAACCATCATACTCTAACTCCACCAGGAAGATGTATACATACTGCTGGAGTATGTGAACTTAGTAAAACCTTTGATCCAGTTCACAACAAAAGATAAAAGTAAAGATCAACTGGCCTTCCTGAGTATACTAACTTGCACAGAAAATGGGTTCAAGACATCTGTATATCACAAGCCAACCACCACAGGACAATATTATAAAGAAAGAGATCATCTGATGCTGACTAGTGTGTAACCTGGGTACATACCAACAAGATGATCAGCATCAAACATATCCTCTAGAGTAACAACTACCCAGCAAGTATTACATCAAATTATGCAAGCAGAGACAGAAGGGTCAAGGAGGAAGATTGGAAAACTGTCATGATCTGTCTCTCTTATGTCAAGGTTGTTTGAGAAAGGATTCAGAACATCTGTGGTCCATACAACATCAGGACAGCATTTAGAAGCAGCTCGACTTTAAAAGAGAAATCTCTGCCAAATCAAACCTTACGCACACGAGAACATGACCATGAACTGTGTGTATTACATTTCTGCACTTGTGACAGAAATATAAACGTGAAACAAGCCAAACCTTAAAAGTAAGGCTGGAGGAATATTGAAAAGTTATCATTAGGGATGTGACAATGAAAATAGGCATGGCTGATCATGTACGGAGGAAAAAGAATGCTTACCAATTCCAGTGGAATAAAATAAAAAGTAGAGCATGGCAAAAGGATTTAAAAAGAACAGTGATGGCAGAGCAAGTCTGACAGCAAAGCTGCAAGAAGAGCGTGAAGTTTAAGGATCCAAGCTCTAGCTTTAGTATTGTTCCACAACACAATGGCACAGGGGATTAAAGCATTAGTTAGTGAATTTGGTGACAGTAATTGTGAGTTCAGTCTCTGGACTGTGTGTATGGATATACTTAGACTCAGTGGAAACAGGATAACCGAGCAGTAAAAAAAAAAAAAAAGGTGGGCAGGTAACCAAAACAAGGTATCCTATAACAATTTAGCTCTGTAGATTGAATAAAGGGTTCAGTTTGAAATTTCTTGAAAGTTACCTGGATTGACAGACATCTGAAAAAAGCAATAAAAATTTTAGCTCATAGGGACTGTATGAGGATGGGGACTGATAGACCTGGGTGATGTCTTACCAAAATATCCTGCAGGAGACATCATTATGAATGTAAGTCACACAGTATACAAGCTCACTTAATTGCACCTGTCAACTGAGTAACCGTATGGAAGAGTTTCTGTCTAAGTCTGTGCATTAAGGCCCCTGATAGATAAATTCCATCTAGACCACAAAATCAGTTAACATATTGTTGTAATGGAATGTCCCACTCTATCGCTTATTGTGAACTGACTATATCAGTAAATATATATAGTGTGCACAGGACATACCTGAGGACTTGCTTCAGGAATTACTAGCTTGCTAACAGATCCCTGTCTTTCAGTAGTGTATTTTCTTTTACAATAAACCTGTCTTTCTTTCATCTATGCCAGTGTTGCTGTTCCTTTCACTCGAGTACCACCTTTGTCTGTTTGTAACCTTCTTTAAGGATACAACACATATTTAGAATGGATATTTTTCCAGATATAACTTATTGAATAGCAGTTTTACTTCTACATACATACATCTTCCAGACATACTTTACTGAATAGCAATTGTATTTCAACAAACAGAAAACAAACTTAATACAGAACCATAACTAAACATTTAAGAAAATGCAAAAAAAAAACTTTTAATGCTAAATTTACTTGTGGGCATACTATTCATCTTATAAAAGGAATTTGGTTGATAAAAGTAACATCAAAATCTTATCACTTATGTCAGTGGTTACCAAACCTTTTTTCTCTGGGCTGTATTTTTTGAATGAAAATTTGCTTGTGGCTCACCAAAATTTATGTGATAAGAACTACATTTAAAAATAAAAAGAACAATTAATTACAAATAGTGCATTAAATATAATATAACTTATAATATGATTAAAGTACACAAATTTAATGAAAGGTATGAGTGTGTTTTTGACAAGTAATCTCCTTTATATTTGAGATAAACAAACTCTCATCTCATCAACACAAAGAAGTCTTTCTCTTTTTTAGTTTTTATTTGTTAGAACTGAAAAGGTACAAGCAACCATATGGCAAAGACAGCCCAGCGAGAGGGTTAAAGGGAGATAATGTTCTGACTCGAATCCGCGGTTATCAATGTTAACTTTCTCTCCTTCAATTTACAGACCCTAGTTACTATATTCTTAATACTTGATATAATGCAAAAATATCACAATGATAAAATCGGTCAGTAATTATTTATAACTATTTATACTGGGACTCATGCATGCAATTACAAGTAATCCATAATAATATTTTAAGTTTTGAAATCATATTTATTTTTGTTATATGAATTTTTTGAAACTGTTTAAATCTTTGATTGTCTTTCAATCATTCCCCGTCACCTACTATCCTCTTCCACCGCACACATTAGGTGTGTTGCACAATTACGTTATTCTATAAAAACTTAAGTAAAAAAAATCTTTATATTCAAGTTACTTTCTGAATTTAGACTTATTACACAAACAAAATTGTAGTGCAAAGATGTCATCCAAACAGAAAAAGATATGAATGACTTTCCACTCTCTATTTCTCTAAAAAGATAAAATTAAACATAAATTTTAAAGAAATAAACATGCTGCACTTGATTTTAGAGAGTGACCCCAAAAATTGGTTACATTTTAAATGATTAGTCAAGGTTGATTGTTTTCTTTTGGGAGAAAAGATTTCTCAACAATTAAAAATTGAAGTCTGGGGGGCATAATCTTATCACAGATGACAGTATGATTAACACACATTGCTGATCTGTGTGATTTGCTCCTGATTCATTCATTTGAAAATACAAGAAATAATTTTTAAAATAAAAAAAAAAATTTCTTCTTCAGAGAAAAAAAATTTATTATGTATGTCCTGTTTCTAAACCAAATAATATTTACACACATGATCTTCCTTAGTGAAAATTGCCAATGGTTTAAAATGATGAAAATATTAGCTTCAACAAAAAGTTACAAAATTCAAGAAACATTGTACTTAATTATTGTTTATGTATGAGAAAATGTGAGTAAACAATGGAAAATGAAACAAAATTTTAATAAATGTTATTTTCCTCATGAAATTCAGCATGCCATTCAGAAAGCCAAACGGGCCATATGTGGTTTGCAGGCAGCTAAATAAGTGAATGTTTAGTGGCATATCAACTCTCTATGAGTCATTTAATGCCAAAATTTAATTTTCTTGAGAGCATTGGTAATTTCTTTTACAAAAATTTATTGCTGGTAATTTTTTTTTTTAACTATGAAAATAAATTGCTGGTATTTTAACTATAAAAATTTTATGGTTTCATCGTGTTTTGACCCCCGTTTGGAGATTAACTATTTATCCATAACTGGGACCTAAAAGGTGCTACCACCTCAGGTCAGGGTGAACCTGTGAACAAGAGCAATTAAGAGGTGGTTCCATGCTCCTCAAAACCTCATGATCAAAGGCCTCGCTGCTGGATGTAGTTCATACCCAGGATGGCTATATATACAGATGAACAACAATCCTAAAGCTTCAAAAATATGAAAAAATATAAGTGTATGAAAAATTAAATAAAAATGAAGTATTTCTCTTTTTTATTAGGAAAATGTCATTTTATTATTATTATCAGAACATAAAATAAAATTAAGAGTGCAAGCTAACATTTGGTTTTAAAATTTGATTTTGGGAAGTTTAAGCTTGAGAATTATTTGCTAATTTCATATTGAGTAAACTAGAAAAATATTAAGCAAATATTTTCCAAATTTACAATGAAATGTGTAATTAAATGTAAAATTCAAGAATTTTGTGATATTAGCTCTTCTAAAATGTTTCATGTGCTACATAAAAGAGCACATGAAAATAACACAAAAATATTTACCATCTTTATATACACCAACAGCATAGCGTTGAGTAGAAGCAGTACAAGGCCCTGATGCTAAAACTGTTTTATCCATGACATTACTGAAAAAGAAAATTAGCCATTTCACTAAAGTTTGCATAAAATAACTAATAAATACTTAAGATGAAAGCAGAAAAGGAAAGCAGTTATAATAATCATACAGGAAAATATTTCATTTATTCTCATTAACATTCACAAAACACAACCATAGCTTAGTGATTAGAGCAATAGATTTACTGCTAAGAATTAATACTTCTACAAATTTGCAAGATCACTTTAATATTCTCTACATGTAATGTCTCTTCAGGAGATGGTCAATCACAATCATCCACAGACTTCTTTTTTTCAATATCTATGAATTTCCATACACTCTTAGGAAAGATAGTAATGTTGTTTTCTCCACAGTTCGAAATTTGTAGCTTTTTTCTTCATTGGTTTCCATTTGTCTACCCTATTATTTAACTCATAGCTGGGAGGAGAAGAGATGGATTCAAGACATTTAATGTCATTTATAAATCAGTAAATAAGTATATGCCATTTTAAGCTGAGGTTTTTAGAAAAAAGGGTATTTGTGAGGGCAAAGGATGTCAAGATAAAAATCTCAATCTACAATATTCTACAAATTCATTATTTTAAAGAGTGTTGTAACCTAGGGAAGGTTACTGAATAATCCCATGAAGGTTGGTAATGAATGATAATACTTAGTACAAGAACAACACATAAGATTCGCTAGCGGCGTGCAGAAGTATTTAACTGCTAGAAGCGAGTCAAGTGAATTCCACAATGATTGTCCGACTGCAGACCAACATACAGTATTTACTGCTGTATTTATGTGAATGGTTGGACATACCCATTACCATCCATAGGTATGCTACAACAAAGTGGTAAAAGCATAGAGCCTATGCATGTTTTTAGATTTCCATGTTAGATCATTTTTAAAATGTGACATTTTCTTTGTTAACTCTAGGCTATTCTTATTCTAGTCTTACAAAAAAAAAAAAAAAAAAAAAAATCACAAAACTTTTGTTTTATGCAAGCCTAAGAAAAACTCAAATGTAAGTAGCGTAAGAAGAACAGATCTTTTAACTGTTTCGCGTTCATTAATAATCAGTGACTTTACTGCAAGTAGGCTTAAAAAATGTCATTGTTTGAAATTTGATTGTTGGTAACAAATAATAATAAAAATAAAATAGATTGACTTGTTTTAGCAACAGTATTTTATTCTTATGACCTACCATACAACTAAAAAGGTGGAAATTTCCATAGGATTAGGAATTTGACCAGAAAAAAAAAAAAAATGTATTGTAATAAGTTGCCTATACAAATGGGTTCAAAATACAAATGCACAAAATTAAATTTGTTTAAATTGGACCATTCAATGTATCATCCAAGAATTTTTTCTAAATATTTCCTGCTGAAATTGGGAATAAGTCTTTATCGCTGTCTATATTTCTGAGATGTACATTATTTACATTATTCATACCATTGTCCTCATCTTTGTCGCCATATTTATTACGATTCGGTCATTGTATGCTCCGGCCTTCTTCAGGTGGTTGGAATGTTGAACTTATCCCTTTATTTCGCTCACTGGGGTAGACTGTTCTAGTTCCACGTGCCATGTTTAATGGATGTCAGTTATCAGTTATCTTCTGTTAATTTTTCCCTCTGAAAGTTCTCCACTGCCTTAACCGGGTATTGAACTCACACTCTTTGTCACTGGATCTAACCAACGCCTTTATCCACTGTGCCATGTGTCCTTGAGGGCATTTGTGTATAAATTTCTGGGTATTATAAAGCTAATGTCTTCAGCAACCATTTTTACCAGTGCTCATATTGCAATTTTTTCTATTATCATTCAGTTTTTACCAGAGCTCATATTGCAACTTTGTTGTTATTATCGCTTTTCTCTGGCACTCCTTATTACTGGTTCCGATATTGTATTCATTTCTATGCTTGGTTGGCTCAGGAAATGTTTGTGGCCTAGCATATGTGCTGATTCCTTAAGTTTACGAATTTTCCAATGGTGTTCCTTGTCTATGATCTCAACCTGATCCCACAGAGGGCAGTGATCTCCCTTCTCCCTCCATATGTGGTTAGCCACGCCCCGATTTTTCCACTTCCCCTCGTGTTACAGCTTTATGGTGTTCTTGAAGCCTCACCTTGAGGGGGCGGACTGTCTCTCCTTTATATTTCCTTCCGCAGCTGCACGGGATAGCTTACACACAGTCTTTAGTCATGTTCTCCTCTACGGGGAGTCTTACTCGGGAGAGATATCTGCGAAGTGTCGTCAAGCTTTTGAAGGTTGTCCTGATGTTATATGGACCGCAGATCCTTTGTATTTTCTCTAATAACCCCTTCACATAAGGCAGGCAGACCTTTTTCTGAGTGTCGTTGTCCTCCTCCACCTCTTGTACCTGCCTATCCCAGTTTTTGGGGGGCTGCTGCCATTTACCCAGGGTAGTTGTTACGTTGTAGGGTACTACTTATACTGACTAATTCTGTATCTAATGTCTCTGGCTCGCCACTTATGACTCTTGCTCGGTGTTGTAGGCAACGGACGATCCCTTTCTTTACGCTGTATGGATCATGGGAATTGAAATTGAGGTACTGTCCAGTGAATGCAGGCTTACGGTATACGGATGTCTTGAACCCATGCTCTGTTTGAGATATTAGAACATCCAGGAATGGGAGTGTGTTGTTACTCTCTTCCTCCATCGTGAACTGTATCGAAGGTCTTATTGAGTTCACATGGTCCAGTAGAACCTGAACATCTTCCTGGTGTGGTGAGAGTATGAAGGTGTCATCTACGTACCTTAACCATATAGTTGGCTTTAGAGTTATAGATTCTAATGCCATTTCCTCAAAGTATTCCATGTATATATTCGCCATTGCTGGTGATAATGGCGAGCCCATTGCTAAGCCCTCATCCTGCCGATATGTGCATGATCCCATTCCGGTGTGTTGTTTGTGTACAGAAAGTCAACATCTCCATCAGATTATCTATTGGAATACTGGTCTGTTCTTCTAGGGATGAGTCAGAGGCCAATCTGTCTGACTACTGAGAGTGCCTCCTCCGTGGGTACCTTGGTGAACAAACTCACCACACGTCCAAGCTCACCATCTGGTTGGATAGGATGGGAGCATCTTTGATTATTTCCACCAAGTGGGGTGAGTTTCAGACATATGAAGGAGACTTTCCAATCAATGGGTCAATTATATCTATAAGGAAGCAACTCAGAGGGTGGCACACAGAGCCTGAGCAGAATACCATCTTTGTGAATCTTAGGGAGACCGTATATGTGAGGTAGCTTGGTGTAACGCTGCGATAACTGCCTATACGTCTTAGGTGCGAAGTGATCCTTGTTCTTGATTAGCATCTGTGAAAGTTTGTGTTCCGTTTTCATAGTAGGATCCTTTTTTACCTTGCTGTAGCTACCGTTGCTAATGAGGTCTTCCAGCCTTCTTGTATAATCTGATTTGTCCATCACTACAGTCGCATTGCCTTTATCAGCCGGTAGTACGATGATGTTTTTGTTCCTCTGTAGGGATCCAATTACCAGCCTCTCCAGTTTTGTTATGTTAGACCTGGGCAGCTTGGCACCAAGGTCTGTCTCACCTTCCATCTCAGTCTATCTGCCTAGGCCTGAGGGATGTTCATGGCCACCTCCTCGACTCTGGCAATGATGTCCAAGTATGGCACTCGCCTGATGGTTGTGGCAAAGTTGAGACCCTTATTCAATACTGACTCCTCAGAGGCACTCAGCTGATATTGGCTGATGTTGACTACTGCTTTCACTGGTGGGTGATGGACCTTGTGTGTCACCTTCTGATCTTTCAATCTAATTTTTGTACTTGGTGAGCCTTGACTACAATGAATTCATGCCTGAAGGATTTATCCAGGTCATTTTGGATCCTTCTCTGGTCTTCTTCATTAGTAATTCTGTTGAAGAAATCCTCGAGCCTCTGGGAGATATGAGCTTGTACTCTGTTTTATCCAACGATTGTACTGTATTGTATTTCAGAGGAAAAAATTAACAGGAGATAACTGATAACTGGCATCCATTAAACATGGCACGTGGAACTAGAACAGTCTACCCCAGTGAGCGAAATAAAGGGTTCAGTTCAACATTCCAACCACCTGAAGAAGGCCGGAGCATACAACAGCCGAAATGTAATAAACATGGCGACAAAGATGAGGACAATAGCCCGAATAATGTAAATAATGAAGTCTTTATAGGACATAAAATATGGTAAATGATTTCCATCTTAGTTCTTTGTAATTAATGAAGTTGTTTGAAGAAAGAAATCATATCAGAAATTTTTCTTATTTTGTAGAAATTCTTTCAGTGTTTTGTAATTGAGCAAATAAAATTTTAAAAAATATGAATAAAGATATTGTATTTTATTTATAGCTAATTGTTTTAACACTAAATTAATTTTTTTTTCTTCGTGTTTTACAGTATATGGCAAAGAAAAAAGTGACAAATAACTCCTGCAGTAATGTGTTTACACTATAATATTAAACTAAGCAGGAGAAAAAATTCAGTTCAGAAAATAAGCAGTAAAATGAACCAATTTTATCTTGGATTTGTTTTAAATGTTAATTTCTACCAGAAGAATCATGTTTTTCTGTATTAATTGCAATAATTTAGGAGGAATTTGTCAATAAAAAAAAGTATTAGAATCTAACAATTATTTTAAACAATTTTGAGGATGTAGGAGAGTCTTAAAGCTTAAAAGGAAAGTACTGGAGTGAAATTTTCAAAATATTTGTAATATGTCATTTTTAAAATGATATAAATTTCAAGAGGGAAGCTTTAATACTTAAGTTGTTTTTAACATGATATCAAGTATTTCCGGAAATTTTAAGAGGGGTGCACAATTTAGTATGCTCTTCTCTTATCAATAGATAACGTTATAGTTCATGCAATGCTTATCAAATATAATTTTTTATGAAAAGGCTACTGCATGTAGATGTCATTAAAACAATCAAAATTAGAAATGGATCATATAGATTAAGACAACTTTTTACCTGTTAAAAAAATTTTGTTCAGATGGTTTGTATTGTCCATCAACAATCAAAGCCATTTGTTCACCTTTGCTGTAAGCATAATTAGGTGTGTGCGTATTAAGAGGTAATTCAAGTTGAATCTGTAAGAATAAAAAATAATCCATTATTACATAGCAATATACAGAGTAGGTCAAAAAATACTTTACCATAATATTATTTTATTAACAGTTATGTTTAGACTAAATAAAGTGTTTAAGTTATATTTCAACTTTAGTTTATATAAAGGCCGAATGAAATGATGTCTGAAATTACATAATCTAACCAAACAGAATTTATTTTGGAGCTTCTGTTTTAGTAATTTTCAGCACCACCTCATAGAAGAAGAAGAAGAAAAAAATCAATGATAGATCAAAATTACTTACTTCTTTCTGGTTTGGCTTCACTTTCACATTAAGAGGTTTTACATCATCATAAGTTAAATGAGAGGGTCGCACAAGATACTGAAAATAAAAATTAATACCTTTTATGTAATAGAAGGAATATATCAGAGTACAGATAAGTAGAAATTTAATCTTTATTTCAATAAACATTTTGCAAAAAATACTTGTTAAAACTGAATAATAGGCAAATTATTATTTACATTACTTTCAGTCAGATTAAAGTCCTATTCATTGATATTATTATGACAATGCTTTGACAATATTCTTGTATTATTTTGAACTATTGTTTGTTGAGTTAACTCCCCTTGACAAAACGGCAGTTTGAAAAAGATCTACACAGGTAGCACTGCTAAGTTATTTGCACAGGGATAGTTATAAGACTTTTATTATTATTGGAAATCATTGAGCTAGCTTCATTATATATATATATATATATATATACACACACACACAAACTAGAGAGAAGCAATCTTCAAGTGAAGGTGACCAGAGCGAAAAAGGTGAAACCAGTAGAAGTTTAATATTCCTCTCATCTTGGTTGACACAGATGTTATTATTAAATTAACAATTACTCATCACAGAAATGAAATACTAAATTATGAAAAGCAGTACAAACTCACCGTCTTAACCACAAATGCTTTGACATTTTGACCTTCTTCAGGATCATGGTAATTTTCAAGGAATTTTAAACTGAACCCTTTATTTAATCTAGAGAGAAAATTGTTCACGTCCATATGTGACACTATTGTGACACTGGTAGCATGAAATTAGGATTAAAAAGGGTTCATGTGGAACCACCATATAGAATTGAAGAATTGGAATAAGTTGAAAACATTAATGTTGTTACGGTGAAAACATATATTGAATATGAAGCAAAGGGAAGGGATATTTTTTTTTTATACTCTTTTCTTTCTGATAATCAGGCTGGTGATGTTAGCAATCTAACATTTGAAAAATGTAAGCGGAAAAAAAAAATTTGCCAGTCTGGGAATGTGAACACTCTGGACTGTGCAAAGAATTAATTGGAACGCATCTCAAAAACTTGTCAAACAAGGAAAATTCTTTGCTATTTGAAATAAATTTCAAAAACACAAAAAGTTGTTATTGGGAAAAATCATTGTTTTGAATAGTTGACCATTTTTATTTATTTGAAGGTCATTGTCAACCAGGAAGTGAATTTGAGTAAAGCCAAAATGTAAACAATGGGATTTTAAATCAGTAATTTTGAAAGTCGAAAAGCAAAATGAAATTCTTTTACATCAAAGGACACAGATATAATTGTTAAACACAAAAGTTTGTTAACGAAAAAGTTATTGTTTGGGTAAAGGGACAAAAGGAATGTTAAAACAAAGTTTATTGTCAAAGGGATTATTGTTTTGAAATAGCTGAAAGCTTTGTTTGAGGATTTGGGGGTTGAAGAAAATAACTAATTGATATGAATATTGAGGAGTCCTGAGATGGTGTAGGAGGAGTCAGGCAAGATGCATAAAACAGAGTGTTTAGCTGAAGCTAGCAGAAAGCACCGGAGGCCGGTGGTGGCCAGGAGAGGCTGGATGAGGCCATGTAACCTGCTGCCAACAGAACTTGTGGCGACCATCTTGTGTGAATGTTTTGACCCACTCCAAGTAGAAAGTTTAACGGGAAGGGTTAATTTTGTTGTATCAATGACTATTGTTACGAACCTGTAGCATATAGGTGAACCACAGTTTAAAAAAAGAAAAAAGAAAAAAAAAAAGGAAAACGTGGGATTTTTTTCAGTCTTCACTCAGAGATGGAAGCAACACAATGGAATCTCAAAATAAAACATTCATTTATAAATACAGAAACAGGTAAAGAAAGAAAAAGAAAATTTGTTCAACAAAGGGGAAAGGGATCATGAAAGAATAGAAAGTATGAGCGAATATATATATATATATATATATATATATATATATAAAAGATCAAGCCAAGAAATCAACTTATCTGTCTTGATGGGTCAGTTGAGATGTTATCTCCACACAGAGTTCTAATTCACTGAAGTGAGAGTTCTTATGCTAAAACAATATTTTGTCAGCCAGCAATTTTCCTGGAATCCTTTTCTTTCAGAAATGGTTGATTCAGTTTGGTAGCAGTCTTTTAATTCTCTAGCAGACATACTTTGCTGACTTTTTTTATTCTGAGGGGCAGTCCATTTAGAATTGGACGATCCGCTCGAATATTGTTAATCTGCCACTAGTCAGACGGGAAACTGAAAGTTTTTTTTAGATTTTTGCTGTACCCAAAGATTGTCACGTGGGTTCCCTTCGTCCTTGACCGGGTACGTAGGAGGATGGGGTGCAAATGACAAAGTGTTTGCATGATGGCCAAAAGATTCAATCAACCCTCAGTAGGGTCTGATCACATGATTGCAGCAGGAGAGCCTGATAGTGGCTGGAGTTCACTTATAGTCAACTGCCTGATGGTTGCGTGACTTTGGAACTAGGTCATTCTCGAGTCAGATCGCTTCAAAGTTCACGGGCCCTTAGCTTGTGGGTGAGGAAGAAGGGAAAGAGAAAGAATTGGAAGAGAAGAGGAGGCTAAGACTGATCATAGAATATATTTGCCCGCAAATTGAAAACATTGGATTTTATTTCTCTTTTTTTTTTTATATATATATATTTAACTATTTTCCAAACAAGAATTTCAGGATGGGAAGGGGGGGGGCTTTTTAGCCTTGCGCCTATATGGCTAATGGAAGCATGTCATACTATATAAGCCAATTGAAAATTAACACGGTGATCTTCTTCGTTATATTTGTATTTTCACCAGTGGAAGTCTTTTTCATAGCATGGTTCCACGACGATTCAATTCAGTGCTTACGTATGTATGAAAATTCAATCTTCACTGCTCTGTAATCAAAGTGGTCAGCAGACAATTATCAGTTAACCAGCGACAGTGCAGACCAGTGTGGGAAGGACATAGGATCAAGCCGGGCCAGCCGTATTATACATATCTGTTACGTTATATTCAATGTCAGGAATATCTCATCTTGTTCTATTATAGTACTGCACAGTTTTTGCTTGTCCAATTTCAGTTTGAAATTCTCTGAATGTTACCCGGATTGACAGACACCTGAAGAAGGCTGGAGTTGTGGCAACAGTGAAAAACATTGGGATAATAACAACAAAGATGTAGACTGTGTTTGATTATAAATGTAAATTCTTCATCCCGGAAATTCAGAAAGAAATAATAAGTGAATCATAATAGAAAGTTTTTAACAGACATTTATGCAGCAAATAAATCTGTTTAGCTTAATTTCTTAAAGATTCTAGAATTATCATATATTACTTTCTTATATTCCAATCACAAATTTCAAGTTATACACAAAGTACAAATTTACAGATTGCAACATCTATCAGAGAGATGAAATTTAATTTATTATTATTGCATTATTCCAAAATTTTAACACATCAGCAGATAGCTATTAATGTCAACAACTGAGCACAAATAGTTTTTAATTAAAAAAAAATTAGTAATTAATGTATGATATTATCCATAAAACATGTACAAGAATGTCATTTTTGATAAAAGTTAAAAAATTACCATAAATACACAAAAAAAGGTATATATTGTCGAAAATTCCCTTTTCCACAACATAGTTATTTGTGCTATGTTATAATAAAAAAAATTATTCAGTGTTATTGTTTAGGTAATAATACCTAAACAATAACACTGAATAATTTTTTTTAAACATTAAAGCATATTTAGAAACATCTCTGTAATAGCTGTCGCAATCTGTTAATTCATGAACTAACTTGGCTCATTAACAGCAGAGGACAGGAATTTCACTCAATGCAGTTCTAGAAATCAGGTACAAATGACAGACTTTTCTGCTGTAGTTAAACTGTCATATTTCAGATTTTTAAGCAAGAAAAAGGATGATGGTCGATTGATTGTTTTAATGACATCAACTTTTTTTTATTTAATACTGAAAATTAATTTATTTAATCCTTTAGGTCATTGGTTCCATTACTCTCCAGTTATGTCACTAGAATGGAGTTATTTAGTGCGATAATTTGTGATATACACCAACTTCCTTCAAGTAGGCTAGGATAGTCTCTACTTTTATCTTCTTGAAAAGGTCCTCTAGACGGGTCTTGTCATAAAGTTGTTGACACATGGGTTTAAAGTCTGTACAATCAGTTAAAATGTTTTACAGTATATGCCTCCTGAAAGGCTGTGTATTTTTAGAAGAAAATAAGTGAGTGATATAGATGTGTCCTATTCCAATTCTTGATAGGATGAAAATCAAAAACGAACATCACACATGTGCAAAATTAAAAATATAAAATGGCGACAATTTACCCATTGCACCATATAGTTAACCAAATTTAGTGGAACAGAATTACAAAATGAATTGGAAAAACTAATGATAAAAATAAAAAATTAATAGTTTTAAAAATTTGAGCTCAGACCTGACACTGGGTTTGTTGACAGGGTGCAGTTTCTTCTAGTCAAACACTTGTGGCTTAAAAATTGCCCATCAGTCAGATTGTTACCCACAAGTGAAGAACGAAACAATTTCTAGCAGTAAACCAGATTTTATTCTTGGATTGTAACTTACTGCTATAAGTGAGCAAGGTACAGATGAGACATGAAGGGGAAGATGCAGAGTCCAGTGGCCATCTGCCCTGTTTATTCTGCGAGGCCCACTTTGTTCCTTCTGCGTGCCTTTTTCGCGGGATAGTCAATTTTATAATTTTTTTTTGACTTGTCATCTTTGCCTAAAAAATGTAATCTTCCTTGCATGACTTTCTCTCAGTCTGAGCTTCTTGCTTTATACTTTGAAGTTGACTTCACTTGCTGATAACCATTGGTCGAAAGTAAATGTTCCATGTAGAGTTTTGCGACAGGTTCTGCCGTTTTTCAATTTAACAAGACCTCAGCTAACTTATATTGCTGCACTATTAAATAAAAATGTTTTGCATCTTGTCTATGACTAGTTTATTTAATAAATAAATAACATAAGTTACTATCCTCTAAGTGTGCTAATTTCATAATTTCTGCCAAAGGTTGTATCGCCATCGCATTTTTTTAAAATACTAATGTTCACCCAATTCAAGGCCAAAGAGCCACTCTAGAGAGTTACTGTGTGATGTTGTATGAGTGTAAGTAAAGGCAAGAAGTGAAGTTCTTAGAGTTACGTAGGAAAGATAGCAGTTAGCCGTAGACATGAAGAAGTCAAGAGTGTAGTGATCGGAAAAACAGCCAGGCAGGAGTTGATTCCAAAAAGCAGCAGTGTGAATGGAATTTACCTCTGTTGGATTATGAAGGGAATGGGGATGATTCACACATGGCATAGCAGGTCCCAGTTGCAAAGGTCAGGGCTGGAGGGACTAAGGAATGTAGCTCAACAGAACACATGCCACAGAGATAGTGATAAAAAAGTGAGAAGCTTGCAATGTTTTGTCTGTGGGAAAGAGATTGTAAGGTGGAAAATAATTCATCACCCATAAGGCCATGTAGACACTTTTGAACTCTATCAAGACAGGCAAGTGGGGACTAGGCAGCTCCAGTCCAGATATGGCAGCAATATTTCATTTTTGGTTTTATCTGGCAGATGTAAATATCAAGTATATTAGGGGGAGTCAGATGCTTACTAAAGTAGTACAATGAAATGGCTTTTTTTCAGCATCTTTAGATATAGATCGGCTATCTGAGTTCTATTTGGAAGTCTGGGGAGAACTTGAGTCCCAATATACATTAAAGGCAAGTAGCCTCCTTGAAAGAAGACACATCCATGATGATGGGTGAAGGTTCAGGGTCTGCTCAGTGGTGGTAGGATGTTACTAGTTTGGTTTTGGCCATATTGAATTTTACAAGCCAGTCCCTCTGGCACTAAGCAACCTTGGCTAGGTCAGAAGAGAGAACGATTTGTTAGGTTCTGGTCTTCTAGATTTTTGGAGCTACACCTATGAACTGTTATATCATCTGCATAGATACTAACTAAGGATCAGGGTATGCTCTTGGGCAGATCATTAATAAATAGGAAGAGGGTAGAACCAAAGAGAGAACCCTGAGGAACACTGGCAATGATCTTATGGGCTTCTGATGATTGGCTGATAACAATGACCTTCAGGAAACTACTTGTTAGGAAGGACTTGGTAACTGAGAGAGCCCTTCCAGAGATTCCATAGCTGGAGAGTTTATGTAGCAGCCCTAGATGCCACACCTTGTAAAATGCCTTATGTATTTCAATGATCCGCATGATCTTTTGCATAATTAAAATATTTTAAGTAAACAAATTTGACAACTGTATAGATGTTAGGGTTTAATAATTGATTACAGTAAGATAAGCCTTGTAACTTACCTGCAGAAGATAAAGATTTTCTGCTAAACTTTTTGATAAGTAAACATCTACCTAAAATGAAAACCAAACAAAGAACTTTAAACATTGTTCATAAATAAATATTTTATATATTGCTTCTGGTAAAGAGATTTTTTTGTATTGATGTATAAAACCTTAAAAATGTAATCTATTTTAATTTTCACAAGGAAAAGAAAGGTTGATTGTATGTATAAAAAAAAAAAAAAAAAAGAGAGAGAAATTTGTGAAGCAAGGTAATCTAACTTTTGATGGATAAGTAAAATATACCATCTGGTAATTTTCTAATTTATAGAAACAGAGCAATACTCCTTATTGCCTTTTTTAAAATCTTGTATATAAATGTCTTTTTATATTGCTTGAGGGTGGATCAATAAGTATGTAGGCTGATATATATAGTTAGCCGAATTTTGATGTGTAATTTTCACTGTATAATCTTCTAAATAAATAAACGGCAAATTCTGCCTGTGTGTGTGTCTGAGACCTCTCTAACTTGGGCCACACTTGCTCTACATAGACATATTATACCTTTTTGGAATCAGGATGATCTTGGGATTAAAAATATGCTCTTCATCTGGTGCTTGAACATCCAGCATTGGGATTTGTGTCCAGATGAGGAGGGAACAATTAAAAATTCAAATTTTAAAATAACTGAAAAAATTAGTGATTTTAAAGGTTTTTAATTTATATTGAGTTTAAAGTAACACTGTATGTATAATCTTAGTGAATTTAAAAAATTGTTATAAATTCAGTTTAAAATGTCTTCCAAACTTTGTGAATTGAGGAAATCGACTTTATTTCTTCAAAATGCTAAGGAATCAGAGTTAAAGTAAGATGTTTTGTGATGTGAGCTTTTGAAGTTCCAGAGTTTGTGATTTGAAGAACTCGATTTTTGACCTTAATTGGAATTTCAGCCCAAAAGTGTAAAAGAGTTTATCAAACACTCTCAAAATTTAAATGTGTTAACATTCGAAAATTGGGGTGGAACTGACAAAAAGAAAATAGATGACATGCATCACTTCACTTAGCTGGAAAAAAACAAAAAAACAGCAATTGTGTGGTAATCAGTTCTTGACATCTAAAGAAAGTATGCAAAACATCTGTGACAAAGACACGAGCAACAGGAAGTACTTCTGGAACTTCATGTACAGGAAGGGATTGCTAAAAATCAGAGGCAAAAGAGTGCCAAGCTGCTGCTGAAAAGCAGATAATCATGAACTCAGTCATCAAGCATGGTGGTCCTGTTAAGTCTGTTAAAGATGTACAACAAGCAATGGTTTGGAAGCACTGAAAGATCAACTTTGATATCTGAATGTTCTCTTAGGTATCAACACCAGTGGAAGTAAATTTCAGCTGGAAGCTACTTTTTTCAGCTACTTGATGACAGGAAAATCAGTTGATTGCTCTTCACTTCTAAGACAAAGGAAAGAAGGCACTCAGTAATTTTGAGTATTTAAACATCTCTAGCAGTTACGATGAAGAAGAACCACTTCAGGTGACCTTCAGTTATGAGCACCAAGGCCAATGGGTTGCAGTATATTATGACTCCCCACCACCAACGTATTGGCTAAGTCAGTGATATTGTATCTCCATTCAGTGCTAAAGTTTTTAGCTCCAACAAAGAGAAGAAATGATGATATCTGATGGCCTTTGTCGGATGATATTGGACAAGATGGGACTTTGATGTAATGCTAGTGATTGCTTGATATGGAGCATTCCAGAAATATTTGCCATATCAGAGGCTTATGAGGAAATCAGTCAGCAAATCCCCATCAAGAGAGGAAGTGCAGGAGAACCATTCACAATGTCCAGAATGTATTTTCTGTCAGTTTAAAGCTGAAGTTTAAAGCACTATAAATAAAGTATTTGTTTTCATTTTGTGAAACAAATTTCTGTTTTGTGGTCCTGTTTTTGGAGAGTTGGAAATTACAAAATTTTACAAAATACAATTATACATATTGCAAAAAATATTGATGATATTACAGTGAAAAAAGTTGTTTTGTTGTATTCCTCATCACAAAATTAGTAAAGTTTCAATCAGTATTCCTTCCATGTTTATTGAAGAGGAGAAGAGGTTTATCCTTTGTGTCCTGTCTAGGATATGGATCTCAGATGAGGTATTATGATTACTTGCATCATTTACATTACTTGGACTGTTATCCTCAAATTCACAATGTTTCTTCAGGTGATTGGAATTTCAAACCAAACTTCATCCATCAGGGTAGAGTGTTCTAGTTCCATGTGCCATGTTTCAGTTATTTCCCTTTAACTCAATGCTCTGCTGCCGTGGCCTGGTATTGAACTCAACTATTTGGATCTAGTCACTGGATCTAACCAACATCTTTATACACTGGGCCATGTGTCCTTGAGGACATCTCTATATAAATTTCTGGGTATTATAAAGCTAATGTCTTCAGCAACCATTTTTACCAGTACTCATGTTGCAATTTCTTCTGTTATTATTATTGCATTTTTTTACCAGAGCATATATTGCAATTTTTCTTGTTATTCATTGCTTTTCTCTAGCACTCCATATTACTGGTTCCCATATTGTATTAATTTCTATGCTTGGTCGGCTCAGGAGATTTTTGTGGTCTAGCATATGTGCTGATTTCTTAAGTTTTCGTATTTTCCAGTGATGTTGTCTATTATTTCAACCTCATCCCACAGAGGCAGTGATCTCCCTTTTCCTTTCATGTATGGTCAGCTACGCCTGATTTCTCTATTTTCTCTCATGTTACTGCTTTACGATGTTCTTGTAGTCTTACCTTAAGGGGGCGGCCTATTTCACCTTTGCATTTCTTACCACAGCTGCACAGGATGGCATACACACATGCCTTAGTAATGTTCTCCTCTATGATAGGTCTTACTTGGAAGAGGCATCTGCAAAGTGTTGAACCACTTTTGAAGGTTGTCCTGATGTTATATGGACCACAAGTCTTTTGTATTTTCTCCGATAATCCCTTCACATAGGGTAGGCAACTTAAGACTTACAATACGAAAGCTTAAGGAATCAGCACATTTGCTAGGCCACAAAAATCTCCTGAGTTGATCAAGCACAGAAAGGAATACAATATGGGAACCAGTAATAAGGAATGCTAGAAAAAAAGCAATGAATAAGCTCTGGTAAAAAAATACAATAATAATAACAGAGACATCCAAAAGAGGCATAACATGTGGAACTAGAATGGTGGACAAAGTTCAGTTCAAAATTCCAATCACCCGAAGAAGGCCAGAGCATACAACAGACAAAATGTGAATATCGCAATGAGGATAACAGTCCAAGTAATATAAATAATGCAAGTGATTTATCTTAACTTTTTGGTGATCTGAGTGATCAGTGTTCTAGTTCCACGATCAGTGGCTGCAACTTTTCATTAGCAGGTTGCAGGGTTGACAGTTTTCTGCTCTGATCAAGTTGCATAATATTGGGGTATTTTTAGTGAAATAATAAAATTAAAAAAAAAATGTATCTCCAATGGATACTTTTTATATGACAAGTTCAGTATAGTATACTTTTGTTTGACCAGTTTTGCCCTACTATCAAAATCAATTCTGACTGTTTTTATATGGTGTAAATATAGGGCTTTTTGTTTTTGTTTTTTATTGAGGTACTATTGAAAAAAAAAGTCTTCATCTCTATTTTGCTATAAGATTAACTTGCAAGGCATTATAAAAGGGAACATATGAGCAATCAAATTTGCCCTTCTGTGTCATTTTTACAATTTTGATTTTCATAATTTTCTCAATGACTGGTCTGATCTAAGAATTATTAGCATTATCTTTTTTTCACTTCAAGACTACCTTAGATTCAATCACTAAACTTGTTTGAAGCCTGCAACTTTATTTCAGCGATAGTTAAATTTGGCTTTTTAACGCTAACAGTAGTAGTAAGTAACACATACTAATTGAGCTACCAAGATAAATTTGGTACCGCTTTTTTATAGATTGTCAAAGTTTCCATGCCTGTATTGAAGGTTTTTTTTTAGATATAATGAAGATAAAATTTTAGTTTGGGATACATAATAAATGTTGCCTTGTTCAACACGAATGGATCCCATATCAGCTGAAGTAAACGTCCCATTCGATGTAATACCGCTTTATTAAATCTATTTTCAAAGACAACCTCGAATATAAGAACAGCGACAAAAAAATTATTTCTACAATTGTTAACTGCTTATAAAATTCACATAGCAAATTTGCTATCTTCATATGGTAGAAATAAGTTGTTGTTTTTTAAATTTTAAACCTGTTGCCGTTGAGTAGTAAATGATTTGCATATTTTCATTAGTCAACTAGACAACTCGTGAATGAAACACTCCTTCAAGTAATTAATCAATGTATTTTTTAATAAGTATTTATTCATAAGAAAAACACTATAATACGAAAGTTTGAAATCGATATAGAATTCTATATGAAGTTTTTAATCGTTAAAACTAAAAGTATTAATTACGATATGTTAATTGTTGACACAGTAATTAATACACGAAATTCACGCATAAGTAGTTTTCAAATTAGAATAAATTTTTTAATCCCTCACTAAGAGAGAGAACATGCATCTTTTCTTTTGTGAATTGTAACATTAAATTAAATAGTTTAAAATTATTTATAGGACTTCTTATTGTATTTCAGTTTTCATTCTCCGGTGAGTACGAAGCTTCCCTAAAGACAGGTTGTTTGTCAGAACTGAGGACTTTAACGATTTTATTAGTTTTAAAAACACGCTGAAGAGGTCTAATGAAACCTAATGTAACAAGAAAAATATTCAAAATTTAAATTTAATCTCGAATTAATTAAAAGTAAAACAGTTTTCCTAGCCTAAACAATTTTGCGACATAAAAGCAATATTATTTTTTATAAAAATGAGAAAGAATTAAATAGATTAAACCGAAATTACTTCATAATATTAACAATAAATTTTCCCAAGAGAAACAAACGTAATTGGAAAATTAGCAGCATTTTATTTTTAAGTGTAACATGTATTGCGTAAACGACTGCACGGTAAAGAAAGAGGAAGCATTAACAACAGAATAATGCGGAAGAATCATCTATTACAAGTAAATAAAAAATACGAATATTGATATTACACAATGAAATGAAAAAATAACGACAATAAAATACATTTTATATTACTTTTTAGACAAAGTATTTGCGATTAGTGCAATTATAGAACATTTAACCAACCTCGTGCGTCACCGGATCATCTTCGTCAGCCATCTTGGAAATAGGATGTAAACGCATGCGCAGTTTTGATTTCCGGCACCGAGAAAATCTTCCATCTTTTCTATTTTGTTGTTCTTGGCAACTTGGATGGCGCTTTATTGTGGTGCAACATTTAGCAAGCTAGTTTCACAAGTCATATTTAATTGCTAATGCTATTAAATAGTGAGTTCGATCCTAACTAGGAAGTTCTATACATTTACTGGACAGCACTTTCACTTTACCCACTGTTCTGTTGAGTCAGAAGTTTGTCTGTCTGTTAATTTTGCCACTGAAAACCGTTTGCTTGCGATTGCGAGCATTGCGATTAGTGATGTCGGCGTCTCAACGAAAAACTCTGAGCATTTCTGAACAGTTGGAGCTCATTGACGATGTCAAAGTGAAGAAACTCAAACTGGCCGCTGCAGCCGAAAAGTACGGAATCGGTTATTCAACAGCAGCAAAAATTCTCAAGAAAGAAGACGATCTCCTCAGATCTTGCATTGAAATGAACGGAAACACTAATCGCAAACGAAAGCGCCAATCCGTGCACAAGGACATTAACGAAGCGCTTACACGATGGTTTTTTACGCAAGCATGTGCTCATGGAGCTACTGTCACCGATCAGGTCATCAGGCAGAAAGCATCACAACTGGCCGTAAATCTTGAAATTGATTTTGAACCGAGCAATGGCTGGCTCATGCGCTGGAAGAAGGCCAATAACGTTTCGTTCAAAAAATTTCACGGCGAATCAACGTCAGCAGATCACGGTTCTGGCAACGAATGGGTGACAAACGTTTTGCCGCAACTTTTCCGTGGATATGATCCAAAACATGTTTGGAACTGTGATGAAACGGGACTTTTCTACAAAGCCATGCCGTCTGGATCTTTGCGATTTGCCGGCGACGAACAGTCAAATGGGCCAAAAGTTCCCAAAGACAGACTCGCGATGCTTCAGTTCACAAACATGGACAGCAGTGAAAAGCAAGCTGTAGTTGTTGGTAAGTCGGCAAAAAGTTCTAAAGTTTCTGAAAGTGACAAAAAACCAGTGCCAAATCCTCTGGCTGCATTGAATGCGCTTGAAACTCTGACAGCCTACTTTGAAGCAAAAAGCAGTAATCCTGATGGCGCATTGAAAATGATTTACGGACTGTATGAAAGTTTTTATGATGTTAACAAAGAGATTTCTGTACAATCAAAATCAAAAATAACTGACTTTTTTAAGAAAAAGTAATTTTTGATTGAATAATTTGTGAAAACTGATTGAAAATGTATTTTTGTCTGTTTTTTTTATGCCTTAACTGTTAAATAAACTAGTGTTCTGTACGTAAAAAGCGATATATGAAGTGTTCCCATACTTACCTAAACAAAATAGACCAAACCCGGATATAAGAGACTTATCCGGTCCCAACAACTCTCTTATATCCGGGTTACATTGTACTTAACTTGTGGCTTCGTAAATTAGGGAGAATATTAAAAGTAATTATTAGCATGACAATAAAGTCTTGTGAAAGTTAAATCGAATTTTGAGATAACAAAGTTACATTTTATTTTTATGGTTTTTTACTTTTTTGTTTATGGTTTTGTTTTTCTTGTCAATAAATCAATCAGCATGTGTATTTCATTTTTGACTGAGCATTGAAGAAAAGGTTGGTTGTTGACTTTAAGAATCGTTTTTTTATTTTATTTTTTTTCTAAAAAAAGAAAAACTTTTAAAAAAATTATCTTGTAGTATTTCTTTCTTTAAAATAAATGTTGTGAAAATTATATTGACAACTTTTATATAGTAATCCGATAGAAAAATAATTTATAAATACGCATCTTTTAAATTAAAAGAGAGCGAATAAAATTTAAAATAAAAAAACAACTATTTTTAATGTCGGTATGCCTTAAAACATTCTTAACAAGTAAAAATGCATCATCACATCAGAAAGATCAGCTACTGTAGGTACTCAGTTCGTCATGAATTTTTCCAATCTGTCAATTTTCTAGGAAAATTAAATAAAGTACAAGAAGGTCGACAATCTCTAGTCTATTTATTGTGTGGCGTTCGCGTTAGTAAATTGTCGCACTAACGGTCGGGTAACAATAACATGTACGACCCGTTGCTAGTGTTTTGATTTTAGGCTTTTTTAGCATTACTATTTTAGTTGGGTTTTTTTTCAGTTGAAAGACACATTGATTTGGAAATTCTTGCAAAAATCAAGTACTTGTTGGATTTTAATGAAAACTTCAGAACTTATTCACAAATAAATGAAATTATTTTAGAAAATTTTGTCTCTTTGCAAGTCATGGTATAAATATTTTTTTTATATCTGTTACCCCCCTCGAAATGAATTTTATGAAAACTCCAAAAAATTTTATTTGCAACCTGAATTTTTTTTAAAAATTAAATTCACAAAACTCTGAAGAATGTAAATCATCGATTTTTTTGTTAAAAAACTGCCCAAAATTGTCCAAACTTTTACCTCAATTGTAAAAATACAAAACCCAATAAAACTAAGACAATATTTAATTAAGAAAGTTTTTAATGGTTTTTCTGAATAATATATACGAAGGTAATTATTATCTGAAAGAAAAAAAAAATTTTGATGAAAAATGAATTTTTACATTAATTTTTTTTTTTTTTTTTTTTTTTCAATTTTAAATACACAATATGACAAAAGGTTGTTATATATTTATAAATTAAGTTCTTTATGTAACCTTATGGAAATGATATATTATGTTCTCTACTTTCTAAAGATCATAAATTTGAAAGCTTATTAAAATCTGACAACCATTGATATTTTTAAAATAATTTTTAATATTCCAAAATTGTATTTAAAATCGTCTCCAACGAAAGTATGGATGCACAGCTTTGAAATAATGTCACGTGAGTAGTTTCCCTTGATAGAAGTAAGTTGTTTTTACTTCAGAAATTGCTTTGCATTCGTTCAGTTAACAACACAACAACGCTTGTCAAGTTTTCTGACTGAATATCATTGCATTTTCAATTTTTTTCTTTTTCTTTTCAAATATAATCAAATAGTGGGATAAAAGAAAATATCGACTATTTACAATTACAAAAAAAAACAAAAAAAAAACGCCCTCGGAAGTGCACCCAAATTTTCAAGTTTGAAATCGATTGCATAAATTCATTGTACATTACTTTGCAATTATTATCCACACGACAAATTATCAATTAAAACAATTTTTGGAGTTTAAATTCTCTGGAGTTAGCTCGCCACTAAATACTTGTTGAGTCAAACCCAACATAGCAGGTTAATTTTAAATAAAATATGTATAAAACTCTCATGACTGCTGTATCACAATTATTAATAGAAAAAAAATCTGCCTTAATAAAAAGAAATAAAATCTCATTTCATTAAGTTAACCTGTTAATGGTGTTTCATGTCATTTTTATATTCTCAGAAAAATATTTCATGACTGAAATAATAAACCTCAATTTAAAAAAATGTTTTTACTGTTTTATTTTTACTTGTAAAATTTGATTTTCTTTCATAATTTAAATGTTATTCTCAGTGCAGAATTCTTCCTCAAACGTAAGGTAAAAAAAAAAAAAAATTGAAAGTGAATTTTTTAAAAAAAAATCTACTAACCAGATTCACTTAAAATTAGAACGAATTATATGACTTCTGCGCTACCGTCCGATAAATTCCCCTGACGTAAGTTGTCAATATATTGACGTACATCAATTAACACCTGTCAAACACGCACAAAATCAAGCACTTCGGTTGGAAATACCTCTCTTAAAAAATTTTCTGATAAAAAAGAAAGTAATGTTTCTTTCAAATTACATTAAGTATACTTTAATCATTCTAAATTTCCTAAGATAACAAAAGAAAAAGGTGTAATTGAATTTTACATGATTTTTTAACTAACTATGATCTTGTTTACAAACTCAGACAGAAAGGCCGATAAGTTCGATTTTATGAAATTTTTTTGACTTGAAAAAAAAACAAGATTTTTAAATAAAATTTATAACATTTATAGGAAGGATTAAAAAATCTGAAAAAATATTCAGAAAATACTTTGGTCTTTCCTCTTTAATAACAACATAAACATTTAAACGTTAAAAATTGTTTTATCAATTTGGGGACCTTTTTTTCGTCAAGGTATACCACTTTTTAGCGAAATATTGAACATACCTAGGTCAGACTAAGTAAGTGCGGCTGCTTTTTACAACGTTTTAAAGGTGTATTTTCTTTTTTAATTAAATTCCTGCGACTGCATCTTTATAGCAAACAATCTTAGTATTTGAGATGTTTGAAGAAATGGACTTGTGTCTGATAAAGAGGAAGTCCATACATTTTTTTTAGTCAACATCTACTAACAATTTTAATTTAGATGAGAAAAAGAAGTATTGACTTAGAGAAGCTACCATTATTTATTTTAATGTCAGTTGCCAGTAAAAGTATGATCTCTCCAACCTCTTCATTTACCTCTGGGTAAAGCAAATTGCCTGGTGTAGATTTGTGTAAATGAGCTGGCATTTTTGAGTTGACTGACTGAAGACTTGTTGCAAAGTTTTGTATTTTGTTTTTAGCAGATACAAACTTAAAGGTTTTTTTTGTTTTTTTTTTAATATATTCAAATCAACTATGATTGGTTGATAATTCACTTTTCTTTTTAATCTGTTTTTTTTTTTTTGTTATGTCCATAAAATTTTAATCTTAGTTGAGGTATTTTTTCTGCAGCCTACTGCTTGAATATCTGCATGTTAATTTACTTTTTTTAGTAACTTTTTGACGTGGATTTAAATTATTATTTTGTCAGTGTGTTCATGGTTGAGCGGTTAGTATTCTAACCATAAGACCTGGGTTTGAATCTCACCATTGTCAATTTGTTAGGTAGGTGACTTCTTGATAATATCGACCTTGAGAGGTGATCCCAGTGTGCAGCACCATGAGTGAAATTGGGTAGATGAAACTATTTGGAAGTCATTGATGGTTGTGCTAGCACAAAGTCATAAGTCATCGTGACAGAGGGTTTGAGCGTACTGGCTTTATTCAAATAGTCAATCATGCCAGATTATGTGCTTTCTCCTAGAAATTGTAACTAATGTCTTCTCAGTATAGTTGCAGTATAAATCACAGGTTGGCTTTGTGGATATTGAACAAACACAAATGTGCCTGAGCAGGCATCTGCAAAAAGGATTAGCTAGCCAGACAGGGATACTTGAATACTAGTGGCCAACCATACATATATTTTTATTGTTAAATTTTGAATATTACTTCAAACTTAAACATAAACTTCTCTACCAAATATAAATTTTTGATCTTTTTCCTCTTTAAAGTATCATGCTCAACTTTCATCAACTCTTAACTCATCTGAATCACTGCGATTTTCATCTGAACTGTGTCATAAGTATTAGTTGATTTATTATAACAAGCCAGCTCCTTAGAACCAGATTGTTGACACTATAGGCAGGAGCAATAAATGTATTTTTTTATTGTTATCTTCACTCTTTCTTTCCACCATCGACAATATTCCTGATTTTGGCATTTTGTTGTTGAAAGAAGAATCTGCAATGTCATTAGTCCTGACTTGGCATCTCAGCTTCAGTCACTTTCTCACCATGGTAATGTAGATTTCCTGTACCTTTTCTATAGATACTTTCATAGTAATTGTTCTGATGAACTTTCTTCTATGGTACCTTGACTTTATGAATTTAAGTGCAGTAACAGATTGGCATCATTTTACACTAGAAAAGGCTAGATGTAAGCATGAGTTTTATGCTAACAGTTTGCACTTCTTGCTTGTGGAAATCTCTTCCGACTTCTTACATTTCAGTCAAGTTTGACCTTCAAAAATTTAAATGCAATGTCAATCGTTATTTTCTGTCTTTTTAATTTCTGTTATTTATTGTTTTTTCTCTTTAATAATGTTGTTGTTTTTTTCTTATATTCTTTCACACAGTAACACTCTGCATCTTAACGGCTTTGTTGTTGCCTTGTTTAGGGTGATTAAAAAAATAGGAAAAGAAAACAAATCTTACCTTTATTTGTAATCTTCCACCAAGTGGGATTTAACCAGTAAGTGCATATGAACTAAAAATACTTTTTTTAAAACTAACCTAGAGTTTAATATGACAAAGTTCAAGTGGTCAAGAGAAAGGGTAACAGTAAAGATACACAGAAAACATTACTACTCCATATAAGATTTTTTGAGTTCACACCCATTTTGCACCGAGTCAAATTTATATTTATACTGTTTACATCATTCAGACTATTGTCCTCATCTTTATTGGCATATTCACAACATTTCAGCCATTGTACACTCCGGCCTTATTCAGGTGATATATATTGGAATTTTGAACATTTACATGTATATATATATATGTGTGTGTGTGTGAATTACAATTAATGAGATCCAAATGAATTATCTCATACAGATGATCATTTCACCTATGAGAAAGTAGTTTAGTTCTCTTTTGTGGATCAGTTTTAATATTTTATATTAATAGGATCAACTTGGCTTATTACCCACAGATTTTTTTACACACACACACACACACACACACACACACACACATATATATATGTTTACAATAGATAAGGAACACAAATAGGAAGTATGTATAAATTTGACATGTTTTGCTTTTATTTAAGCTTCATCAGAAAATGAAAAATTCTGGTATTATTTTTGTGTTGTTTGTTTTTCATTGTTTAAGCAGACCTCACATGTATGATCAGGCTTAAATAAAAGTGAAACACTAAATTTATAAATATTTTCTATTTGTTCCTTATCCTATCATTCTATCAGATTCTAAATGTAGAAACACAATCTTCAGGCCATGTTTATATACAATTGTAGGGATGCAAGGGTTGATTATCTCCTGGTGAGAAAGATGAATTCACAATGATCACATGATGGCTAGTGAGTTACATCAGTTCATGGGGTGACAAAATCAAGTTGCATTGTCGACTGGCTTACATAGAGAACGGTCAATTTGGCTTACAAACCACTTACAAAGAACCAACATACATACCTAAACTCCTAGAAATATACACAAACTTTTTTTGTGTGACTCAACCAAGTGACATGTGTTGCAGCCACCATACAGAGGACCATTTAAAATCCTGAAAACATCCTAAATTTCTATGGTGTGCATTAAAAACACAGGTCAAAATATTTATTTGAACACACTGGAGCCAGCCGTTGTGTATACTACATGTCTTATATATATATATATATATATATATATATATATATCTGTCAAAAAAATTACAACACATATGAATATGACCATCAGTATCACTGCACTGTCTCCAGTAGCACCAGATTTAGCAAGCCAAATAGTAGGTCTAGGCATCAAGTTAGATGACCCCATTCATTTCCTTTTCAGTCAAGGAGAAAAACTTTCTAAATACAAACTTTTATTTTGTGATAGTAGTTACAGTTCAGAAATTGTGTATGCTACATAAAATAAATATCATCATTTTATTTGAACAGGCAGCAACCCTTTCTCTCATTTTTTTATTCAACAAATGGTGACTCATGGAATCTTTCTGCAGCACTCTTAAATGTACCCTGTTTGCATGTATATTCCTTTTCTACATTGTAGTTTCACAAATTATGTGCCTGTTTTTCTATTTCATATCACAAGCAGAATAAAACTAACTCTTTGTGGCGGGTTCTAGAACCTATTTAGGTAGAGGGTACCTGTAGGGATGCAGAGAGTGATTATCTCTCTTTGGGAAAGATGAATTCACAAGGATCCCATTATTGCCAGAGAGTGATGTCAGTTTGTTGGGTGACAGACCCCGTTTGCTATGTAGACCGTGGAGAATCAAGACATGAGTGTCAATGGTATTTAAGAGAGCAGCAGAAAGAAACCACATGATCTCACCAGGTACTTCAAGGTCATCACTGTCTTGCCCTCTTTCCATTTGGGAAATATTACACATATGACCCTCTCTATTTTTACACATTCATACTGATGGTTGTATTCATATGTGTTGTAATTTCTTTATATGTGGGACAAATAGTGACAGATATATATATATATATATATATATATATGTAGTAATAAACCATAAAATCCAAAATTACCTCATATGGGTACAGTCCTATTTCAACCAACAAAAACTTTGGCAGTCTTATTCAACTCCGGTATACAGACTGAGTTCATGTTGGAATTAGAAATTTAACTATGACATCATTTGAAAAATTGATACAGAATTTATTCATTTCAATGTTTCAGTCAGACGAAAGGCACAAAACAGTGGTCAGGAGAGGGTGGAAGGTCTTAGCCTTAAAGGGAAGAGGTTTTATAAAATTAAACCCAGATATTAACCTTATGACATTAAATTGGGGTTATATGAAGAATGAAGTATTAATTTGAAACTAAGAGAGGAACGAAAAGGGTTTTTTTTTTAATAAAATTATGTAGATAAGGTTAAGTTTAAAAAAATACAGTTTCTACTTAAAAACACCATTTCCAAAGATAAATTATACTTAAAAGTAAAATATATTTTATAAATTAAAAATAAGTTATATTTAGAAAAATTATATTAAAATTAAGTAAGATATTTACAGTCCATCTGGAAATTCTATGTGTCACTATATAAACTAAGGTAGCCACAGTGATGAGATAGCAAATGATACATCCCTTTTTACATGTAATTAAAAAAAAAAATTGACAAAAAGAAAGTCAATAAAATGTTTCTGTTTTCTTACTTAAAACTTTAATCTTTTTATCATGAATTTTAAAAAGTTGTCGAATTTGAAAAAAAATTAAGTCCATAAACTTTCTACATGACATTTTTACCTTGAAGACAATCTCAAACATTAAAAAGCATAAGTCTATAGTCTAAGTTTCATAAATATAATAAAATAAAAATATTTCTTAAATCCCCTGAAAAAATATCACCTATTTATCATCTCTTTAATATTAACATGAACACCAGCATTCTTAATAACAGGTCAATCAGATAAATTTGTGCATAAGCAAAACAAAGGATCAAAGACCCCGTACCAAAGTGAAGAACAATCCTATATGCACTCACTGCACTCTCTGACCTTAATATAAACTACCAAAAAGAGGGCTTTAAGGTCAATTCTCTTTCCTCTTTTGCCAGAAAGTGAGACAGGCTGATCCACTCCTCTAACCACTAGAGAATTAATCTAGACTACCTACTACAAAGAATGTGGGGGGTCTCTCACTTTCTGTTCCATCATACCTCAAGTTATGAACTCTGTTGCATAAGAAGGAAATAAGTATGCATTTTTATACAAAAGAAAATAAAATTTCAAAAACATTTGCTCAGCATTCATTCATTTTGAATGTAAAAACCAACATTCTGTGCCAACCTCCAAGAAAAAAATCCCAAAACCACAATATATATAATTTAAGTATAATAGACAATTGTATGTGACATTTTATAATTCTATAACTTTTGAGCTTTGATATTATTCTAAGGGATAATTTTGTCAGCTAAGAATGTTAACTTATTTTTATTGAAAAATATAGGTAACTGAAACTGTTATTCCACACACACACACACACATATATATATATGAAGAAATATAGTCTTAAAGTGTGCTATATTTATAGGATAATGTGCTCAATATCAGAGATAGAGCGTGTGTAAATATAAAAGCATGAAACAGACTGTCGCCTCTAAGTGTTGACTTCTATGTTCACTCTCTTCATCTAACTTAAATCATATATATATATATATATATATATATATATATATATATCATTTCATCCAAACAAATCAATAAAGCCGCTAAGATGCAATAAGTGTGAAAAAATATGAGAAAAAGATATTACGAAGGAGAGAAACAGTAAACAAACAGGAATTAAAAAGACAGACTATGATAATTGGCATTGCATTTAAATTTTTGAAGATCAAAGTTGACTGGAAAGAAAGAAGATGGAAGAGAGTTCCACAAGCAAGAAGGAGAAGTGTGAGAGAATAAAGTGTTAGCATAGAAATTACAGTTACATCTAGCCATTTCAACTGTAAAATGATGAGAACCTTCTGCCAATCTGGTAGTATGCCTAAATTCAGAGTCTAGATACTGTAGAGTTCATCAGAACAATTATCATAAAAATATTTATAGAAAAGGCACAGGAATGCTATGTTATCTTGTAATTTATCCCTGTGTGTGATTGTCAGATCCTTGCAGGCTGTACCCAACATTTGGAGACTTATTTCTGTCGTAGATATACCAAGTTTAGCTAAATTAGCCAAAGCTGAGATGATAATAAAACCTCAACATCCAACTTTGATAGGAAATATATTCATATTGTTCAGTTACCTGCAGTCTTTTCATATCTTACAGATTATATCCACAAGCACAGTCTATATATTCTTCAAAAGAAACCATGATTAACTCAATTATGTAAATGTTTTTTTTAAGTAACTAACATCTTATGGAATATTTAATGTAGAAGTTCATGGAGTGCCGCATCATTGTTATCCTTGTGCAAAGTGGGCATCACAATAACAAATTGGGTTTTATAAATGACAGTATAAATAACAATCCTAGTTGCACAAACATTTATTTGCTTATTAAATTTTGTTAGCAGACTGCACAAATGTATGAGAAATTAGTTTGATGTTTAATACAATTGCTACTATTAATGAGATTTTTACATCTGGGAAAAATATTTTACAAAGATTTTCGATAAATTTCATGAGATATGCAAAGCACAGAAATGCTATGTAAACACAGGCACCTAGATCCCTATGTCAGTTTACACTGTGTCAATGATTGACATTGGCAAAGTGTAGGATGTAGCAATCCAAGTATCCACATATTAGTATATAATGTGAGTTTTCTGATAATTAGGGTCAGCTATTAAAAATATATGGTTTGCATCTTTGTTGACTATTTCTGTTCTGAATAGATTATTATTTTGTGTAATATATAACCCAAAAATACCAAATCTATGAATATTTAAAAAAAAAAAATAATGTTTGTTGTGATTTTGCGGGCCATATAAAATCATCAGATTGCGCAACTCTGAAATGAAAGTTATTGTTGGGTATCATACCCTCATTCAATGTAGTGTTTCAGTAAGAGTCACAGGTGATGGCTTGGAGGACAATACATATATATATATAGAGAGACAAAGCAAGAGGGTTTAGATGACTCTTAGCTAGATATCAAGAGATATTTGTCACAAGTGTCTGTTACTGAGAATATCCTACAATAATTAACAAGAAGACTTAGCATGAAGTGATATCCAATATTGGTGAAGAACTGCAGTTATTCAACAAGAGTAAAAGTCTTTACACTACCAATAAAACAACAATGGAATACAAGTTGTCAAAAATTGAAAGGGTAAATTTTTCCTTTTCTTCATACTCTTCCAAACTGCATAATATTACCACTGCTAAGAGTGATGGTAAAATGATGTAACCTATCAGGATAGCAATGTCCAGGTTTTACCATCTGATACAATATTCCACATTAAAAAACATATACATTAAGACCTCTTTATTGACAATATATCTGTTGGTTATTGTATAGTGGAGTTGATAGTGGACACATTGGAGCTTCTGCAAATGAGATTTAGAATAAATATACAAACAACTATACAGGGCCGGTGAAAGGGTCTTGTGCCCCGACTCCGAATCTATGATACAGCCTTCCCCCACTCTACATCATCTCAATTTTCAAGGTAGTATCCATATAAAATACAAATTTATTGTAACCTAATTATGTACAATAATGAATCATATGCAATATAGGTGAATGGTTTTACTAGAAAAATTGAAAAATAAATACACTGTACAAATTAGAGACATGTGATAATAAAGCATTCCATCTTAAATAAATCAACAATTTGCTGTGGCAATTTTTAAAGTCCACTTGAGATTTGTCTTGTTAAAAAGTTGGATTTTAACACATTCAGTATTATGGATAAAAAATAGTGAATTTTATAAAGTGTTTTTCTCGGCTTAGCATGAGCAAAAGAAATTCACAGATTTGGCCCCAAAAAATTAAAAATTAAAAAAAAATGATGTCGAAATGCGTGAAAATTTTTCATCCTTTAACAGTTGTGATTAGTTTTAATTTGTATTAGGTTGGTGCAAAAATAATGTCTTTTTCTCACATATGTTAGAATGTCAAAAAACGACATTATTTTTGCACCAACCTAATAACATATATAAATGTTTGTAGAAAAAAGCAAATGTTGATATGATAACAAGGGTCACAAAGCACAGTCCGGGTCCCCCAATCAGGCTTACCCCCAGTCAGGGGTAGTACACACTGGTCCTGCAACTATGAACAACTAACAAAAATGTAATTCATTACCTCAGCAAACTAAACAGAAAGAATACGAAAAGAGTGAACGAAGGTATGTAAAGATGTCTTCAGAGCATATACATGTGTTCCTATGAAAGATTGTAAAAGACATTTCAGAAGAGTTCTTTATCTGTTGGTTTGGTAGAATTATTAGATATGCTTATGTGTAGTCAAGTAAGTTTAGCATATTTTATACTATGTACTATTCTGTGATATGTTCAATGTAATATGAGGTTTGCCAAGGGATCAAAATGTCCTCCACAGTGGAAAAAATAAAGACATGTCTTATCTTTAAGGCATCCTGTGGAAAAAGAAAGAGGATAAGACATTTATGCCCCCTTTGTTATGGCAATGTCATCTAGTGGTCATTAGCAAAATCTCTTTGGCAGACAAGTGGGATAATCCCACATGTTTCCCTCAAATGAAGAAATATGTGGATAATAACAAACTATGCATTTCAGGTATTAGATATGTCTAAAAGTTTTCACTAAGTCAACACCCAATTTTAAAAATGTAATTTTAACACTTTCTGATACAATATATTGATATGAATTGGAACATTTTTCTTTTCAGGTCTGCCATCTACAAATTTAGATGACGGGAAAAGCTCATATTAATAAAGCAGTGATATTGGGTCACTCAAATTTTGATATTTAAATTAATTTAAAAAAATATATTTTCAAAATATGAGTGGCTGCTGAAAAGTTCTTGGCCCTATCCGTTTCTCTAAAATTAATATTACAATGGCATCCCGTTCCCACCCCTTCACCGTTGAAACTGTTAGATGTAGACGTCTCTTCTACTCCAAAAGCTTCATGTCTCGCACATCTCGCCTGTGGAACTCCCTTCCTTATTCCTGTTTCCCTGACAAATATAATCTCCAACTATTTAAGTGTAACGTCAATCGACATCTCCAGTTGCCTTGATCTATCCACTTCCCTTCTCCACATCCTTTCACCTTTCATTCCTATCTGCTCTCGCTCCAAATCTTCTGTAACCTCCTTGCCTTGATTGATCCACTATCTTTCTCCACATCCCCTCCTTTACCACTCCTATCTGCTCTTCCTCCAAACTTTCTGTAACCCCTTGCGTGCTAGTGGCTTCCAGCCTTGCTTGGGGTGATAAGCTTTAAAAAAAAAAAAAAAAAAAATAATAATAATAATACTGATTTTGAAAAGTGGGTTGTCTCAAGAACTTTTCAAAACTTGAAATTATCGTTGTTAAAAAACATCTATGATGGGATGCTAAAAACAAATATGTTTGATCAAATTTTAGAAACTGGGTTGGGCTGAAAACTTTTCAGCAAACACTTGTATCTTATTCCTTTGAAATATGTTTTGCAAATATATATAATATGTTATGACCAGTCATAGCCACTGAACTGAATAAAAACTATACAGGATGTATCAAAAATAATTTTACAAACTTGGGAGGGGGGGTTCCTGACACGAAGACACGGTAAAATGTCCACATAAACATATGTCTAAAAGGCCATCATTGTACTTCAACACATAAATGTTCAAGATGCCCTCTGCTTGCTTCTACACATGCATGCACCTGTCAGATCATTGACTGGCAGGCCCTTTCAAATATTCCCACATGGTATTGAATGGTTTTGCAGGCCCCCATGACATGTTGATGAAGCATCTCTGCATTATTAATGTCTGCTGCATAAACTAATTGTTTTAGGTAGCCCCACAGATCAAAGGATTGAAGTCAGGGGAACATACAGGCCATGGAACCTGTCCCCCCCCCCCTACCTATCCATTTTTCATAGTAGATATCAGCCAGTGCATCGAACAATGTGACTAAAATGTGCTGGATGCCCATCATACATGAAGCACATGTACCTTTGTATTAGCAGGGGTACATCTTCTAGCTGATCTGGAAGTGTGTTTGAATAAAAATCCCTGTAGACAGATCATGTAAGATGTGCTGGAAGAACATATGGACCTACCAGACAGTCACCTACAATTCCAGCCCACACATTATTCATAAACTGATGCTGGAGTCAAGCCAGTATTGTACCATGGGGACTTTGATCTGCCCACAAATATTGGTTGTGTAAATTTGTTATTCCATGTCTTAGAAATGTGTCCTCATCTGTAAACAAGTCTGAAGAAACAAACAATGGATCGGCAGTTTGTGCAATAAACCATTGGCAAAAGTTCTCCTGTGGTGAGTGATTGGAGAATGAAAAACCTTGCACACATTGCAAATGATATGGATACAGGAGCTACACTTGAAGTACCCTCCATGTACTGGTCAGATATAAGAGCAGATCTCAATAGTTTATGGTGTGACAGATCCTGTGTCAGCAACATGATGATAAACAGCAGCAAAGGTTGAATGACTCAGCTGTCTTTGGTGTGGAAATGCAATCTGATACAGCCGTGCCCATCACAGTTGTGACCATTACCATTCACACAGCTGAATGTAAAAATCATATCCGCTTACTCACAATCTGAATATCCAGTCATTGTTAAAACTCTTCTCGGTTAACTCACTACTACACATGTTAAATGTTGAAGGCAGACTAGCCACAAATGTACTCAAAAACAAAGGATTTGTAGACATGTTTATATGAACTTTTGTCCGTATTATAGTAAGAGGAACCTGCCCCAAAAGTTTGTAAAAGTATTTTTGATACACCCTGTATATACTCAAATTCAAACAGACCCAATGCCTTAGCAACAGATAGAATTTACCAGTTTTTGTATACATGTAAATAAATTATACATTTATTTACCCCCTACTCAATGTCCTCTTTTCTTTGACACTTAGATTTACATTTGCCAAGGTAGAGAAGGAATTAACTTCCACTACAGTAACAACAAGTTTCTGTCTTCCAGGTTACCTATTTCTGCCTCCATAACAATGTTCTTATTGGTATGATGTAGTGTACCAGTAAACTGGTATTATGGATTCAATGGGTTAAAAGCACAAAGTCTAAGCAGATAATGTGAAACTCACTGGATTTCTTTCCTTTAGTATACTTTGTTTTCAAATCATTGCCTTATATTTAATATAAATAGAATATTTTCATTTTCTGGATGGATATAGCTATATAATTATATTTAAGCATACATTTAGTAAAACAGATACATGCAAATTTGATTTTCTATTTTGGATAACAAAATCTGTTGTGAAAGGATCTAAGCTTTTAGAAAAACCAAAATAGTCAATTTCTTTTCTGTATATACTGTTTCTCTATTTAAAATAAATAAAAAAGAAAATGTTGATGAAATTTTTATTTTTTACTTGTAAAGTGGATCAAATATTTATCTATTCATAGCCCTGTCTGTAGACGTAGATAACATTATAGATTTACTCATGTCTATATAATATTAATGATCCTTGCTATTCACATGGTCTAGAAATTTTATTCACTAGTTTTTCAGTATATGTAATTTAAATTTAGCATTGTTATTAGATGTAGTAGTTTTGATTGTAACGCATATTACAGCCTGTATAAGTTACAGTTTCCAGTATTAGATATCAGAATTGTATAATTTTAAAAATTAATTTTGCTGAATAGAAGCATTCAGATATTAAGTCACTGAAAAAAAATGTTGATTTAAAATACCAAAAAATAAAAAGTAATTTTATTTTTTTAAAAAAGTGTTCATTCTGTATGAACAGAAAAAAAATTAAAGCAGGAAGAATAAAATTGATATAAAGGCAATTTTTGAGTTTATTTTATTATCACAAATAAATTTAATCAGTTCATGAATATTAGGATTTCTTAAAACAATTTTAATTTTAAAAAAATATACAAAATGATAGAATTTTAGTCCAGGAGAGAAAAATAGGTCATTGTATGGGGTTGGTTTGGACTAATTATTTCATTTCTGTCTAAATTTATGGGACATAAAGTTATTTACTTTTAGACTAATGTCATGTTTGTTGTTGTTGTTATAGCATTTTGGCTTTTGTGTTCTTCAACCTTCTTCAGGTGTCTGTTGATCCAGGTAACTTTCAGATAATTTTGAACTGAACACTTTATTTTATCCACAGAAGTTCATTGCCTTTGTCTAGAGATATCTTGTCTGTGAATTTGGTGGCATAATAATTCTGAGTTCAAATCCTGGGATGGGTAGTATAGACTCAATAGAAACAGGAGGTGCAATAACTGAGCAGTACTAAAATGAACAAGATATCCCTAGACATAGACAGTGGAATAAGAATGATCTATCCCTATAGATTAAATAAAGGACTCAATTTGAAATTCCCTGAAGGTTACCCAGATCGACAGACACTTGAAGAAGCCCAGAGAGTAGAACAGATGAAACATTGTGACAATAACAACAAAGATGAGATTTGTCTGAATGTATATAATAATATCCTTGTCTTCATCCTCAAACCCCCACAATGTTTTGACTGTGTATCTTCCAGTCTTTATCAGCTATTTTGTCTTCTGGAATGGTGTTGAACCAGGTTCTGGTGGAAAAATGGGCATTTCCTATTACACACATCACATCTAGAGCTAACATCTTTGACTTCTTGGGACCAGTCTCCTCTTGACCTTCCCACTGAACTCATGACCACTTGTTGAACTTTACATATACTTCTATGTCTTAGGCCAAGTTGAATACACAGTTCATAACATGTTTCTTCTTGACTGATGATTGTCATAATAAGAGGAGATATGTATGCTCACTTATTCGAAGACACCCAGAGGGTAAATGATTGAAGAGTTGTGGAAAAAACAAAACAAAATAGAACAACAAAGACATAGAAATTAGTTTGAACCAACCTCATACAATGATTACTATATCTGATCAAATGTATTTGATGACATAAGCTCCCTCCTGCCATTGACATTTAATGAATTATGGAATTGGGTTATGTTTTTAAAGAATTAATGCATGTTTTTAATTCAACATTTTAATACTTCAATTGTTGTTTTTTAGTGGATACCCATATTTGATTAGACGCTTTGTTTATTTTAAACAGTATTTTATCAACTGTCCTGCACAATTAAGAAAACTTATTAAAGAAAATGTGCCCCCTTTGCAGAAGAAACTATAGTCTGATCTGGCAAACATTGACTGATCAGATAGCACCTTGCTTGATTGTGAAGGTCTTTATAGCTGAGCAGTCAAGATACATTGAATCAGACAGTGGTTTCTGCTGCAAAGGGGATGCAGGTCTGAATCCTGCCGGAGGGTACATTTTTTAAAAAGTTTTCTTGAAACTTGTGCAGCCTGGTAGATGAAATAAATACTATTTAAAATAAATGGAACATCTACTCACATATGGATATCTACTAAAAATAGCTTTTGAAGTAATAAAAATAAGGCTACATACAAGTATTGTCTGTCTGTGACACTTGAGAAAATAGTACAACTTAGCATATAAAACCCAGAAGATATTTTTTGAGACATTTGATTTTTGAAAAATATCAGGTTTTTATACGTTATCAAATACAATTGGTATTTTATTCATTTCTCATAAACAGTATAAAATAATAATAATAATACTAAAATAAACAAATATGTATAAAAGTTTCATTTTTCTTTTTTACAGGATCATTTTAAAAGTCTCATATTATTCATCTAGGGAAAGATATTTTGACAAAGTCTAATGTCCAGAAGAGATTGTTGCCGTCGCTTCACAACCTGTTTTATACATAAATAAGAGTTTTGAATTTGTGAACATCAAAATTGAGGTTTTTGGGTGTTAGCTTTATACTGGAAGAACTCTTTACAGAACATCCCTGCTCTTAGCAGAGCTGCATCTTGTTTTCTGTCACCAAGAATTCATTTCTTCTCATTTCCATCAAATGGTAAAATCAACCTTCTTCCAATGATGCTTACAGAGGAGAGTCGTCCACGTTTATACATTTTTATGGCATTGACAGTTAAAACCCTGTAAGAAAAGAATAAGATTTCAAAACATTATGTTCATCCATTTTTCTTTTAAACACAAAATATTTGGTAAAATGCAAAAAGGAAAAAAACACAAAACTTTACACTAACGTTTAAAAAGAAATACATCAATTAATCTATTCTCTGGTGATAGGTAAATAGCAGGGTCTATTGGGCCCTGTAGCTTTAATAGTACAACCAGTCTAAGAAGAAAAACTGAATTCAAATCCCCTACCAACAAATCAATAGCTAGATTAGCAAGATAGGACCCATTACTTCCCATATTTAACAGATATTGGGGAAGTTCCCAAGTTCTACATTAAACTGACAAAATGACTGATGATAAATATAATATGAATACACATGAGGGCACAACACTAAGTCAGCAGCCTGACACAGTTATTAGCTGAATTTTGATCTAGGGTCATCATGAGACAAGTGCGTCAAACAGGTGTTTGTTCAGTAATCTCTATCCAGAGGCCTACTCAAACTCAATCATCAGTTTAAAATGAACATGATAATTTTAGAATAATTTTTTTTTTTTAAATACATGTACCTTGTACACTGTGTAAAATTTTATTATGCAAGTCAATATTTTCATAATAAACTTGGTATTGACCAACTTATGTTGGTAAATTTGGGGAATGTATTTTTATTTATATAATAAATATACTTTGTGAATTTCAACTTATAACTGTTTTCACTAGAAATATTTTCAATAACTTATTTGGTGATATGTAACTTTATTATGTAACCCAAAGGTTGCTCGTCATATTTTATTATATATATATTTTCAGTTGTATGGATGTGAGTTTGTGGCAACTGAATATGTTAGCTCTATCACTGATATTCACCATATTCCACTAAGTATGGTGCATATAAAAGAAAATTTTATTTATATATATATATATATATATATATATATATATATATATATATATATGCATGCATGCATGGTCTTGCTATGGAAATTAATATATAATAATCATAAAAATCAAGTGCAAGTCAATCATTTCATCATTCATTTTCGGCCTGTGCTTTGTTGGACATAGGCCTTGCCCAGATCTGGCCATCTTTACTATTCATGTATCAGGTCATCCCATAAGTTCTGTCCGAATTTTAACATTTTGTTAAAATGAACAAAATTTAAAGAGTATTTTTTAATGTCTAAATGAGCTGAACATTATTTTTATGTTTAGATGCATTTAAACTGATCAAATTTTATTTCAGAGAACAATAAAATTAAATTTTGTTTGATTAAAACCCTGCTAACATGGAAGTACCCAAGAATCATTTGAGGCACATAATGCTTTATGAGTTCAAGAAAGGAAACTCAGCAGCCAAAGCGGCTAGAAACATTCACTCAGTTTATGGAGAGGAATGTGTGAATGAACGAACTTGCAGAAGATGGTTTGCAAAATTCAGAGGTGGAGATTTCACCCTTGAAGATGAAGATCGAACCGGACATCCAGTTGAGTTTGATGAAAAGCTTCTTGAAGCAGCCCTTGAAGAAAATCCTGCTTTATCAGTTGAGGAATTGGCAGTGCTTCTCAGTTCAAACCATACAACATGTTCATAGTCATCTTCAACAACTTGGAAAAGTTCCTAAACTTGGAAAATGGGTGCCTCATGAATTGTCTGAAAACAACTTCAAATCCCGAGTTGACATCTGCTCTTCTCTCCATTCTCGCCAACTTGTTTCACCTTTTTTGGATAGACTTGCAACGAAAAATGGATCTTTTATCGAAATGTTAAGCATCGTAGACAGTGGCTTGGTAAAGGGGAATGACCCCAGCCACAGCCGAGAAGGGAACTTCATGGGCAAAAGGTTCTTCTTTCAATCTGGTGCGATTGCCAAGGAATAATCCACTTTGAATTCTTACCACCTAATGCAACAATTAATGCTCAAATATACTGTCAGCAATTAGAGCGTTTGAACCAAGCTTTTGAAAAAATGACCTGCTCTAGTGAATCGAAAACGGGTGATGGTTCATCAGGACAATGTGCAAGAATCACGTCACAAAAGATCGAAGAACTTGGTTGGGAGAAAATTCCTCATCCACCTTATTCTCCCGACCTTGCTCCTTCAGACTACCATAGTTTCGTAACTTACAGAATCATTTGGAAGAAACAGCTTTTGTAACACAGGAAGAGGTTAAAACTGACATTTGTGAGTTCTTCGATTCAAAGCCAAAAGAATTTTACAGTAATGGAATAGTAAGCTTGTTAATAGATGGAAGGAAGTCATAGATAATCAGGGAAAATACATTGTTGATTGAATCTGTAATTAAATGTAACATTTGGTCACTTGTTTTCTTTATTCAAAATTCGGACAGAACTTATGGGATGATCCGATACTAGTCTTGACCATTAAGGTTGAAATCTCTCTAGGTTATCATACCATCTTGTTTTCTGTTGACCTCTGCTTCTTGTGTGACTTCATGGAGTTCAAAATGTGTTTTTTTTCTGGTGCACACTACCAACATGCATTGGGCCAATACAGTAAGGTAATAGTACAACACCAGAAACTGACATCAGGCTACCTGTTGAGTCCATGAGACTTAAACCAAGACCCATCTGAATCATCTATGGGTAGAAACAGTGCACCCCAAAGAATTAAATTACTGTATTCCTGACCTATAAGGTGTACCTTTTTTTTTTCCAAAAGGGCACCTTATATCCTGACAGTTGGGAAAGTTTTGTAGTAGAAATTACCTGTAGTCGACTAAAACTTAAACACTCCTGTTTGATACACAAGTCCCTTAATGAATCCAAGATGAAATATATAATTATAAATGATTAAATTACAAATCAAAACAATGTTAAAATATTTTTTTTATAAATGCACACAAGTTTTATAATTACATATTTTTTCCCTCAATATTCTTTGTCAAATTATAGGTACATCTTATACATTGGTGCATGTTATATGACAGGAAACATGTTACATATCAGGTATTTGTTTATTTTCATACTGTGAGTATAAAAAAAAGAATGTAAACATTAAAACTATTAGATTAAAGGCCAATATTTTGTGGTATGAAAATGGACTTACTTGATGCAAAAGAGTTCAAAAATTGCAGTAAAACCAAATGCCAAGACTTGCACATATGTTTTGGTTAATTCATGAGCAACAGCATATGCACCAAAAGGACACGCGATCATTGCAACAAGAATGGATGAAACCAGAATCCAATGACGAAACTTTGTGCCTTTGGGGAGCCAATAATGGCTTTCCTGAAGAGAATACTGAAGAAACCAAGCTCAGGAATGTTAGCATTAAGAATAAAAAAAATAAAAATAAATGATAAACATTATTGGGAAGGAATCAAGGAGGAGAAGAGGCTTTGAAGAGGAAAGATAGTAAGTGTAAAAGCTAGAGGAAAATGAAAAGAAAACTTGAGAGAAGGAGGATGAAAGAAAGACAGGCTTTCTCATTGGATTTCAAGAGACAAGTAAAAAATTGAAAGGTAGCTGGAGATGAAAAGGTGTAAAAATTATGATATATTAAAATCTTTTATGGAAATTGCAATTTCAGAAGCAATTTTGATAAGCTTCTTTCCGGTCTTGACTTCAGCCATTGAAACAGAAGGACTGGTTATAGCAAAATATCCTTTTCTGTTTGCCAAATGCCATCCTTTTCTCTTCTTTCCTTTCTGTTTGCCAAATGCCATCCTTTTCTCTTCTTTCCTTTCTGTTTTCATTTTAACTGCCTCAATACCAAACACAATTGAACATCAGCTCAAAATGTATAATGAGTACAGGTCTTGTTTTTTTTATCATTTTTTTCATCAGTGACTACTACTCAAAATTCCTTTGTTTAAGCACCCCCACCACCATATTGCCTATAAATATTTTTTCATGTCAAGTACCTCAGCTTGATACACTTTTCCTTATAAAGATACAGAACAAAAGAAAGATAAAAGCGAAGGTGTAGTAGCAAATACTTGTGCATTCTTCATTCCTTTTTTGCATATAAAACTAATGCATGTTTAAGATTAGATAAAAACAGACAGAAAATGAACACAGAAAGGGATAAGGGAGAGAATCAAAGATACAGGCATAAGGTGAGAAAAGAACAGTGGCATGTAGAATCTTATTTTGTGAACACTAATGGAAATTTAAAAAATGTCCAACAAGTACATTATTGATTTGAAGTCAAGAAATGTAATTTGCTAAGGTCATAAGTATGGGGGCACTCAGTGAGGATCAAACTCACTCTTCAGTAGTAAAGATCAACCAAACTGGCTTGCTAACAATTACCTCACTCTTTGACTTGGACACATCAGGGCATGTTAATATCAAAACAAAACTAAGTATTATGTGAGAAATGTTTAAGAAAACTGATAATTACTTTCTGGAGGCAGACCCTACACTTGGCATCCTCAGCTGTGGTAGCACTCTGAAAAGAAAAAAAATTAAAATGAAATTGAAAATCTTGGAAAAGTAGGTGAACTAATGGCTATTGGCAAACCGGGTTCAATCTCTGGCTGAACAGTTTGATTTCACTTCATATTAGGGCCCTTACAAAAGGTATGGAATCCACTTCTCTCACTGAGTAAATAGTCAATTTGTATCTGTTTCATCTGGTAACCTTGGGATCTAACCATTACCAGATCATATTAAATGCTGGAAAACAGAATTTGATCCATATGGAAATGCTTTATGCAAATATGCTGAGAGATTAGTATATTTTTTATTTATTATATTAAATGAAAATTATTTGTGTTTGCTTATACATTTTAATTGTTTTTTTTAATCATTTCACTCCAAACAAAGTGATAATACCACTAAAATGCAAGTTTGTTAATGGGAGTGAAAGAGAATGAGAAGATTTTAGGAGAATGAACTGGAAAACTAATCCTACACAGGAAACAAGAGATAAACCTCTATTCCTGTTCAAAAGATGGGGAAGGAGTGCAAACCAGGTGATAGGCAAACCTATCTACTCTACTATTGAAAAAAAAAAATGTAAAGAGATTAAATTAAAAAAAAATTAGTAAATAAAATTTTGGAGTTTAGGTAGAGATGCTAGAAGTGTAGATTTAAACTAAGAGCATATCAATTCTCAAGAACAAAAAAAAAAATTTATAAATTCACTTTCATATTTTTAGATTTTTATTAAAATTTTAATCATTGCTTTTTTTAAAACAATAAACATTGCTGAAGGTAGTTAAAATAATAGCAATGTCAATGGAAAACTGTCCTTTTGACACAAAGGTCCAAATTTTGTAGATTTTAATTTTCCTGTGACAAACACATTGACACTTCCACTGCTGTGGACAAACATATGTCTTTATAGAACTTTCACTGCCTGCTATATATATATATATATATATATATATATATATATATATATATATATATATGGGATAATGATATATAAATTTTTATATATCAAGAATAATTCTGGAGAAATGATGTATGATAGTGGAAAAAGTTTTTGTGTGATACATTTCATCCTTTAGGACTTCATCGGACTTGGTTTGTTTACTTTAATTCGACTACACATACATCTCTTGTTAGTGTGCATGTGTAGTTGCATTAAAGTAAACAAACCTATTCTGATGAAGTCCTAAAGGACAAAACACATGGAAACTTTTTCCACTTTGCTTTGTTATATCTTCTTTCCTCTCTCTCTCTGTGTGTGTGTGTGTATATATATATATATATATATATATATATATATATATGTATATATTTAAAACAGTGAAATATCAGTTCTTACTATTTGTTTTATAAACTACTGCTTTGTGTTATTTACAAACCAGCATAGACATACAGTAGCATACAATATGATCAGTTTTGTGACCTATTTTTATTATATTGTGCATTGGGGTTGATGTTTAGATTAGTCTGTACAGCTGAGTACTTGACTGAAACCAAAATGGCAGTGTTCATGAGAAATTGCTATCAGTGTCTTTTTATCATTTATTTTCAGTAAATAGTAATTTCCTATTTTCCCTCAAAATAGGTCAGTACAGCCATGCAACAATGCTATAACAATGCAATAGTAAAAGTGTTAAAGGATTTAATCATATTTCAACCATCAAACAAAGATACTACTTTGAAGCAGATGGTGAAAATTTGGTACTAAATTAATTTTTTTGGGACATGGTAGGAATAGCACCATATATATTTCTAATAATTTTTTTTTTCTGCACAGAAATTATTGCAATAAATTTACCTCCACTAGCCATTTGCGTAAACATTCGTGATGTACAGCAGACATATCTCCTTTGCAATTGCATGCCTGGATGAGGGGACCAGCTTTGTGATTGTCAGGGTCATAACATATCCAACACAAAAAATTCTGGGAAGTATCAACAGCTGAAAAGATTAGTGAAATTTATAACTTACAATATTTCAAGCAACATTATTTTCATGTTGGGAATGTACTGGTAAAATGCACTTCCTTTCCATAATGAGTGCACACAGACACACAAACACATTCATGGGAATACATTACAACAGGGTCAAGAGTTTAAACTAAACAATTATCTCAAATGCCAAAACCCTTATAAAAGGGAGCTGTTTACCAATTGGAATAATGTGAACATCTGAATAATCTCGTTTAATCTTGTGCAATTCCTTTATGCAAACTTATTAGGTGTGTAGTGGTGGGGGAAGTGGATGCACATTGTAGGTTTTACCAAAGATGCTGAATACTTTGGTGTTAGCTCAGCCTTGCCAAATCTTACACCGGAGTTAATATCAGATATGAATAAGGATCTTCTTTTCTTGATGATAATTATTATTTTTGTAGAGGATCAATTAAAAGAACTCTACTATTATAATATGAAACAATAATTCTATTGTTTTTCTGATTTGCATTGTTCAGACGGATGTCCTCATCTTTATTGCCATATTCATGGCATTTCGTCCATTGTACACTCCAGCTTTCTTCAGGTGATATATGCTGGAATTTCAAACCAAACCCTTTATTTAGTCCAAGGGGGTACATTGTTCTAATTCCATGTGTCATGGCTTTGGTTATGTCAGTTTTAGTTAATTCCACTTGATAACTCTCTCTAATGTGGTTAGTGATTGAACTCACAACACTTTGGGCCAAGTCATTCTGGATCAATCAACCAATGCTTTTATCCCTTGGGCCAGTGGGTTTGATTTGAAATTACAAATATCACCTGAAGAATGCCGAAGCATACAACAGACGAAACATCATGAATATAGCAATAAAGATGGAGACAACAGTCCAAGCAATGTAAATAGTTATAATACCTCATCTCAGGAATATAGACAGATGCTTTTCTGATATTAAATCACAATTACAGTTTAGAATTTCAAAAAATAAGGATTGATAAGTAAGGTCTCCTATTCTGTAGCATCAGTATTAATCAACTTAGAAATATATCTGAACATGCATTCAGTAATATGTAAATCCCTGTTCAAATATGCTTTGTGTCAGTTTACTGTGTGATGGCATTGAGTAATAGCATTTATTAGTCAGGAGTACTACAGCCAATAATAGTAAGAGTAATAGAACTTTTGGCACTAGAAGGTTGAGCATCAATCAAAATTCCCCAATCTATGAAAGCAATTTGTTTTTCTGAGTGATCAATGTATCCACAGAACAAATCCTGAAAGAAGACTTTATTTTATATTACAACAATGCAAGATCACATTGCAGCCAACAAATGATAAAAACATTTACAAGCTTGAAATTCACACTTTGGGTCCAGCTCTAATTTGGTTGTTCCAGAAATTAAGAGAGGCATAAAAAGGTCCACCATTTTTCATCCAATGCCAAAAAGTGAACTTGCTGCATGTAACTGCACCAAAAGTAAACTAAACACTTTCTTCATGGACTGATTGCAAAAACAAATGGAATATTTCGAAAAATGTGTAACACTAAACAATGACTATATTGAAAAATAAACTTATAATTTCGATACTGGCTTAATTATTCTATCTGGCCTAAAACTTGTTTTTATAGGACATGGGAACTTATCAAACAACTTCGTTTAATAAAATTAAGCAAACATTAAATGTATGAACTGGCTGGAAAGTTAATTTATATACTTACAGGGTGATTGATCAATTGTGTTATAATTTTTTTGTTGATTTCTTTTAGAATTCACTGGTTCTCTTTCAAAATCTCTCTCATGTTTAAATGACTGAAAGATATTCTTGGGATTCAGGACCCACAGCTCTTCTGGTCTGTAAAAAAAAAAAAAAAAAAAAAAAAAAAATTAAAATATCTGGCTTTAATAATGATGAACATTTATTTTTTTATAAAGGCTATTTTAATTCAGTATTTGGTTGCTTTCTTCATATAAGGTTTTTATTTATTTAAAAATAAATTAATGTCTGAATTTTATTATGGTTAACAATTGCTGGCTGGATGCAAGCAGCTTGATAGCTTTTCATGTTGTGTTTTAGAGCTTTTGACAATCTTGCCACATTCCATGCACAGGTAATGAATTCTGGGTTGATTGTTGTATGTTCATACATGGGGAATTAACCCAGCATTTGAAATAGCAGTGCAATTACAAAGATTACATGGGAATAGAGGTTTGTTGTTTGTTGCAACTATTAAGGCCAGATCATCCCCTTTTCTTACAGTTCATTGCAGTTGTACATGTCTTGTTTTATATTCAATTACCATCTTACTGATTGTACATCTCCACAGCATTCTAACCTTAGCTTACCAATTTTAAAAAGAAATACCTGCCTTTTTAATATGTATTACTCACACACATATCTTTCATTAAATATGACAGACAAGGAAAATTTAATTCTTTTAGTTTTTCCAGCATTCTTATCAGAAAAACAAAATAAAAAATTAACTAAATTTTCCTTGTCTGTCATATTTAAAAGATGTTTAAAAGAAAGGTAGTTGCCCAAATGTGTGTGTGTTTCAAGTACAGTTAGCATTCATTGGATTAAGTTAGCTTCAGTTTTATCATTCCTTAATAAGCTTTAGGAAATTTATTTTGGCAGTTTCTCTTCAAAGCATGCTTGTGAGTGACAAATTACTTTTCCCCCACTTACAACCCTTCTCTCACAGACGAAATATCACAAGCCTATCACTGCTCTATTGCCACTTCCATGGAAAGTACTCAAATGAAATACATTCCTTAGTTTCACCAGTTCTAATCTTCAGGGCTACGACCTACTATGTTACATACATTGTAATGAACTACCCTCATTCCCTTTGTAGTCCATTGGTGAGAAGTAAGTTCCACTCAAGCAGGTTATTCCCATAAACTAATGCTCTGTGGAATCAACTCCCAAGTGGATGTTTTCCTGATCATTACAATTTTAACCTGTTTAAGTCTAGGATTAACCCTTATCTTCCTCACATATCTGCATAATCTATGCCTCTTACTTTGTAACCCTCTACCTTGAGTAATTCCCAGGTATTGTTATAGGGTGAACCTCACTGTAAATATATATATATATATATATATATATATATATATGTATGTATTTTTGTCAGAAAAGAAATAATTTTGTTAGCATCATGAAATACTGACCACATCTGGGATGTCTCTGCAGTGCTATACTCTGAGCTGATGTTTTGATCATCAAAAATACTACTGGATACATCATGAATTGCAATAAAATTTGGCAAATATTAGCATTTACCTGCAACAGTTCCATAGAACACAAGGGAACCACAGAGATACACCAAACTCTATTATTCGAAATCCAATGTCATAAATATTCTGACTGATAACAGGTAACCTGGAAACAAAATAAAAATGAATGATTAATTAAAGCCATATAGCTTATTTCATTTTCTTCATTGTTAAAGTTTAAAATTATGAATTTCAAGACTATAAATTCTAGTTTCAGTAATGGCTGCGTGATATCTGGGAAAAAGTAAACTTCTGAAAATTTAAAAAAATGTAAAAGTCAAAGTGCTTGTAAGATACTTCATGTCCACTTCAATTACATTGTTCTAGTTCCTTTTTCTTTTTGTTCTTAGTTGCGGAAATTTGATCAGTTTTGGGTTTATTATACAAAAGTATTTTAAAATACTCTTATTAACTCTCTTCTACATCAAGAAAGATGAGCATTAAAGGCATTCATAGAATGTCAAAAATTAAAACAAAATTAAACAAATTAGAAAAACTAACTAGAAAAAAAATCAGCCAAAATTAAACATTAGATAACTTAGATGAAAAATGAAATAAGTATAAAAAAATGTGTCATGGAAATATAAAATATTAAGTTAAAGAGCAAGAGAAAAAGTAAGCACAAAAAGTCTTTTTGGAGATAATGCATTTCATTACTCTCTTACCAAAACTAGATTGAAGATAATAAAATAAAAAAATATGTACCAATTAAAAAGAACACAAAATACACACATTAGTAATATACTAAAAACAATATATTTAAATGCAGATCACATTAAGACCAACCAGCCATTCCTTCTGTTTACACAGAGAAGGATGCCTAGACCTAAAAATTGATTCAACCACCTTAAGCTGAAATTAAGAGCATGATCTGCACAACAGAGAGAATATGTTCTCCCAATATGCCATGGCACATTGACATTTATTTATTAGTTACTTCGTAATTGCAGACCCAGAAGTAACATTTATGTGAATTATCAGAAGATCTCTCATGATAACTGCCAGAACATGCTGCAAAATCCTCTCCAAGAGTTGATCTGTCCTGCCTATATATTCAGCATTTCATTGACATTTAAAAGAATACATAACTGAACTAGTTTTGAAGATATGCAGGCTGTCTTTACAAACAAATTTAAGGTGATGTTATTTTTAATCAGTACGTATTTCTTTTATTTTATTATCCTGATTGAGTTTTGATATGGGAATAGTGAAACCAGTTAACTCCCCAATTTTTTTTGTTTATACTTTTTCTCTTGTTGTTTAACTTAAATATATTCATTTTTCAGGTCATAATTAAATTGAATATTTTTAACAAAATTTTTAAATTAAAAAAAAGCAAAAGTAAATAAAAATTTTTCAAAATTCCCAGTAAATAAGTAAAATTTATATAAATAAAGCAGATTCAGTAAAATGGATAAATATTTAAGAATGTCAAAACACAGCATTTAAAATGCACTATTCTGACCCCTCTACTAATAAAAGGTACCCCCTGAATCCCTGTATACTAAATTTATACTTAATACTCACTACTGTTGGCTATATTTTACCTCAGTCACCTTTACCTAGCCCAACTCCATAATAATAATATTAAATGACATCAACATTATATTATTATTATTATTAGTAGTAGTAGTAGTAGTAGCAGGAGTAGTTTTTTTAACCACTACTATAGAAAGAATTATTGTGAAAATATACCCGCAATGTTTGTTAGTACCAGCTGATCTATCATACCTAAATATGCCTTGACATATTTCTGTCATTAACCAGCTAAAATTTACAAAAGAAAAAGGGACATAACTGAATGAAAATATAGATAATGGTAAAACACTAACCTAGGAAACATATGTCCATCACATGAAGTGGACAAAGAATGGGTGTGTTTACATGTTTTCAGTTTTCATCAAACTGATCCTGCTCCTTGTTGCCACATATGACTTTTTATTGATATCACTTTCAGACAAGTGTTATTGGGTTTCTACCCCCAGCTGATACAGCAATATTTAACTGAACTTACTTGTCTCTCCAGAATTCTTTTAGGACATCTGAGAGAAGGAAGAGTGCTGTGATTAACTGCAGAATTGCCTGGATGACAAGTCCAAGTCTGGACAAGTGTAGCTGTCGTTGGTTAACAGTACATTGTGACTGAGCAAATGCTCCTCGTACCTACAAAAATATAATAAATCAAACACATGCAATAAAAAAA